>CM037870.1:23806504-24383415 GCA_021292105.1 Anadara kagoshimensis | reverse complement strand
TTCAATGGTCAAATGGGTGGTCAATATACATCCATATATCTGCAGACCCCCAGGTAACGTAAGTATTGGTATCTACGTTACTGGTCTGAATTACAAACACAGTAGCTGTCTAATGTTTCATGATGGATAAATCATCTCTTAACCGTTTCAGTCAAATTACAGAGATAAAGAAAATGGGATATGACCGGAGTTCTAAATTGAAGAGAAACTAAGAATTAAACTGAAAAAAACAAACCTACTATTCCATGTGTCCGAATCACAAATCCAGACGCAAAGTGAAACTTTGAAACTGACAAGTTAAGTTAAACACATGAACTGCCAGAACAGATAGCCGCCAAGGATGTTTCAGATAGTGGTTATGTCTCTTTGGAACCAGTTCCTGTTACGTCATTAACAACAGTGGTCATACTCTTCTTAGTTTTAGGTTACCTTCTATTTAAACTAGGGGTAAAAACTATACAAGTTCTGACAAGAAGCTAAGAGGGAAGCTTAATGTAATGTATCTAAAGACGTTAAAATTTTAAAAGATAAATAATGAGAAAGAAATTTCAGATAGAAAACTTTCATATTAGAAAGGATAAAAGAGTTACATTTTCAAATGAGAAGTTAACATTATGAAAGCAAACAGAAAGTGATGTTACCATTATTGACTTGACACCCAACAAGCGAAGCTCAGCAAGAAAAAGTTCTTCTTGGTAACACCTTATTGACAAATATTAAATACATGTATAGTGATAGAATCAACAACAAATATGAGTGATTTTGAAAGACACCATATACATGTTATGTTTAGCAATATAATTTTCCAACAATAATCGTAATGGGCCTAAACTGTGCATCATTGCTGGCTGATTTATTTCATATTTCAGCAGAATTTATGTAAAACCGTTTTTAACTTAAAGGATGACTGTAACAAAACCATTTAACTCCACATATATACAGATACATGATGTCTGGTATAGGATTTTATAATTCTAAATTCGAAGGCTTTTGTGAATGCCATCTATCTTAAGGATATTGAAATAAAAGATACAACTAATTCTTCATGTTCTGCTTCATATTGGGACTTGTACCTCAACTATGGCACCCACGTGGACTTTATAAAACGAAGCAAACTGCTGGATTACTAATACCAAAATACAATGGACATTGTTGATTTGTTCTCACTTTACTGGTGAAAGTTCGTGTGTTTAACTTTATTTGCAAATTTTCAACGTTCGTTCTCTGCTTTGGGATTAGTATATTGGCATGGATCGGTATGAGAGACATTTTAAGTCACATGATTGATTAAAAGATACTTAGAAGAAAAAGAGATCGACTTTAAATAAATTGACTGGTATAGACAGTAAATGTTTGTAAAAGGCACATAGCATGTAAGATTTTTCAGTCTATCCTGAATTTAGAAACAGTATAACAAATTGGGTGGAGAAAAAAGTTGTTATAAATAAAGGATAAGTCCAGATTTCAGGTTTAAAATCTAAATATGAAAAGTACTACTGGAGAGAAAAATACAGACAGTGGTTCCTTTAAAGATATGACATTTTAATCAGCAATTAAGACTTTCTCATTCCATTAGCCTTGTTTTTTAGAATGTAACTCGGGTATATTTTATTGAATTTCTTTAAAGGAGGGCATGTCACTGAGTGAAGAAGTTTTAAAACCCCAGTATGTAATTGTTACATACGTGACTAAACAGTTACATACGTTACTTACTTAATTAATTATTTTTGTCACTAGAAAAGTGAACATTTACATCGTGATAATTGATAATTTTAAAGGCTTTATATCTCTTGTTGTCTTAATAAAGAAATTGAAGACTTCATTGTAAACGATACCATGTACATAATCTTATTATCGGTTAAACTGTTACATACGTTACCGATAAATAGTTTTTGTCATTTCGCTAGAAAAGTGAACATATATACCAATATCATGTGTTCTATTGATAAGTTTTTACAATTTTATTATGGAAAACAAGAGTTAATAATTTGTAATATAATATAATTTAGCTGTCTTTATATTGACCCAAAGTCATCTAGAGGTGCTACATACGTTACCGAATACACTGTTTACATAAGTGAAAATTATCTTGAAGATAATAATAGTCAGGGGGCAGATCTCAAAAAGTAGCCTCTTTATTGACCCCCTAAACTTTTTTGTTAAAAGCAGGAAACATAAGTGGATCTTATTGCCTTATATGTACTTAGTTAGGCTAGGTATGTTTCCACCTTGACTTTTTCCGTTTAATGAAAATATGGCTGCCAATCAAAGATGGCCGCCAAAAAAGAGAATTTAAGTATAAAAATTCAATATCAAATCAACCACTTAACCATTTTAATTAAAATTTGGTATTTTATCAATAAAATATTTATACTAATTTTCATGAATAATTATTGGTTGTAAAATTCAATATGGCCGCCATTTTCAAGATGGCCGGCGTATAATCATTGTGCTGCATTTTAAATCAAATACAACAAAGGATGTCATTATTTTATGACATAAAACCAATGTATTGCATTTAATATATGTACTTAGTTAGGCTAAGTATGTTTCCATCTTGACTTTTTCCGTTTAATAAAATAAAATGGCTGCCAAATCCAAGATGGCCACCAAAAAAGACAATTTTAAAATTAAAATTCAATAACAAATTAACAGCTTAACTTTTTGAGTTGAAATTTGATATTTGATCAATGAAATATTTATATTAATTTCTCATGAACAAACTGTCGTTGTAAAATTCAATATGGCCGCCATTTCTTAAGATGGCCGACTAATAATCAACGCGCTGCATTGTGTTAATACAATAAACCTATATATTGAATTTGTTAATATATATACTAGTTAACTGACTCATTCAAAAGCTTTTTACACCGGCATGATTCACATCCACAAAAAACTGTGCAGCAGAATGTGTTTTTCACAATAATTAAACTGCACAAACATCACAAAGATTCAACAATTCCACATTCATAAATATTGTAGGTCAATTTCCCAACTGCTCACAAGAGTTAATGGTAGTTTTTACTAGGAAATAAACACAGATTCCAAACCATTTCCTGATAATTAATGTGTTTAATGTGCATGACCGGAACACATCTTGTAACGTGGCAATGATGGAACATATGACAGTGAAGTTCATGAAGGTTTTTGTTGAGGGTTGGTAGTTTGAAATAGATTACAAACAAAGGAATCTACAATTGATAACAACGTTGCCGACTTTATAGTATATTCATAGGCTTTCAGTTCAGAGTTTTCAAGCTCCGTAATTTGTTTGAACACTCCCAATGCTGGAAGCTCAATCACTGTCTGTTGATCAAATACCAACAGGTCTAAATGTTTTTTCATCTGATATTTCTTATTGACTCCTGGTTTCTTATTTGTTCTAGTACTCACTTAAACCTTACTGTTTAGTTGTGACACAAGAGAATACAAACATCTGATCATCATGTCACTCAAGTCTTGAGTCTGCATATTATTACCTGCATCTCGCCCTGAACCCGAGAATATAGTATTTGGATCCGCAACCCTCCGATAACCACTGACTCCTTGCCAAGTACTACCTTGCTCAACTCATTTGATATAAAACTACATGTAGTCAGTTAAGCCTTATTCTCCCCCCCCCCCCATATTTATAAAATTGTTCAAATTCTCAGGCAACATGGAATTCCATCTCTCTTCTGCATTCTTTAAATCTGTTTATACAACGGTGCAAACTGCTAACAAATTAATTGATGCAGGGATAGCGCAAGCCTTGTCTTGTTAAGGCCCTCATAAAGTTTTATGGCTGTCATCACAATATAGTATGGTGACTCTGTATCCGAAAATACCATGGATATGTGGCGTCCCAAAGTTCCATGTTTCTTTCTTTCTAAAAAGTGTGGGCTGCTCAATTATCCTTTCAGGTCACTTGTTCTCACTTCCCTGATGGTTGTTCCTGTGTTAAACTTTATTTGAAAGTTTTAAGATTTACTTTGCTTCATAATTGTGATTTTGACATGGATTGGTATGTTTGTTTTGAATGTATTCTTTTCGTCTGGTCAAGCCTTTATAAAAGCAAACACTCTACTCTAACACTATTTTCTAAAACGATACTTTGTGGTTGCGCGAGACAATCTTCTCAGTTTTCCAATGCTGTTAACCAATGCCGTACCATATATTATCGTACAGGTCTTTATTTTTTCGGTAGTGTTATGGAGTTTCAAAAATCAAAACAACAATTGCTAAATAATATCATTGTGCCAGTGAAAGCAGGAAGAGGTAACGGTGATGGTGATATACTGGACAAAAGACATAAGTGTAGTCTACGTAACATCATCAGGTAGTTTACGACCAATCGACAAACATCTGATATAGCCACAGGTTGATGATGTCATCCAGAAATATCCAGAAAAAGGAATAAAGATCTGTACCATAATAGAGAGTATGACATTGGTTAACAGCATTCGGAAAACGCCAATGCACAAATCTTTGACAACTTTGTAACAAAATGTCATTTCAGGAATAGTGGTAGAGTAGATGTTTTGTTTGATTGATATTTTGAGCATTCTATAAAGTCTAACAAGAAGAAAATAAATCAAAAACACAACAATCCATCCACAAATCACAATCATAGAGCATTAAAACCAGTAAGAACTGGTGAGAATAATTCGATTTAAAGAATAATACATGTACTGCAGAATAGAGATGGAAAGTTGAAAAATGGAATAATTCAATATACATATGGACGAGAATAAAAATGCATCTGATTCTTTTAGTTTTATATCAAATGAGATAAACAAAAATGGTATATGGCAAGCAGTTAATGGTTCGGTTAGGATTTTTTGGATGCGAATACTACTACTAAATCAGGTCTTTGAGCAAATCATAAAGAGTCAGACATAAGAATTGTTCTTTGTGCTAAAGAAGCCAAAGAAACAGATAATGGTCAGACACTTATCCTTTGTAGCCATGCAGATGTTTTTGTTATGGTCTTGGTTTTTGATTTAACATTAATGTTTTGGAAATAAAAGATTGTTATTGAATCCTATATCTATAGCTGTTGAATTGTTGAACCGGGGAAATATGGTATATTCTGATCATACTTATATAATAAATATAAGGGATATACGTATAGAATATATTACTGCAAGGTGCTTGTGGATGTTAATCATGTTGCTGTTGGACCTTTTTGAATGTTTGAATAAGCGAGAGGACTTTTTTATTGCAGACATCAAAAGTCATAGCTATTAAATTAATTCAAATGCTATTTATTGAAAACTTGAAAAATGTTTCGGCTTTGTTATTTAAATTATTTAATTTACATAAAATAAGTTTAAAGAGCAGTACTTGATAATATTTTCACATAATATGTAACATACATACATTAGTTTTATGTCATAAAATAATGACCTCCTTTGTTGTATTTGATTTAAATGCAGCGCGATAATTATAAGATCTTGAAAATGGCGGCCATATTGAATTTTACAACCAATATTTATTCATAGAAAATTAGTATAAATATTTAATTGATCAAATACCAAATTTCAACTATAAAACTTAAGTGGTTGATTTGATATTGAATTTTTATATTTAAACTATCTTTTTTGGGTAGCCATCTTGGATTTGGCAGCCATATTTTCATTAAAAGGAAAAAAATCAAGGTGGAAACAAACCTAGCTTAACTAAGTACATATATATTAAATACAATACATTGGTTTTATGTCATAAAATAATGACATCCTTTGTTGTATTTGATTTAAAATGCAGCGCGATGATTATAAGTCGTCCATCTTGAAAATGGCGACCATATTGAATTTTACAACCAATATTTATTTATGGAAAATTAGTATAAATATCTTATTGATCAAATACCAAATTTCAACTAAAAAGGTTAAGTGGTTGATTTGATATTGAATTTTTATACTTAAATTCTCTTTTTGGCGGCCATCTTGGATTGGCAGCCATATTTTCATTAAATGGAAAAAGTCAAGGTGGAAACATACCTAGCCTGACTAAGTACATATAGGGCAATAAGATCCACCATGTTTCCTGCTTTTAACAAAAAAGTTTAGGGGTGTCACATTTTTGGGATCTGCCCCCTGACTATAAGTTTTGTACAGTTCTTTTGGTTAGTAATTTCATCAAGACATATTTGCATTTTGATTTGAGTGTTGATTAATGACTACCTGTTTGAAATTTTGTTTCTGTTACCAATTGAGAATACAGAAATAAATTTATTGTATTTTTGCGTAAAAATACTTTAATTTCTGTAGACTACAAACATCGTCATTATCATTTCGATATGCCGAAGTGGTCTCAAGGCACATTTTTAAATTAATAACAATGTAACCTAATGTTCAAGCATAATAAACATATAAATACTACTACCTGGTAAGAATATGATGAACTTTAACTACGGTCACGTAAATATCAATTCATTTAAATACAAATGGTATGTATGTAACAATAAAGTGAAATTACAACCAAAATAATCAATTGGTGTTAATAATTTTGTTGTTTCTGAATCTTCTGATATGTCCAGTCTCTGAAGATACCAGAAGTTCATTGCTTGTCAGACTTTTATTTTTCATCATCTTGAAATAGTGAATTGGGCCTTATTACTGAGAATGGGTGTTTTACTTTCAGTCTGGATATCCGGCCGCCAGTGTCATCCACAATGGCAAAATTTTAAAATTGAAATATCCCAATTTTAGGTATTTCTATTACTTAAGAGATTTGTAAACATATAAAAAAATTGGAAATCCAGTGTCCTCTATACAATATTTATTGGATTTTATGAGATTTGGAAAAAAATAAAACTAAAATAAAATAAAATAAAATAAAATAAATAAATAATTCTGGAATTCTGGACAGTACTGGTGTCATCATGATAAGCCATACCATAATTCCAAAGGGGTTTGATATTTCAGTTAGTTCTGATATTCCAAGCGGGTCATTTGTACTAAACAGTACTGGAATTCCATAGGTTTTTTTTATCGGTAGTCAAATATCCTGGAATTCCTTTAATTTGTTATCCATATGGATGGGGGACTAGAGAAACTCTGACGTATCCTACATGTATTATGTTTGGACAGGATAATATGCGATGGAGCGACGTACCAGCCAAGACGGAGTTTAGTATTCACCCACTCTTCATGTCAATGGAACTAGTATTACTCCTGATATAAACAGGGCAACTTTTTTCAAATTAATGCTCTTATTATGCCCCTTTGAAGGAAGTTTAGGGGATATATAGGAATCACCCTGTCCGTCTGGTCGACCGTCCCAATATCGTGTCCGCTTCATATCTTTTGTTGGATTTTGATCAAACTTCGAATAAAATTAATGCTAACCAACATGACATGATGTGTCGCATACCAAATTTAGGTGCAAGGTCACAAGGTCAGATGTTAGAAAGAATAACTCGACAATGTTGGTCCGGGACTCGAATATTTGTCTCTCAATAAACTGCTCTAGTTTTTTATTTTTTTTATCCCCTTTGTCTGTTTTGAAGTGTTCTTGCAATTGGCTGCTTAGCCTGGTTGCTAGCTTGTAAGAGCCGTAATGAAAGAACAATGTTCAGATATGTCAAAAGTTAAACACTTCAGCTAACGAATAAGTGCCAAATCGGCAGCTCATCGTGAACACTCGTGAGCCATATCTCGACAGCTTTTCGGTAGCTACTATCTCTCTCGGCAGCTTTTCGACAGCTACTATCTCTCTCGACAGCTTTTCGACAGCTACTATCTATCTCGGCAGCTACTATCTCTCTCGGCAGCTTTTCGACAGCTACTATCTCTCTCGACAGCTTTTCGACAGCTACTATCTATCTCGACAGCTACTATCTATCTCGGCAGCTACTATCTCTCTCGGCAGCTTTTCGACAGCTACTATCTCTCTCGGCAGCTTTTCGACAGCTACTATCTCTCTCGACAGCTTTTCGACAGCTACTATCTATCTCGACAGCTACTATCTCTCTCGACAGCTTTTCGGTAGCTACTATCTATCTCGACAGCTACTAACTCTCTCGACAGCTTTTCGGTAGCTACTATCTCTCTCGACAGCTTTTCGACAGCTACTATCTATCTCGGCAGCTACTATCTCTCTCGGCAGCTTTTCGACAGCTACTATCTATCTCGGCAGCTACTATCTCTCTCGACAGCTTTTCGGTAGCTACTATCTCTCTCGACAGCTTTTCGGTAGCTACTATCTATCTCGACAGCTACTATCTATCTCGACAGCTTTTCGACAGCTACTATCTCTCTCGACAGCTTTTCGACAGCTACTATCTATCTCGACAGCTACTATCTCTCTCGACAGCTTTTCGACAGCTACTATCTCTCTCGGCAGCTTTTCGACAGCTACTATCTATCTCGGCAGCTACTATCTCTCTCGGCAGCTTTCGACAGCTACTATCTCTCTCGACAGCTTTTCGACAGCTACTATCTCTCTCGACAGCTTTTCGACAGCTACTATCTATCTCGGCAGCTACTATCTCTCTCGGCAGCTTTTCGACAGCTACTATCTATCTCGACAGCTACTAACTCTCTCGACAGCTTTTCGGTAGCTACTATCTCTCTCGACAGCTTTTCGACAGCTACTATCTATCTCGGCAGCTACTATCTCTCTCGGCAGCTTTTCGACAGCTACTATCTATCTCGACAGCTACTATCTCTCTCGACAGCTTTTCGGTAGCTACTATCTCTCTCGACAGCTTTTCGACAGCTACTATCTATCTCGGCAGCTACTATCTCTCTCGACAGCTTTTCGACAGCTAATATCTATCTCGGCAGCTTTTCGACAGCTACTATCTAAGCTAGCCATTGGCAGCTGAGATTCGACTCCCTTTCATTTGCTCAGCGTTATTTTCGCCAGTCAGGTCTGTATTGTACGTTTCATATAAAAAGGGGATTTTTAAAAAAAAAATCAGTCCTATCACGCATGTGTGGTGTGTGACAGATAACACATTATCAATTTTGAATCAAGTTAAACTCAGATCTAGATTACCTGTTCCAAATAAATATCTAAGCTGATCTTACTGACTTTGTTGAAAACGGAAAACTTGGTGATTATGGTACGTATAAACTACCGGTTTTCTACCGCGATGATTTTTTTTCAATCAATGGACAATTCTTATTATTCCGGCTATTACATATTTAAAACAGTTTTTCATTCCTTGAACAAAGGAAACGATGCAACAAAAACGTGTACTTGAACATAGCCAATGCAACCACCAAGACAAAAGAAACAACACACGAAGATAGCAACAAAGTTACAGAGAGAGAGAGAGAGAGAGAGAGAGTAAATGATTATTAGCTAAATCACCATCTTAGTAGGGACACCACCACCGATGTGGGGACAAAACTCGCCATCCCAGATCTATGGTCGGTTATTTGAAATCCTCTTAAACGCTATATTTAATAGAGTAGGGTTAAGTCATGTGGCGACATTTGAGATTGTCCCAACAAATAAATCCCACATTGCACTGCATATCCTATTTATATCGCATTGCTAACACTTTACACTGCCAAACGCACAGAGAGAGAGAGAGAGAGAGAGAGGACACTGATTATAAAACTCCAAATGTTCACATTTATTGATGACTTGAAAGGTCACTGCAGGTATGAAATGGACAGAAAATTCTATTTTGTAGATAGCAATGCTGCTTTGGCTAGGATTGTGCATCTTGGCGTCAGGTTTGTCATTGGGTAGTGCCAGCTATCCATGTGCCTGTGTTTTAAGTAACGGGGTCTACATGAGATCGGATGATACTTACCATTTGTTACACGTTGGAGAATGTTATAGATACCACCTGGATTCTAAACTCCTTCCATTTCTGCAGATCCGATCAGAGAGAGGGGTGAGTTATATTGTCCGTATCTCTCTATACATCTTTTACCACCACTGCATCTCAATTGGTAGAGTGCTCGCTCCATATCCGGGAGACCATGGGCTCGAACCCCGGCCGGGTCTAACCAAGACTTGAAAATAGGTAGTAAATGTTATTTTGCCAAGCATTCGGAATTTAGAAATATAAGTAACGGGGTCCTTTAGATGGGACTTTTAAAAACCGACGACAGGCGTGTCACGTTAAAGAACCCTCCATGTGCATTGCCCTTAGTCCGACTAATCAGACCACTAAACCCCCATTTTAATTTTTGACTTGTTGGAGCACAATCCCCCAAAAAGTCAAAAATTAAAATGGGGGTTTAGTGGGCTGATTAGTCGGACTACATTGCCCTGAGCGCACTACAAAGGTCAATATTTCTGTCACCACCTATAGCTGGTTACACCCGATACAAGTGAAATATTCTTGACTGGGATGTAAAACCTCACCCAATCCACTTGTTTCAAATAAAACGAATAGAGAAATAATGGTTCTAAAATAGAGTACGATTTTTTTTCAAATAATCACGTGTACATCCCCACAATCCGGATTGCCAGTTGCGAAGCGTGCATATAAGCCAATAACCCTGTGCTTGCACTTCTATTTGATAATTTTTAAACTATAGACATAAAAAACATGTATCAAAATCAAGCAAAAATATGTACATATTTCTTCTAGGTGTACCGTGTCTTTAAATAAAAAATAGACAAAAACCGAATTTGAATTGTATTTTACTCATATGAATATTGTTTTAGAATGCAGAAAAATGCACCAAATCGCTTCATTTCCCCAAAAAACTTTCAGGGAAAGCATGCCCCCTCCTCCAAGACACCCCTAACATGGAGGTATCGGCACCAGGCTTACACATTCATTCTTTTCTGGCTACGCCACTGGTTGCTCTTGTGCGGGTATCGGGTTTCTGTTTTTGAACGTACGAGATTTGTTCAAGGGAAAGATTATAGAGCGTCAAGTTTGACCCGGTCGCTTGACCTTTAATTTGAATACTAGATAAGGCTTATATACAGACAGTTTGATTAAGGTAATACATCATTTCTCAGTATACATAAACACCCGATACCTCGTATATCTATATTTATATATCCACTTTATATTGCAATAGATATGTCTGTTTGAATATTCAAAATAAAGGCCAAATGCTCAGGTCAAACTTGACGCGCTATACCCTGCACAGTTTCGCTGAGTATGCCAGTGTTGCTCGATGTTATGGCTTTTCCCCAAACCTTTTATAGATACTTTGTTAAGTTTTCAGACAAAGCCCCCTTTCCAAGTTTAAAACGACGCGGTTAAAATATGTCAATTTTATTTTCAAATTTCTATGTAAAACATTTGGGTTTTCGTATAGATTCAGATCCGGTATTTCTATGAACTGGTGCGAGCATAGTGGCGAGCAAACACATATTTGATCACGCTTCATAATTATTACTTTTACAGGTGACCGGTTATATAATGGTCGACAATAAAATCAACATGACAACATGTGCGGACAAAAGCAACAACACTTCAAGTATGTAATGAAATGAAATATTTTGTAGTTAAAAACAAGAACTTTGCAAGTGTAACCAGAAAAAAAGGAAAAATGAACAGTTGATTGATTTATTGATTGATTAAATTTTACGTCACAGTCAAGAATATTGCACTTATATTGAGAAGTCATCAGCTATATGTGAAGTAGCAGAAACTTAGACCTTCGCAGTGCACTCGGAGCTATGTGCAGGGAGCAACGCCTGTCATGATACGGGATATCGGTTTTTAAGGTCTCTTGAAATTAAAGTGTGACAGTTCGCTTAATAAAGTCTCTGGTTTACTCAGACACTCCCGGTTTTCTCCACCATCCATGAATTGACCGCCTCGATATAAATGAAACACTCTGAACTCGTGTATGATCACTGTTGTGACAGTCTGTAGTTATAAATGTATCTAGGTTTATCGAAACATTTGAAATGGCTCTCAAGGTGCCAATTCTAAAAAACTGATTTTTTTTCTATTTTCAGTCATCAAGAGAACCTTCAATTGTTTCTCTGATCACTGCCGTCGGTGTAAATGTGGTAGGTAATTACGGATGTCGTAACCAAGCATAGACACACAGAGTACAGACCTGTTGAAAGTTTAATACTAAGCTAACGAATTACTGTATTTCCATAAATGGAGTGTACATATAGTTTTTATTATTTATTTCTTATAATTGAAAATATTTCCATTAAACTATCAATAAAATGCATTTAAAATGTGCTGACCTAATTAAATTACATGTATATTTTTAAATGAAAACAGCGTTATTCAGTTCTCCTGTGCATAGAGAAATTTTGGTAATATTTATTAAAATTTTATCAAGTTTATACACCAATTGGGCCTCATTCAAAGTTACATCAGGGTATTTAGGGTCAGGTAGGTAATTGTTTTCGGGTTTTTCGATGGTGTGATAATCATGACCATTCCAAGTATGACATACGTTTAAAGTTTTTCAGAGTAAGAAGGTACAGAAGGGATAATTTTTACATAGTAATATTTGTTGTTTTGTTAAAAAGTTTAAAAATTGCTCAATGTACAGAATTAAAATCACTTTTGGATGAATGAAAAAAAAAAATTTCCTATTAAGTCAGTATATTTTTGAATCAAGTTTTGACATTTTTTGTGAGGTTGTTGGAAAATACGACTTTATTCTTGCATTTTCCATGTGCACTGAATTTGTGCAAATACAGTAGTGCTGAATCAGCGTTTTATTTCGGCCCTTCTCATTACCTATGATATGTCGGCATCTGTTATTTCGGCCCTTCTCATTACCTATGATATGTCGGCATCTGTTATTTCGGCCCTTCTCATTACCTATGATATGTCGGCATCTGTTATATCGGCCCTTCTCATTACCTATGATATGTCGGCATCTGTTATTTCGGCCCTTCTCATTACCTATGATATGTCGGCATCTGTTATTTCGGCCCTTCACTACCTATGATATGTCGACATCTGTTATTTATCTCTTGACAGCTTTTCGACCACTGTCTATCCAAATATCGGACACTCTTCGGTCGAGCTTCGACTCTTTCGTTAGGTCGATGTTAAACTTTCGACAGGCCTGTACTGTACGAATGTGCGTAAGGTCTTGTCCTATTCCCATCTACAAAACTATGTATTGGAAAACCTATCTAACAATGCAATACTAGGCCGAATTATCTGCCTTAACGATGGCATATTATCAATATAAAATAATAACATATCACCAAGGCAGATAACTCGGCCTATATATATGGCGATGCAAAAGATAGAACTTATAGACTGTCCATTTTGAAATTTCAGTTTATTGTAATATTGATTTCTGCCGCCGAACATGTTCCATTTAAAGCCTTGGAGTGTCTCGTCCTTTGGCTACTGCAAAGTAGCGACCCTTTTGAAGCCACTGTTGAGACACTGTCTTTTTACAGTAGATCACTTATTTTTCGCGAGTAGAAAATTTTGCGTCTAGACCATCTTCTGATCTTGGCCTTATTCGCGAAAATTTGGTTCGCGTTTGGAATCTTATTGAATACAACATAATGTATGTCAATATAGAAATATCTGTGTGCTGGGAATATTCGCGTGATGTCTGTTTTTGCGAATGGGATGAGTCGCGAATTTACGTGAAAATAAATCTCTCGAGAAATAAAAGTGATCTACTGCAGTATACAATCGTTACACACAGAACGCAATGAAAATGCAGTTTGATCAGTTTTATACGAACAAGCAGTCAGACTTGCTGGCACGTCAGAAGTTATCAAGCCGTGGGCATGGTAACCTTCACACCAAACGTACAAGTCCAGCATGTCCACAGCCCTGCTCCCTCCTCATCCAGCAGGACGCATCAACGCTTTATATGCGCCGGTCACAATTTCTTGTAAAATTTGTAGTGCATAAGACATAATATGAGCAGCTACGCCCCCGACTATATGGTACCCTAGCACTATCTGGTTAGGCATTTCTTCGCTTACATGTACCGAGAACAAACATTATAAATGTATTATATAATAGATAAATCTAAAAAAAGTTGTGCGTTGATACTCAAAAGTTACGCACAATTACTCAAAAGTCAAGCGTTATTACACAAAAACTTCGCGATATTACACAAAAATTGCGTGTTATTACTCAAAACTTACGCGTTATAGCTTGACGAAATGTTACATGTTATTAAACAGAAGTTTCGCGTTATATAACAGAGGTTATCTTCTACTCAAAAGATACGTGTTATTGCACAAAAGCTAAGCCGCCATTACTCAAACGTTGCTGTTGCGCGTTATCGCTCAACATCGTGTTGTTGCACAAAAGTTATGTGTTCACACACACACACACACACACACACACACACACACACACACACACACACAGCTTGATCTAAAACAAGACTTGTTGACTCTCTCTATTGTCAGGTTTTGCAGGAGCAAGCTGCCTGACATGTACTTGGTGTTTTGCGGTACCTACAGATTGCAGTCAACTGTCGAAACGTAAGTCATTCGTGTTTGGTTTATTCTAAGAGTTGGGTGGAGTTATTGAGTTTTACGCCCCATTTAGGTTTTTTTTCATTTATATCGACACAGTCAGTTCTGGGATGGTGTAGGAAACCGGAGTACCGGAGAAAACCACTTACTTACCTTCGGCAAAGGAACTACAAACATTCTCATACATGTATTATAATTAGGGTATGTCCCGAGTGAGATTCGAACCCAACTGTGAGCATGTGAGCCGTAAGTGCGCACTTTCGACTACTCGGCTACCATTACCCCGATTGTCCGTTACAGAGACGTCTCTGGTAGCTTCATAGTAGAGGAACAACGGAATTTACCCTAGTTTCCAACAGAAAAAGTGTAGCTTTTTTCGTATTCAGATTATTGAAATAAATGTTTGTATACAGTCTCGATTGAGTTTTTTTCAAGAAATTGCGAAATACATGTAACATTTTTACACAAGAGTCTCGAATCCCCGACCGGGTCTGACCAAAGATTTGAAAGTAGGTAGTGACTGTTCTTTCGCCAAGCACTCGTCATTACGAAATGAAAGTCACGGTTCTTTCGGATGGGAACTTAAAATAAACGAGGTCCCGTGTCATGGTAGGCATGGCACGATAAGGAAACCTGCTGTATAATGCCATCAGCGCAACGCACAAGCAAAATTTCTGCACCTTTGCATATAGCTGGCGACGTCTCGATATAAGTGAAATATTCTTTACTGGGACATTAAACACAATTACTGAACTCAACTCAACTCGAATCAATTACATAATTTCGTCCCGTTTCTAAAATGCGCTTACTATGCCTTTGATTGTGATTACATTTAAGCAGCAACTAATTAGCTGCGTCACAGAGTTGACCGGAGGAATATTTTATATCGCGTTTTCGGGTAAGAGTATAAATATATTTGTCGCCATAGCAACTTCATCATATTAATTATGTAAATGCATAGTATTGCAATCAGTTCTTTAAACGATTCCCAAGTGAATTTTTTTTACTGATCCCAACGTTAAGCTCGGTGGTCCGTGGTATTCGTTTCCGATGGTTCTTTAAACACTGATCAATGCATATTGTATATATATTGTATTGCTTTTCTAAAGTTGTAGGTCCTAGTTCGGGGGTTCTGGCCTCATCTGTTGCTGCTAGATATACACCGACAACATCAACAAGTGTAACAACAAGTAATGTCTACTTATCGTTAATAAATTAAACAATAAGAAATTTTTTGCAAGAGTGGCGTTTAACGACCATTTGTCTATTCCTCGCCCGGCTTTCGAAGATTTGTTAATTAAGGCGCCCAAACGAAGTTTGACGACTTATTGTTTTTGGCACCGTTTCTTCTTCTTCTTCTCTTTTTCTTCTTATTCTTCTTCTTATTCTCCTTATTATTATTCATTTTCTTCTTCTTCCTGCCATGAACATGTCCAACCAATTTCTCAAAGACCGTTGGTCTTAACCAAACTTCACACCAAGGTTGATTCCCAAACCCAAGAGGGACCATGCATTTCAAAATAGTGACTGTTGCCATGGAAACTAAAAGACGAGAAAATCAAAAGTGTCGTACAAATTGAATGAAACATATTCCCAATATGTACAAAAGAGATAATTTTTACGGAACATCATTCGTTTTGGGCGTTTTATTTGTAATGATGCATCCATCATTACATTAATACTTGTTGAATTGGATTGTATACGTCACATTCAAGGTGTTTGCACCCACGTCGTCCCACATACGAGGCGAGCACTCTACAGGGGAGGAGGATATCAAAGTCTAGCGGAGTGATTCTCCAAAACTATGTAACACTTTTGTTTTACAAACTCAACACTCATCGGAAATGCGCGTATCATTGGTTGGCTCATGTGCCTGGGAGTTGTGGCCCTGTGAACGTAAATGAAAAATTACTTACCGTCGGGGTTTACAATAATTCACTGAAATTGCTTGTTTATTTTCATTAAAATGGTTTTTATGGCGCTTATACATACTTGTGGTTGTTGCTCTGAAGATATCACAAACTCAGTAGGCAATTATTGTGTATTGTTGTCAGAAATAAGCAATTGTCTAAATTTACTGCTAATTTAAATTTGAAATTCCTCAAAAAGCTAAAGTATACCCCCTCTTGCAAAGTATTTCCTGCTATTAAGGTAATGAAATTGTCACCTGTTCAATTTTAGTGTGGTTTATCTAAAGACACATGAACAAAATTCATTTATGTCAGTTGACACATGCACTTGGGTTCAAGTATTTATTTCTTTTTTTTATCTCTATTACTGATAACCGATTAATATTTTCTAATACATACCTTCATATTTTTCTTTCAATATAATTTAGAACCAGGAGAGGGATGTTACAGTCACCGTTGTCTTCAATGTCATTGTAGTAAGTTTAAGTTCTTCTGACATTTAAAATTACATCACAGCACCTCCCCTCTTCCAGAAAACATATATCTTTATGATTAGAATATCACATAAATAACTTTCACATAAATTATTTTGAATATACCTCTCGTTGCTTGACCGTGAAAAATACGATGGCTTCGTTGCCCGAGTGGAACAACTTCCCTTTATAACCGCCTTGGTTCGTTGGTTGGAACCACTTTCGGCAGATAGAAATAATCTGGACTTAGGAGTAAAACACCATTATTCGACTTTAATAACATGATTCACGAATGGAGACGCCACTATATTTTTTTCGTGGCAGAAATCACAAACTCCCAGTGTTTTCGGTCATATGACGTCACTGGTGTAGGGTATCGCCGTATACTTTGAAAACGGTTAAAGTCTCATTAAAATCATTTAGCATTAATAAACCTTTGTAAACATAATTGTCCATTAAAATTCCCCATTACACCAATATGCACCAATTTTTTTTAAATTTTCAATTTTCTTGGGGAGCCTTGTACTGCGCGGTAACTTCTAATGAAGTCAAACGCCTAATGAAGTCCGGACTTCATTGGGCGTTGGTCTTATTAGGAGTTGTCACAGAGCATGTCAAGACTCCTTGGCCAAGCGCACCTCCGGTGTGTCGTACTCTACTAATCAAAGTCGCCCCACATCGCAAAGTACATGCTTACGAGCCCGAGTCATTTGACAGAATGCCCACGCACGGGCCCCGAGTCATTAGACAGAATACCCACGCACGGGCCCCGAGTCATTTGACAGAATACCCACGCACGGGCCCCGAGTCATTAGACAGAATACCCACGTACGTTTTCGACGGTAGTATCCCTTGTTTATTAAAAACAATTGCTGAATTTTGAATACTTTATTAAACAGAAATTAAAATTTGTAAGTTGTCTTGTGCTAATTTTTGAATATTTTATATTAAATAATTTCGAAAAATTAGTTCATAAACATTTTATTTTATATGAATTCAAAAATTAACTCATCGCATCATTACAAACATACATTTGTAAATTTGTGAAACAATTTATTTTTGTTTTTTTTTTTTACTATCAGGTCGTGTATCTTTAGAGTGTGTTTTGTGCTTCACGTGTGTCTTTACTACTGTTAATTGTAGTAAGCTAAATGGTAAGATTTTAAATAAAATGCTAAAAAAATCGCCAGACTGACCAAGGAATCACTCCATTTTACCGGTCTAAAGCGCGCAATCAGTGGTCCATTTACTTACAATAAGAGACAATTTTTGTAGGGACAATATTATTGTCTAATGTCCCCACATATCATTGAAAACATTGATTGTGTCCACACTAGACGTTGATAAGATGCGTTGAGTAATCGTGTTTAACGTCCCAATAAAGAATATTTCACTTATATCGAAACATTGCCAGCTATAGGCGAAGGAGCATAAATTTTGTCTGTGTGTTGCGCTGATGGCATCATACTGCATAGTTCTTTATCTTATCATTCATACCGTGACACAGGACTTTCATTTCCGAGTGCTAGGCGAAAAAACAGTCGCTACCCACTTTCAACTATTGGGTCAGACTTGTCGGGGTCGAACTAGACGTTGATGGAGTCAATACTAGTACTTGTCCTATATCAACAGCTGGAGCACTCTCTCTCTCTCTCTCTCTCTCTCTCTCTCTCTCTCTCTCTCTCAATATTTCTTTTTGTTGTAAGTGAAATGGTGAACAGCTGGGTGGCACAGGGTTGAAAACCTTATTATTTTGATTTGATTATACGACGTGACACTATTTTGTGTACTTTTGTTGTTGCTCTGTTGTCACGAAAATAGTCTTTATCGTAAATATTCAATGATATATAATTTGTTTTATTTGCTAAAGGACACGCGGTTTCAATATTGCCTACAACAAAGGGATATCCTACCAAAGGACATACAGTTTCAACATTACCCACAACGAAAGATTACTTTACTAAAGCCATGCCTACCACAACAGAGTTATCTACAAGGAAAAGCACATATACACCAACAAGTAATAATTATATGCAAACCAATAAAATATTCCATTTCAAATTAAGAACGGTAGAGACAAAAATCTAGTTAAAATTAACATTGAACATGTCTCGTATACTTCGAACCCTGAAACCCGGGTACCCACACAAGAACAACCTCGCGTATGTCTATGAGGCTGTACACAGTGAGAAAAGTTTTCATAATTGCAGGATCTTGATGTCTGAGTGGTTTTAAACCAAAGAGTCCCAATCAAGCTTCTCTAACCGGATAGTTTTGAATCCCACTCATACGAGCCCCTAAGTGATAAATTTTGTCACTTTGGAGGTTTTCTCCGGCACTCCAGTTTCCTCTCTCATGGTGAATATTTAATGAGTTCGAAATATTCAAATAAGCCAAAATAAAAAACGAAGTGGATGTTTAAATAGTATGTTTGAATTAAGATAAATAGTATCGTTTTTATATCTGGCCCATAATATTACTTATTAGGTCTTTCAAAAAAAAAGGTCACTTGTTTGTCTGATCTTTCAAAAAAAAGGTCACTTGTTTGTCTGATCTTTCAAAAACAAAAGGTCACTTGTTTGTCTGATCTTTCAAAAAAAAGGTCACTTGTTTGTCTGATCTTTCAAAAACAAAAGGTCACTTGTTTCTCTGATCTTTCAAAAAAAAGGTCACTTGTTTGTCTGATCTTTCAAAAAAAAGGTCACTTGTTTGTCTGATCTTTCAAAAACAAAAGGTCACTTGTTTCTCTGATCTTTCAAAAACAAAAGGTCACTTGTTTCTCTGGTCTTTCAAAAACAAAAGGTCACTTGTTTCTCTGGCCTTTCAAAAACAAAAGGTCACTTGTTTCTCTGATCTTTCAAAAACAAAAGGTCACTTGTTTCTCTGATCTTTCAAAAACAAAAGGTCATTTGTTTGTCTGATCTTTCAAAAAAAAGGTCACTTGTTTGTCTGATCTTTCAAAAACAAAAGGTCACTTGTTTCTCTGGTCTTTCAAAAACAAAAGGTCACTTGTTTCTCTGGCCTTTCAAAAACAAAAGGTCACTTGTTTCTCTGGTCTTTCAAAAACAAAAGGTCACTTGTTTCTCTGATCTTTCAAAAACAAAAGGTCACTTGTTTCTCTTGTCTTTAAAAAACAAATGGTCACTTGTTTCTCTGGTCTTTCAAAAACAAAAGGTCACTTGTTTGTCTGATCTTTCAAAAACAAAAGGTCACTTGTTTCTCTAGTCTTTCAAAAACAAAAGGTCACCTGTTTCTCTGGTCTTTCAAAAACAAAAGGTCACTTGTTTCTCTGGTCTTTAAAAAACAAAAGGTCACTTGTTTCTCTGGTCTTTCAAAAACAAAAGGTCACTTGTTTCTCTGGTCTTTAAAAAACAAAAGGTCACCTGTTTCTTTGGTCTTTCAAAAACAAAAGGTCACTTGTTTCTCTGGTCTTTCAAAAACAAAAGGTCACTTGTTTCTCTGGCCTTTCAAAAACAAAAGGTCACTTGTTTGTCTGATCTTTCAAAAACAAAAGGTCACTTGTTTCTCTTGTCTTTAAAAAACAAAAGGTCACTTGTTTCTCTGGTCTTTCAAAAACAAAAGGTCACTTGTTTGTCTGATCTTTCAAAACCAAAAGGTCACTTGTTTGTCTGATCTTTCAAAAACAAAAGGTCACTTGTTTCTCTGATCTTTCAAAAACAAAAGGTCACTTGTTTCTCTGATCTTTCAAAAACAAAAGGTCACTCGTTTCTCTTGTCTTTAAAAAACAAAAGGTCACTTGTTTCTCTGGTCTTTAAAAAACAAAAGGTCACTTGTTTCTCTGGTCTTTAAAAAACAAAAGGTCACCTGTTTCTTTGGTCTTTCAAAAACAAAAGGTCACTTGTTTCTCTGGTCTTTCAAAAACAAAAGGTCACTTGTTTCTCTGGCCTTTCAAAAACAAAAGGTCACTTGTTTCTTTGATCTTTCAAAAACAAAAGGTCACTTGTTTCTCTGATCTTTCAAAAACAAAAGGTCACCTGTTTCTCTGGTCTTTAAAAAACAAAAGGTCACTTGTTTCTCTAGTCTTTCAAAAACAAAAGGTCACTTGTTTCTCTAGTCTTTCAAAAACAAAAGGTCACTTGTTTCTCTGGTCTTTTAAAAAACAAAAGGTCACCTGTTTCTCTGATCTTTCAAAAAGAAAAGGTCACCTGTTTCTTTGGTCTTTCAAAAACAAAAGGTCACCTGTTTCTCTGGTCTTTCAAAAACAAAAGGTCACTTGTTTCTCTGATCTTTCAAAAACAAAAGGTCACCTGTTTCTCTGGTCTTTCAAAAACAAAAGGTCACCTGTTTCTCTGGTCTTTCAAAAACAAAAGGTCACCTGTTTCTCTGAGCTTTCAAAAACAAAAGGTCACCTGTTTCTCTGGTCTTTCAAAAACAAAAGGTCACTTGTTTCTCTGGTCTTTCAAAAACAAAAGGTCACCTGTTTGTCCGATCTTTCAAAAACAAAAGGTCACCTGTTTCTCTAGTCTTTCAAAAACAAAAGGTCACCTGTTTCTCTGGTCTTTCAAAAACAAAAGGTCACTTGTTTCTCTGGTCTTTCAAAAACAAAAGGTCACTTGTTTCTCTGATCTTTCAAAAATAAAAGGTCACTTGTTTCTCTGGTCTTTAAAAAACAAAAGGTCACCTGTTTCTTTGGTCTTTCAAAAACAAAAGGTCACTTGTTTGTCTGATCTTTCAAAAACAAAAGGTCACTTGTTTCTCTGGCCTTTCAAAAACAAAAGGTCACTTGTTTCTCTGATCTTTCAAAAACAAAAGGTCACCTGTTTCTCTGGTCTTTCAAAAACAAAAGGTCACTTGTTTCTCTGATCTTTCAAAAACAAAAGGTCACCTGTTTCTCTGGTCTTTCAAAAACAAAAGGTCACTTGTTTCTCTGATCTTTCAAAAACAAAAGGTCACTTGTTTCTCTGGTCTTTCAAAAACAAAAGGTCACTTGTTTCTCTGGTCTTTCAAAAACAAAAGGTCACCAGTTTGTCCGATCTTTCAAAAACAAAAGGTCACCTGTTTCTCTAGTCTTTCAAAAACAAAAGGTCACCTGTTTCTCTGGTCTTTCAAAAACAAAAGGTCACTTGTTTCTCTGGTCTTTCAAAAACAAAAGGTCACTTGTTTCTCTGATCTTTCAAAAACAAAAGGTCACTTGTTTCTCTGGTCTTTAAAAAACAAAAGGTCACCTGTTTCTCTGGTCTTTCAAAAACAAAAGGTCAGTCACTTGTTTCTCTGGTCCTTTAAAAACAAAAGGTCACTTGTTTCTCTGGTCTTTCAAAAAGAAAAGGTCACCTGTTTCTCTGGTCTTTGAAAAACAAAAGGTCGCTTGTTTCTCTGTTAGTAACTGTTAATTAAAATTCACGTAATGTTTAAGACCGGTTATCATTTTCTGTGTAGACATTTGAAATACAAATACCAGTTTCACAACCATTCAATAACCAAGTTTTTTTCTTAACTTAAATCTGGCAAATTTGAAATATTAATATATATTTTTCAATTTTTAAGATATTCCGAAATTTAAGATTTCATTTTGAAGATCACTTCAAGCTTATACCGTCAAGAGGCAGGCCCCGGTTTCACACTCTTTCCTTGGCTAAGATTTTCCTTCACTTCAATTTTGCAAAATTGCAAATCAAATTTTCAATATATTCAGGGATTTAAGGTGTCATTTTAAGATCACTTCTAAATTAAAACATTTGCATCAGTTTTGACCAATAAATATTTAACAGTAGTTCCAAAAAGAGATTACCAAAATTTGAATAATTTAAGATAAGGAAAATCTTAGCTAAGGAATGATTGTGAAATCGGGGCATGGACCTTTGTTTTATATAAATAGTAATTTATAAAGGTATATATATATATATATATATATATATATATATATATATATATATATATATATATATATATATAACAATAAAGTTTCTTTATTTTAAGGTACCGTGGTAACATCTCCAAAACCGACCATGAATTCTGAGAGCACGCCCTCCTCGACAAAAGAAGCGACAACAAAACGTAAAGTATAGCATAGGGTTCTTGGTAGAGGTTGAGTTGAATTGAGCAATGGTATTTTACGTCTCAGTCAAGACTATTTCACTTATATCAAAACGTCGCCATATATAGGCGAAGGTGCAGACATTTTGCCTGTGTGCTGCGCTTATGAGATTATACAGCAGGGTTCTACTATGCCACGCCTACTGTGACACGGGACCTCGTTTATTTTAAGTTCCAATACGAAATAATGGTGACTTTCATTTCGTAATGCAGTCACTACCCATTTTCAAGTCTTTGGTCAGACCTGGTCGGGGTTCTGACCCATGACATCCTACTCGCGGAGCAAGCACTCTACCAACTGAGTAACCACAGTGCTTCTTGGTAGAGGTGATATATTTGAGTTAATTTTCAGACGGGAATGGGAATGAACTGACGTTCCTTTCCAGATGGGACTGACAAATCAACAGGACCGTGTTATATTTCAGACGGAAATGATTTTAGACCAGGCTAGAAATATTTTAAATTTATTTTTTATAGAATTGTTCCGTCATTTACTAATAGACTTTTTCAGTCAATATTCAAATTTTAGTGAATGTACAAAAGAAAAACCCTCAACGAATAACGAATCGCGATAGAAATTGATTTTTTAAAATTTGAATAGACCCATGTTGAATTTACTGAAAGTTTACTCATCGCGGTGTTTATTTTAATTAGATGCTATTGTCGTGTGCTACGTTTGAAATTAAAAAAAAGCATTCGAAAATACCAAATGGCAATAAAATAATGAGTTCAAATAATAAGTAGCACCTGACAATGATATCGGCATTCTTGTTTTATTTAGAACTCACTGAAGCAAGGACGTCACATTGGATAACCATTGATTCTAGTACATATGGACCAAAATGGATAACTATTTTCAAAAGAGGGTAAAAAATTAATTTTAAAACATTAATAATATAATGATGTTGTTATGTTGTTAACATCGCATCAGGAATTTTTCAGCTATTCGTGACAGTTGCAATTGTATTAATCTCCAAGAACAAAAAAGTCCGTGTATGCGTGAGATCTGTGTGTTTTATGGTCTGCCTATTAACGCGCGACTTTTAAGTAAATTGGTACGCTGCAGACAATCATACCACTTCCCTAGTCACATCATAAATCTTGACAACCGATGAATCAGCTGGTACCGAACACCAGACATGGTTCTAAGCAGTATTTCATTTTAAAAGTCTTAAGTATGGCCCAGTCGGGGTTCTAACCCACAATCTTCCGCCCTCGAGGCGGCGGACGCTCTACCACGTAGTCACCGAAGCGACCCAGACCTAACTCGCTGTAATCTGTAATTGTTATGTCTTTGGTATGACCAAGCTGGGGTTCTAACCCACGATCCTCCGCCTTCGAGGCGGACGCTTTACCACGCAGCCACAGAAGCAGTCCAGACCCAACTAGCTGTAATCTGAAATTGTTATGTTAAAGGAGCTTGAGGAGGAATCACCATGTTTGTCAGTCTGCTTTTGTATCTGTCATCCGTGATAAGGCCACGTTTCCTTTCTGGGTGGATTTCATACGAATAGTTCCATGTATCATGACCTACTGTAGGTTCAAGTTCGTGTCTGAATTCGCGGTCACAGAGGCTGTGTTTGAAATTCGTGTCCGAGTTCGGGAGAAATTTCATAAATACCTCACACAAATGATCTCAATGGTCCAAGAATGTATCATGGTCTTAACTGAAGTTTATACCTGAAAAGTTCAAGGCCACAGATTGAAAATCGTGTCAGGACTATAGAAAATCTTTCACAACTCCATTATCTCAAAATGTATCATGGCCTTAAATGAAGACCGTCCCGTTGTCCAAGAATGTATCTTTGAATTAAAGTTAAGATTGAGGAGGTCAAGGGCAGGCGCGTAGCTCCCTATACGCCAGTACGCCACGGCGTCCACATAAATTTTGTTTTTCAAAAAATACTTTTGTATAATTTCTGCTCGAAGCATTCCTTTACAGACAACACATGGTAATCATATCAATCCTCTTCCAAGTAAAATAACATAATTCGCCACACAAGTATAATTTACCGTTGTAATCCAGCAAAAGTTCCAATCAATCGGGAGTTTTCAGGTTTTTGTTTTGAGCAATTTGCGGTAAGCCAAGTGCTAAACAGGGGTTCTGCTTATATTGCCAAGCACCATACGAATTCCGGCAAACAAAAATATACTGAAAATACCATCAGCAAAATGTTGGTTTTTTTATTGCCAACATATAATATAATTTTCAACAAATAATCAGTAAACCAATGGGTACAAAATGTGCACAATGCTTTCTGCTTTGTTCATATGAAGTAGAATTTATGAAGAGCATTGTTAAATCTGGAGAGAAGACTGTCGCAAAATTGTTCAACTCCACATACAGATAAATAGCTGAAGTTCTATCTCTGAACAATCCTTAATTCGGAGATTATGTGAATGTCATCTATCCTAGTGAGCTTGAAATCAAGATGCGACTGTTTCTTCAAGTTGTTTCATATGTTGACTTGTATCTCATTTATGACGCGAAAAAATACATTTGGAGCTGTATGACAAACGTGATGACTTCAGTTTTTTTATTGTCAACTTTCCTTTTCAATTCAGCAATTTACCTGCTGCTCCTACTTATGATGTATTTGTTTCTCAAATAATACGCAATAGTAGAGATTATACAATGAAGCAAACTGCTAACAAATTATTGGCGGAGAATATTGCAAATATAGGCTTTAAAAGCCCTCAAAAAGTCACAATTATTGTTGATAGGTATGATAATTACCCTGCATATATTTGACGTCCCATAGTTCCATGTTCTTTTCATTCTTAATTTCGATTTCACATTTGGCGGGTGTTGCCAACTAAACAGAAGATGCTTACCCTACCGGAGCACCCGGTCTCACTCCCCTTGTTGAAGTTCACGTGTGTAACTTAATTTCGCAGTTTCAAAGATTTTACTTTGCTTTTTGGATTGTGATTTTGATATGGATTGGTATGTTTGTTTTTGATCTGATAACTTCCTCGTGATTGCGACTGTCCGAATGTTCCAGAAAAACTCGCCTTAAGTAAAATGTTAAAATAATTTCAAAACCTTGCCTTTAAATTCCGCCAATTTCATTAAAATGTCATAAGATTACACCATTTGACATCAATATTTCAAATTTTCATGGAGAGGGTGGGGTGGGAGTTGCCAAATTTTATTCTATTTTGAATCCACAACATTTTCACCTAGCTACGCTCCTGAAGGTCATAGAAGATGTATGTTTGGAAATGGCGTCCCATCCTTAATCTTTCATCGGATGAACTTTTATGAAAACTTCAATAAATGTTCTCCCTGTTACAAGGAGTGCGTGCTTACAGATCACAGCGCTTCATGCCGCATAGGTTCGAATCCCACTCGGAACAAACCCTAGTGTGAGAATATTTGTCAAATTGCTTGTCGAAGATCGGTATTTTTTCCGGGCACTTCATTACTTCACTACAATCTAGTCACTCGTTGATACGTGGTCGGTTATTGCAAAAATGCCTTTAAAAAGAAAGAAAAAAGAATGTAGAAACATATTTTAGAACCGGTCACTTTTTCAGAAACAGAATAGCCTATTTATAAATTCTAACAATTTTTGTATCATAAATCTTTTTTTAGATCAAAGAGGCAAAAGCGATAAACCCAAGCCGAATTGGACATGTGCTGCTTAAGGAGTCGTATTAAAAATAGACGAATCATATAAATGGATTTGAGTTTTAAAAAATAAAAAACAGTTCTTAATGTGTTGTGTTTTAAATCAAACGCCAAGGACCATCAGCTTTGATTCGGTACAAAACGTAATGAAAAACATCCATGAATAACGGAAATGTTTGAATAGTGCTATTTTGTCGGAGGGAAACGTTAACTTATGCATTATCTACTTTAAATAATATTTCCTCGAACTCTGGTGAGGTAAAAAAATAACGTTGTTTGTTTTTACACTCGGTTAAGAAACCAGCTGTAGATAATGGCGAAATTTGCCTGTAAAAGAGGGTGACTCGCATACAGCTGGATGGGGATGACTAGGCAGGGTCATATCGGTGGTAGGCGAAAACCACTTTGTTTATAAATTAAAATAAGAAAAATATAAAAACAACCCTATATAGCACGATAGTACGAAAGCCTATTAAGCTCATAAATAAAAAAAAATTAAAAGGCGTAATAACGCGAAATAAAGGCGTTATAATGCGAAAAAAGGCGTTATAACGCCTTTAGAAAGGCGTAATAACGCGAATTGAAAGGCGTTATAACGCGAAATAAAGGCGTAATAACGCGAATTAAAAGGCGTAATAACGCGAATTGAAAGGCGTAATAACGCGAATTGAAAGGCGTTATAACGCGAAATAAAGGCGTAATAACGCGAATTAAAAGGCGTTATAACGCGAAATAAAGGCGTTATAACGCCTTTAGAAAGGCGTAATTACGCGAATTGAAAGGCGTTATAACGCAAAGTTAAGATGCCTTCCATAATGATGTGGAGGTCCTGGGGTTTAATCTCTATCCCCACTCCCCCACCCCCACACACACACAATTTACATACATATTAAAAGTGTGTGTGTGTGTGTGTGTGTGTGGTGTGTGTGTGTGTGTGTGTGTGTGTGTTTCTTGCACAACTATATGTAATGTAATAAGCTGCTTTGTATGTATTTATTCTATGAAAATTAAAAAAAACTGCACCTCATCCGATCCTGCGCTGAAATGAACATACTATTTTAGTAAAACAGAAAGAAAGGTTTCTTTTCAATGTTAAAGTGTTGTTTTTTCATAAAGAGTATCATTTTATACATGGGGATGGAAATCTTTTAAGTACATTGATAAACATTGGCAATGTACACATGGCTATTTATTAAAAAGTTCCTGTCCAATTGTCAATCGCTAACTTTTTAACAATGATTAAATGACACCTGTGACATCTTAGTATGAATAGATCTACAGTTGCCTTAAGCTTTTCAAACTAAAACCAATCTGTTTGTGGTGAGGGTTGTTAACATTCTCAAGTGACTGCTCTATATATAGATAAAAAGGCGTTATTACGCCTTTCTAAAGGCGTTATAATGCCTTTCGATTCGCGTTATTACGCCTTTCTAAAGGCGTTATAACGCCTTTATTTCGCGTTATAACGCCTTTCAATTCGCGTTATTACGCCTTTATTTCGCGTTATAACGCCTTTCAATTCGCGTTATAACGCCTTTATTTCGCGTTATAACGCCTTTATTTCGCGTTATAACGCCTTTCAATTCGCGTTATTACGCCTTTATTTCGCGTTATAACGCCTTTATTTCGCGTTATAACGCCTTTCAATTCGCGTTATTACGCCTTTCTAAAGGCGTTATAACGCCTTTTTTCGCATTATAACGCCTTTATTTCGCGTTATTACGCCTTTTAATTTTTTTTATTTATGAGCTTAATAGGCTTTCGTACGATAGCGCTAACCATGTACAACTTTAAAACCCAACACTATCAGGTGTTCTGTTAGGGCCAAATTTGCATTGTCGCTCCTTCGCTTTCGCAACTTCAATTCTTCGCCATTGTATCTTCGGTCCTTAGAGTTATCGCATATTCGCTTCTTTGCAATCGTATCTTCTCTCCTTTGCCATCGTGTTTTCGCTTTTTCACGTTCAGAGCGAAGTAGCGATAATGTAAATTTACAGAACACCATATTGCTGACACTCGGCAGTCGGTTGGTCGAGATATGGATAGCTAGTGGTCGAAAAGGTTCCGAGATAAAGATAGCAGCTGCTTATTTAAAGCTGCATCTGAAGATCTAGTTCACGATGGGCCGATTCGGCACGCATTCGTTCGTTTAGTGTTAAACTTTCAGACACGCCTGTATTGAAGGCACAGTGCATCATGTTTTGACTTCCATAGTCGGAAATGGCATTGCTTCTCTGATCTTCGCATATTTTGAGCAATATCCATATTTCCATTAATAATTGACGTCATTATGTAAACACGTAAGTAATCGCACTTTCAACTTGCACGAATTTTTTTGGTTATATGCAGGGAATGTTCTTTAGTATGTCACGCCTATGGGGGCATGGGGCATCGTTTTTACACGCCCGTGTAACGACGTATTATGGTATGGCGTTGTCCGACCGTCCGTCGGTACGTTAACATTTTGCTTGTCCGGTCTATATCTTTTGACTCGATGAGGATATCAAGATGAAACTTAAACGAAACATGTGGGTCGCGTATAAAATTTAGATTCGAGTACCGAAGGTCAAGGTCACAGGTTAAGTTCAAAGGTCAAATGATGCAGGAAATTCAAGAATTTTTTTTTTTCAATTACTTCCGGCTTTCAAATTTGGTATGGTTTTACAGAAAGCAATGATGTTTAACATATAAAACATGTTTTTGTGTCGTGATCCAGTTGTAATTGTCACAATCCATTCGTTAAACTTACATGTGGAGGCAGGTTTGTTTGCTGGTCTTCTGTTATAATTGTACGTTTAATTACTCAAATATATGATATTCACTATCACAAATAGTTGACGTTTTCAATAGCATTTTACCTCCTCTTATTATTCCACCTTACATTATAGACATTGACTGGCGTAAATTGCCCCGCCCAGCGGTGCTCTTGTTCAAGGTCTCATCCAAAAGAACCATGACTTCATTTCTCAATGTCGAGTGCTTGACTACAGTCTTGACTACACCAGGGGTCGGAACTAGGACTTCCACCGTATATATATATGGAGCGAACACCCTACCAACTGTGCTACGGTAGTGCATTGCAACATGACAATGCTATTTTTAAAAAAAGGAATTACTAGAATTCGACAACTTAAAAATTCTTAGTGTCCAAATTTCCAAAATTTGTGAAAATATACTCCTTTATAAAGTAATTTATCCACAAAATTGCTCAAATACGCTACTTTTTAAAAGAAGTTTTCAAAAATTAGGAGCCAATGCCGTTTTGATTTTGGTTATCAGGAATGGAAACATATAGAGCCAGTTATCGGATGTTTTTAAGAAGGAAGGTCACACCTTCAAGGTCTGACTGGCCTTAAATATCATGGACACATTGGTGATAAGTGGTATCAGTGTCACTGTGTCAAATTTCAGTTCAAAGACCGGCTTAATCGCAATAACAAGTTGAAGGTGAGTATCCCAAACCTAGTGTTTTCGCTTTCTACTAAACCTCTTTTATTTTTGCATTTTATAAATTCCTAATCAAGTAGCGCTCGGACCAAAATTGTACCATAATTATTAGTTTTTCAAGATTTTCAAAATTTACGAAGCAGATAATTTTGATTAGATTTATAACTTTGACTAATCCCTGGTTTGGTCATTATTTTGTTGGTATGTAACAACTAATGACGTCCAACGCTTACTGCACGCCTACACCGGACTGACTTAATACTTCATTAGGTGTTACACTTTCGACCCCTGGACTTCTGGACTTCATTAGGCATCGAACTTCATTAGGAGTTATTTCATTGCTAAACCTAAACAGAAGAAAGATATTTATTTCTGAAAAAAAACGTGTACTTGACAACAGTCAACACGGACAAGGACAAGACACAAGTAAATTATAACTCGACAAAACGACAAACAGGACAAGGCATGTACAAGGCAGGTAAAGACAAACATATATTGGTAGCACCATTTACTATTAATTTCACGGCTTTAGGTGGACAGTGGAGGACATTTTGGTGTGATAATAGGATAGATAATAATATTGACATTTCTAACATAACACAAATCTTTGTAAATAGTGTTCAAGAGCATTTCAACTAACCTACCACAAAATTTGTCCCCAGATCGTTGGCACTGTCCCCACTATGCTTGTGATAGAGCTAATAATTGTACCCAGATCAACGACTGGAGCATCTCTCTCTCTCTCTCTCTCTCTCTCTCTCTCTCTCTCTCTCATTATTTCGTACTTAACGTGTCGTTTATTTTGTCTTTTCTTTAACTTGGAAGAAATATAAAAAGCATACAACGGCACAAATGGACATAAAAGCATAACGCCTTTATATACAATAAAACGTCGCATTTTGCTAATTCTTTTTGCTTATTTTCTGATAAAACATAATTTGTAGGTAGCGATGCTGCTGCATATAATTCCCGTGCTGTTGACAGTAACTTTGTCATCAGCGACTGAACAAAAATGTGTGTGTATTTTAAAACCTGGCGTGTATTTTAAATCGGAGGAATCCGCCAATCCCAGACTGTTGCCCGTAGGGAGTTGCTTTGAGTTACGTCATAGCAATGCATTGTCGGTCTTGAAACTGAAAGTGAACTCGCAGGTAAGTAAAATCTTAAAAGTATTGATCGTAAACTTGTGTGAAACGAAAAAACTAAAAAAAAATTTTTTTTTAATGTTTATTTATTTATTTATCTACCTATGTATTTAGCACATGCGCTGGTTTATAGGTTTTTGCGTCCACAATCACTTGTTTTAAACACGCTGGGGGTTTTCAAATACACAGATGATTTGTACTATGAATTGAATATTTTGTAAATTAATGCGTCTTTAAAGTCCTAAGAGTGAACATTTTGTAAATTAGTCCGTCTTTAAAGCCCCAGAATTGAATATTTTGTAAATTAATGCGTCTTTAAAGCCCCAGAGGTTTAATAAAAATGCTGTATTCACTTAATGAAATCCTATTAGAACGTGGATCTTGAATATACATTTAACCACTGCGGTAGCTCAGTTGGTAGAGTGCTCGCTCCGTAAGTGGGAGGTCGTGGGTTCGAACTCAGACCGGGTCTGACCCAAGACTTAAAGTGGGTAATATCTGTTCTTTCGCCAAGCAATCGTCATTACAAAATGAAAGTCATGGTTCTTTAGGATGGGAATTTAAAATAAACGAGGTCCCGTGTCACGGCAGGTGTGGCACAATAAAAAAAACTTGTTGTATAATGCCATCAGCGCAACGCACAGGCAAAATTTCTGCGCCTTCGCCTATTGCAGGTGACATCTCGATATAAGTGAAATATTCTTGACACCATTACTCAACTCAACTCTTAAATATACATTTAAAATATATAGCTATTGAATACTGATAAAACTATGTACAACGTCATACAAAAGTGTGTCCTGTATACGGTACGCGGCATAATTCATATCAAGTACAAATTCCATTTTGCTGCTAGCCGTGTTTTACAGAGATGTAGCAATTTGTTTATAATTTTACATTTGGTCGACAATTTAGTTGGCATAATATTATATATATATGACATTTCTGATAGGGTGACAGTCGATATTGTCACACCGAGAAATTTCATTGTCAAACGAGGCGAAGCCGAGGTTGACAATGAATTTCCAGGGGTGACAATATACAATAATTGCCCTCTAGGTTTTTTCAGTATTTCAAGAAAAAAACTTAGGTGACCCTTTTTGTGTTTTCTGCATCTTTGTCATACATAATTAATTCCAAGTCCGCTTCCGACGAACTGCAAAAAACGACTGGTCGCCATTGTTATTGTTTACCAAATGACAACACAGTTCTGTTGTACGAGTTATTTCCCTTGTACCGGGTTATCACCGGGTGATAATAGTATTATCACATGGCTGGCGAGAGGTTATCACATGGCTGTGAGAGGTTGTCACACGCTGACAGTGATTCTGTGGGAAAAATCTCATTTATTAAATGTCATGTGATTGGAAAATATCCAATGAAAAGTGTTTTAATATAAGTGAGGTATGATAATATGGATTATTATACCTTTTGTAAATTTCTCGAAATCTGATTGGTTAATAAGCGTTTGGGTAAATTTAATGTCACCCTCGGATTTCAGAAAATCTGACGTCACAGGGTGACATTACGTGAGCGGTTGACATTACGAAAAATGTCACATGCGCAGAAAAACTGCGTATGCGGTTCGATCGCATTCGTCTTCTAAATCAGTAAAACGCTTTTCTAAAGTAATGTGAAATATGATAGATAAATGCTACAAGCGTCTCACAAGTTGCTTACAGACGACAGCTGACTGTCATGATTTTCATTTCAGTATACTTTGGTTGCACAGTATAATTTACATCAACAATCGGTATAATAAAATAAATATTACATTTCTGATAGGGTGACAGCCCATATTGTCACCCCTCGAAATCCATTGTCAACCTCGGCTTCGCCTCGTTTGACAATGCAATTTCTCGGGGTGACAATATGGACTGTCACCCTATCAGAAATGTAATATTTATATATTATTATACCTTTTGTAAATTTCTCGAAATCTGATTGGTTAATAAGCGTTTGGGTAAATTTAATGTCACCCTCGGATTTCAGCAAATCTGACGTCACAGGGTGACATTACGTGAGCGGTTGACATTACGAAAAATGTCACATGCGCAGAAAAACTGCGTATGCGGTTCGATCGCATTCGTCTTCTAAATCAGTAAAACGCTTTTCTAAAGTAATGTGAAATATGATAGATAAATGCTACAAGCGTCTCACAAGTTGCTTACGGACGACAGCTGACTGTCATGATTTTCATTTCAGTATACTTTGGTTGCACAGTATAATTTACATCAACAATCGGTATAATAAAATAAATATTACATTTCTGATAGGGTGACAGCCCATATTGTCACCCCTCGAAATCCATTGTCAACCTCGGCTTCGCCTCGTTTGACAATGCAATTTCTCGGGGTGGACAATATGGACTGTCACCCTATCAGAAATGTAATATTTATATACTGTCACCCTATCAGAAATGTAATATTTCTTTTATTATACCAATTGTTCGTGATTATTATACTGTGCAACCAAAGTATATTGGATTGAAAATTATGATAAGCAATTTGTAAGACGCTTGTAACATTAATCATATTTAACATTACCATAAAAAAGCGTTTTACTGATTAAGAAGACGAACGCGTTCGAACCGCATACGCAGTTTTTCTGCGCATGTGACATTCTTCGTAATGTCAACCGCTCACGTAATGTCACCCTGTGACGTCAGATTTTCTGAAATCCGAGGGTGACATTAAATTTACGCAAACGCTTATTAACCAATCAAATTTCGAGAATTTTACAAAAGGTATCATAAATACATTTGATGGATGGATAGATAGTGGGCTTTTACGTCACAGTCAAGAATATTTCGCTTATATCGAGATAGATGAAATGGCAGAAATTTAGCTTTGCAATGCGCTCAGGGCACTATGCAAGGAGGATCCCTTAACGTACCACGCCTGTCGTGACACATATATATCGGTTTTTAAGGTCTTTCCAGAAATACCCCGCGACTTTAATGTTTAAATGCCGTATGTGGAAGGCCGTGGTTCCAACCCTTACCGGGTCTGACCACGAGTTGAAAATAGATATCGACCGTTCTTTTGTCGAGCACACGGTATTAAGAAATGAAAGTCACGGCAGTGGCGGATTCAGCGGGGGGCGCACGCCCCCTTTTATGTCGCTAATAATACATAATGTTCATTTTGATGCAGCTTAGATTGCACCAGAATGCAGGATTTTTGCGCCATTTATTCAAAAATTTCCCCCGGACCCCCTAGAATCAATAATCGATTTAATCAATCAATAAATCAACATACTTTTGAAAATACTTTTTCCACTTTCAGACAGGTTATGTGAAGAAATCTTCGAAAGTTAAAATTGACATTTGTACTACAAACGATTCCACCAACAAAATCGGTAAATGTGGCTTTACTTTTTAATTGTCATAAACCATTCAAGCTGAAATATTGGAAAGCATGGCGGACGTGACCGAGTGCTTCCGACTCTTCCTTACGAAAGGAACTCGGGACTTGCCTTTTGTTTTAGGTATCTACCGGCTTTCGACGATTGAGGGGGTATTAAATTCGAGTTTCCGTCTGTCCGCCCGGCCGTCCGTCCGAAATTCTCCGCATTATTCTTCAAAACTACGAAGCACAACTTCATGAAACCTGGTGTAAAGAATCAACATAAAAATAGATGTGTATATCATTTACCTGAGTTGGTTTGCTTTTTCTTGAAAGTTATGGCCCTTTTTTCAAGTGCGTTATTTTTCAAGGTACAAATTCCGGTATTTTATTTCATAAATTTGATATTGATGTAGTTCAATTTTAAGTTCCGCATTAACAACACATGTATCCAACATCTTTTCTAGGTCATCACCTTAGAAATCGCCGTAATTACCATGTACAGTCTTCATCATCATCATCAGGTAAACACAACATATACGAATGAAGCTACTCTTACCGACAACAAATATCGTTTGTTTATATAAGTTAACCTATTGAATAATACAATAACACCCTTGACATAATTTTCTAAGTTTTTACTTTATAACATTCTCACCTACCAATAATGGATAAGGCCAACAACAAAATACTTTCGATTTGAAAATTATTATTTCGTTTTCAGAAGTATTAATTATAGGAAGTGTTTACCCTTCTGGAGCACCCGATCTCACTTCCTTGGTGGAAATTCACAATGATTAAGCTAATTTTTCCAGTTTCAAAGTTTTTATTTGTGTATTGAATTGTGATTTGAAAATTGACCTGGTTTGTTTGTTTTAGTTATTCCTTTGACACTTAAATGTAATGTTTGTTTTAGATTTTTAATTTCCAATGCCCGTTTGATCTTGCCATCAAGAATATATCCGAGCAACTCAAGACTGATTTCCCTCCAAGTAATTTATAATTATAAAACCCTTTCATAAAAACTAACAATGCCTCCTTAAAAAGCTGATAAGAGTTTAAATGCTGATAGCAACACCAAAAAAGCATCTTCTGTTGCAATAAGCTTGAAGTAAAATTTACTAGACAATTTGTTCCTTTTCACTGTGATAAAGAAAGCTACACGTAAATGTCCACGTCTCCGATTTTTCAGTCGTCTAGTGCCAAGCAACACATTAACAAATCCATGTATGATTCTCTTTCAGGTAGTCAGTATCAAGGATACCACCAGGGCTATTCAGCACAATCACAACAAAGTAAGTGCTGTTTGAATTCAACGGCCCATATAAAACTGTCATACTGATGGTTGAAATACTGTCGAGTTGTATAGAAGGACCATGACCATAATTGACAAACGAGGGCTGGGGACCAGTACGCTATGTGGGTTCGTTTTGTTATATATATTACCGCACTAGAATTCACTGGCCGAGTGTTCAATGCCATTCGCAACATCATACAAATTCATACACCTTCTTTACGCTTTTCCGATCACAAGAAAGATTTCCTCCCTTAGTAATTCATATACAGTGAAACCTCCCTAAACCGGACACTCTCTAAACCGGACAACTCTCTATTCCGGACAAAATATTTGGTCCCGAATTTATCCTTCTTTATTTTAATTAACAAGAACCTCTCTAAACCGGACACTCTCTATTCCGGACAAACTTTTTAGTCCCAAGTTGTTTATATCCTTAAAATTGACCCTCTCTAAACCGGACAACATTTTGATTTTTTTAATTACTTGTTTTTCCTTTTTTAAATATATTTAAACAGATCTATAAAAATATTCAATTATGAACACTTAAAAATCATAAGTTTTTTTAAATTCTTTTTTATTCTCAATTAAGATATTTGGTATTTAATTAAATTATTTATTTATTTATTAAATATATTTCATCTAAATATATATATATATATATATTTCTATTCTATCTTTTGTGATTTTTCATTATAATTTAAATTTGTTTATTAATTTATTGATTGACACAATAAATTAAGATAAGCACTTCTATACAATCTTATCTTATTATCTATAGTTGCTACAGTTGTTTTGTTTAATTATTATCCAGTAACACCTTATGTCTCAAAGGGACTGAAAAAGTGTCAACACTTTTGTTGTCCTGTTAGGGATTAATAAAGGTAGTCTATTTGCCTTGAGTACCCTAATTAGAATCGTCTTAAGAAAGTGAATTACAGGTGATTTAAAACCAATTAGTGCTTTTACATATAGCATATCCTATAATGAGATGTGTACGTAACAGTTGTTGATTGTGGCTTCTGACATGTATTACATCTTTCTAGATTTATTTAGTTAAGGGGAGATAAGCCAGGTTAAAATTTCAAAACCTCTCTAAACCGGACACCTCCCTAAACCGGACAAAATCTATGGTCCGGAGCTTGTCCGGTTTAGAGAGGTTTTACTGTACAATAAAAAAAAACCTTTCATAAAAACTAACAATGCTTCCTTAAAAAGCTGACAAGAGTTAAATGCTGACAGCAATACCAAAAAAGCATCTTCTGTTGCAATTAGCTTGAAGTAAAATTTACTAGACAATTTGTTCCTTTTCACTGTGATAAAGAAAGCTACACGTAAATGTACACGTTTCAGATTTTTCAGTCGAGTACTGTCATGTTACACATTAACAATAGACATGTATGCTTCCATTTCAGGTAGTCAGTATCAAGGATACCACCAGGGCTATTCAGCACAGTCACAACAAAGTAAGTGTGGTATGAATAAAACGGACAATAATACAACTGTCATACTGGTGGTTCAAATACTGTAGATCACTTTTTTCGCGAGTAGAAAATTTCGCATCAATACTAGTACCATCTTGGCTTTATTCGCGAATATTTAAATTGGCGTTTGGAATCTTATTGAATACAATATATGTATATCAACATAGAAATATTCGCGTGATATTTGAATTCGCGAATTTACGCCAAGATAAATGTCTCGCGAAATAAAAGTGATTTACAATACTGTCGAATTATATAGATGGATCAAGGTCATAATTACAAACAATGGCTCGAGACCAGTACGCTATGTGGGTTCGTTTTGTTATATAAGCTCATGGGAAATCACGGACCAAATGCTCAATGCCACTAGAAACATCATACAAATTCATACATCTTCTATACGCTTGTCCAGTCAACACAGGAATGATTTCCCTCTAAGTAATTTATAATGATAAAAGTTTCATAAAAACTAACAATGCCTCCTTAAAAAGCTGATAAGAGTTTAAATGCTGATAGTAATACCAAAAAAGCATCTTCTGTTGCAATTAGCTTGAAGTAAAATTTACTAGACAATTTGTTCCTTTTCACTGTGATAAAGAAAGCTACACGTAAATGTCCACGTCTCCGATTTTTCAGTCGTCTAGTGCCAAGCAAAACATTAACAAATCTATGTATGATTCTCTTTTAGGTAGTCAGTATCAAGGATACCACCAGGGCTATTCAGCACAGTCACAGCAAAGTAAGTGTTGTATGAATAAAACGGACAATAATACAACTGTCATACTGATGGTTCAAACACTAGATCTTTTTTTCGCGAGTAGAAAATTTCGCATCAAGAACATCTTGGCTTTATTCGCGAATAGTTTAATTCTAGGTATCTTTTTGATATTATCTTTTTTCAGTTCATTTTTGATAACTAACATTGGTCACGTGATCCATAAAAAGATGACGGAGTTAGCGGTTGTTAATAGTTACGAGCTGATTACGTCGGTGACGTCATTTGTATTAATGCGCCATATGATGGTGGCAATTTGAATGTGATTTACTGAAAATATTCGCGTGATATATGAATTCGCGAATTTACGCCAAGATAAATGTCTCGCGAAATAAAATGATTTACAATACTGTCGAATTATATAGAAGGATCAAGGTCATAATTAACAAACAATGGCTCGAGACCAGTACGCTATGTGGGTTCGTTTTGTTATATAAGGTCATGGGAATTCACGGACCAAATGCTCAATGCAACTAGAATCATCATACAAATTCATACAGCTTCTATACGCTTGTCCAGTCAACACAGGAATGATTTCCCTCTTGAAGTAAATTTTACTAGACAATTTCTTTCTTTGACTCTAATAAAGTGTGCTACACGTAAATGTCCACGTCTCCGATTTTTCAGTCGTCTAGTGCCAAACAACACATTAACAATTGTCATGTATGATACCATTTCAGGTGGTCAGTATCAAGGATACCACCAGGGCTATTCAGCACAGTCACAACAAAGTAAGTGTGGTATGAATAAAAATTGCCTATTTGAAAAAACAATATTGATTTACCGATGGTTGACTGATTCTTGACAGACGATGGCTCAAGGGTGTAGGATTTGTTCCTAACCATGTGTACATTCGCCTTGTCATATGCTCATGGGCATTCACTAGCCAAATGCTCAATGTCACTCGAAACGTTATAAACAATAAGATTCTAATCAACCCTGTACAACCGAATAAAAACTTTTATTAACAGTTAAAACACATTAATTTTGGTGTCTGGCTAATTACAGTTGAAACATTATACATTTTCACAAACCTCTATCTTCGTTCCTTGTCTGCGCTCAAAATGTCTAACAATTTTTTTCTGAATGGAATTTCACGAAATTCAATACAAGAACCTTATGTGAAAAACGATGGTAAGAGAAGAATATATGATATGATCCTTACGTTGAGTAATATAAGCTTATGAGCAGCCAAGGGTAAGATGCTCCTTGTCACTTGTAACGTCACACAAATCCATGAACCTTCTATACGATTGCCTTGTCAGAGCTCTTACAAATCTATTTCTAAACTGAAGTTGACTATATTTTAATAATGGAGAAAAAATTATCATATTTTACTTGAGCTCGTGTTCCATAACCTGCGCGTCCTTATTCTATTATTCTATCAAGTGCCCTTCCAAAGCATTAATATGGATTTATTTTGTTTTGTCTTCTTGTTGCACAATGTGTATGGTTCTTTGGGTGTTTTATCTATGCTCAGTTTGTTCTTGGTCCGTTCTTTGTACGCCTATATATATGTAAATGACCACGTGTAAACTTTCTTTGGTTCAGTACTCATATTTCACATAGCTATAGCCGAGTCTGTTACAGTTTCCATTTCAGGTGGTTACCACCAAGGATATTACCAGGGCTATACAACACAACCACCGCAAAGTAAGTGTTCTATGAGTAAAACTTGCTAGTATGAAAACAACATTTGTAAACTAATAAAAAATGTTAGGAAATTGTCAGAAAAATGTATATAGATTTGTGCTTATTGTTTTTTTAATGGTGCTTTTTCATGGACAAGACCCTTTGTTTTGTTTTGTTTTTCTCACATGATCCTATTTGGAGATTCTATGCCTCTTTGTACTTTGCCGTCGTTAACTTTTTTACAAACATTTTAATGGTAAATTGTAAATGCGCGTATCTTACTCCGTCTAGCGGCAGTCTTGTTTTTAAGTTTGTTGGAATAAGCTATATACAGCACAACCACAATAAAGAAAGTGTTGTATGAGTAAAACTGGTTAGTATTAAAACAACATTGGTAAGCTGACTAATTTAAAACGCTATACGTGGTTCACTTGAACAACCTCCATGTATGGTACAATTTTTATTTCAGGTGGTCACCACCATGGACACCACCAGAGTAATACATCACCATCCCAACAAAGTAAGTATTTTATAAATAATTCGAACTCCCTAGCAGTGAAACATTGTATACTAATGACTGAAAGGTAAAGTACGAGTACTAAAAGGTAATGACGTGATATATGGCAAACGATAGTTTGGGGGATAGAGGATTCAACCCGTACCTACGTTCTAATACGGATCGAATCCGTTATCCCTTCAGAACATAAATACAGTCTCGAACCTTTTATACCTTTCTTTACCATCGCCCTTACATCAACAACTTACTCCCTGTAAAACATCTAAGGCAGTTATTAAATATAATAATAGTTTGGATTTGTATAATCTGGCTAATAGGAAAAATTGCATTGAATGCTCATGGTTCCCATGCGTCTACGAAAAGTCATGGATTTTTCTAAAAAAAACATATCAAGGTCAGGAAATTTTCATCGAATGTATAAAAAATATCAAAGAGTTTGAAAAACTAATAGGAAATTGAAAAGAAAAAGGAAATTGTCAGGGAAATTTATATAGATTTGTGTGCCTTGTAATTTTAATGGTGCTTTTTCATGGACAAGAGCTTTTGTTTTTCAATACTTGAATAATCTATGACTCTTTGTACTTTTCTGCGTTGACTTTTTACTAACATTTAATGAGAAGTTGTAAATGAGCATATTTTACTCTAGCAGTAGTCTTGTTTTGAAGTTTGTCAGAATGGGCTAAAAACGCAACCGCCACAAAGTGTACCGAGTAAAACTGGCTAGTATCAAAATAAAATTGGTAAGCTGGCGAGTTTAAAATGCTATACGTGTTTCACTTCTTGTATTTCACACTTACAAAAGCCATGTATGGCACACTTTCTATTTCAGGTGGTCACCACCATGGGCACCACCAGAGCTATACAACACAATCACAACAAAGTAAGTGTGGTATGAATAATTCAAACTCCCTAGCAGTAAAAACCAACATGGTATACTAATGGCTGAAAGGTGAAGAATGGGTACTGAAAGCTTATGACGTGATATTGACAAACGATAGTTGTGGGGGGGGGTATAGGATATTGCAAGCCTAGGCTTACCAAGGCCCTCAAAAAGTTTTATGGCCGTCATCACAGTATTGTTGATAAGTTTGATTTCTCTGTGACAAGGATTGCCCTGGATATATTTGACGTCTCATAGTTCCATGTTCCTTTCACACGCTAGCTAAACAGGAAGTGCTTACCCTTCCGGAGCATCCGGCCTCACTTCCCTGGTGGAAGTTCACGTGTCTAACCTAACTTGTCAGTTCCCAAGTTTTTACTTTGCTTCTGGATTGTGATTCGGACATGGATTAGTATGTTTGTTTTTGATTCAACCTACGTTCTTATATGGGTGGATCCCGTTATCTGTTTAGAACATAAATAAAGTCTCGAACCTTCTATAACTTCTTTACCATTGCCCTTACATCAACAATTTACTCTATGTATCACATTTAATGCAATGATTAAATAAGATAATAACTTTGGTTTTGTAAAAACGGACTAATAGGAAAAATTACGTTGTATGCTCATGGTTCTAAACAGTTGTGCCCTTAGAACTTTAATAGTATTTTTGTACTCTTACCTCACTACTGGAAAGAACAGTACATATTATGACATATTCTGAAAGAGAGCGGTGGTTGTTTTTCTTTCACATGATCCTACTATAATACTTAATGTCCCTTTGTTATCATTGCCATCTTTACTAAAATTTAATCGCAAATTGTAAATGGGCGTATTTTGCTTCTGTCCAGCGGGCATTTTTTTTGATTTTGTATTGTAATGTGAGGGAAAACGGAATTTTGTAAGGGAAATGATGCCAGAGAACTCAGTCAATTGGGGATCATGAAACTGATAATAACACTTACAGTTAATGAAGGTTCATGACCTTTTATGGTTGTTTCCGTTTGTAAGAAGAATTTTAAAATTAAATGTGATTAAAAAAAGTAAAAAGTCAAAAACATTAATGTTAGAGAAAAGTATTTGATTCATTTTTGACAAAAAAAATTATTTTGATATTAGCATCGCCGTGAAAATTTACCACTTTCACCACCATTCATAGCATATGTCACACATGACAGGTATATTTAGCTTAACAGGAGGTAATTGCCCTTTCGGAGCAATCGGTCTCACTTCCTTGATGGGGATTCACGATACTCTGTCAGTTTTTAAAACAATTACATTGCTTTTAGGATTGTGATTTGAAGATGGACCGGTATGATTGTGATTGATTATAAGGAAGTTTCATGTCCATAAAACATATTTCTGGACCTTTTAATTTCGTACTACTTGTTTTCATTAAAATGTTGAACATTTTAAAAATTCACGAAAGAGGCTTCTTAAAAATGTAGTGTGATTCCAAACGGTAGCTGAGAATGTAATACCAAATAGATCTTATGTGTCATTAGTTTGAGAGTTTCCCTTCCGTCCTTCACCCAAAAGCATATCATAGCAAGCGGCTACACACCTCATAAGCCTTACAAGTTTATAAACACTCTAAGTGTAAAAGTAAATGATATTATATATTGTTAAATCATTTATTTTCGTGGTATCCCAATTTTCGCCGAATTTACATGTCAAAGAAGTTACCGCAAAAAGTTATCGCAAATCATGAATTTATTACTCCACGAAATATTTATTTTTTTTCACAACGAAAATTGGACACCCCGAAAATAAATGTTGTCACAATAGTTTATGTCTAATTTAATATTTATTACAGTAAACAACAATGATGTCACAATAGTTTATGTCTAATTTAATATTTATTACAGTAAACATCAATGGTGTCACAATAGTTTATGTCTAATTTAATATTTATTACAATAAACAACAATGATGTCACATAGTTTATGTCTAATTTAATATTTATTACAATAAACAACAATGATGTCACAATAGTTTATGTCTAATTTAATATTTATTACAATAAACAACAATGATGTCACAATAGTTTATGTCTAATTTAATATTTATTACAATAAACAACAATGATGTCACAATAGTTTATGTCGAATACAACAATGATGTCACAATAGTTTATGTCTAATTTAATATTTATTACAGTAAACAACAGTGGTGTCACAATAGTTTATGTCTAATTTAATATTTATTACAGTAAACAACAATGGTGTCACAATAGTTTATGTCTAATTTAATATTTATTACAATAAACAACAATGATGTCACAATAGTTTATGTCTAATTTAATATTTATTACAATAAACAACAATGATGCCACAATAGTTTATGTCTAATTTAATATTTATTACAATAAACAACAATGATGTCACAATAGTTTATGTCGAATTTAATATTTATTACAATAAACAACAATGATGTCACAATAGTTTATGTCTAATTTAATATTTATTACAGTAAACAACAATGATGTCACAATAGTTTATGTCGAATACAACAATGATGTCACAATAGTTTATGTCTAATTTAATATTTATTACAATAAACAACAATGATGTCACAATAGTTTATGTCTAATTTAATATTTATTACAATAAACAACAATGATGCCACAATAGTTTATGTCTAATTTAATATTTATTACAATAAACAACAATGATGTCACAATAGTTTATGTCGAATACAACAATGATGTCACAATAGTTTATGTCTAATTTAATATTTATTACAGTAAACAACAGTGGTGTCACAATAGTTTATGTCTAATTTAATATTTATTACAGTAAACAACAATGGTGTCACAATAGTTTATGTCTAATTTAATATTTATTACAGTAAACAACAATGATGTCACAATAGTTTATGTCTAATTTAATATTTATTACAGTAAACAAGATGTCACAATAGTTTATGTCTAATTTAATATTTATTACAATAAACAACAATGATGTCACAATAGTTTGTCTAATTTAATATTTATTACAGTAAACAACAATGATGTCACAATAGTTTATGTCTAATTTAATATTTATTACAGTAAACAACAATGGTGTCACAATAGTTTATGTCTAATTTAATATTTATTACAATAAACAACAATGATGCCACAATAGTTTATGTCTAATACAACAATGATGTCACAATAGTTTATGTCTAATTTAATATTTATTACAGTAAACAACAGTGGTGTCACAATAGTTTATGTCTAATTTAATATTTATTACAGTAAACAACAGTGGTGTCACAATAGTTTATGTCTAATTTAATATTTATTACAATAAACAACAATGATGTCACAATAGTTTATGTCTAATACAACAATGATGTCACAATAGTTTATGTCTAATTTAATATTTATTACAGTAAACAACAGTGGTGTCACAATAGTTTATGTCTAATTTAATATTTATTACAGTAAACAACAGTGGTGTCACAATAGTTTATGTCTAATTTAATATTTATTACAGTAAACAACAGTGGTGTCACAATAGTTTATGTCTAATTTAATATTTATTACAGTAAACAACAGTGGTGTCACAATAGTTTATGTCTAATTTAATATTTATTACAATAAACAACAATGATGTCACAATAGTTTATGTCTAATACAACAATGATGTCACAATAGTTTATGTCTAATTTAATATTTATTACAGTAAACAACAGTGGTGTCACAATAGTTTATGTCTAATTTAATATTTATTACAGTAAACAACAGTGGTGTCACAATAGTTTATGTCTAATTTAATATTTATTACAGTAAACAACAGTGGTGTCACAATAGTTTATGTCTAATTTAATATTTATTACAGTAAACAACAGTGGTGTCACAATAGTTTATGTCTAATTTAATATTTATTACAATAAACAACAATGATGTCACAATAGTTTATGTCGAATACAACAATGATGTCACAATAGTTTATGTCTAATTTAATATTTATTACAGTAAACAACAGTGGTGTCACAATAGTTTATGTCTAATTTAATATTTATTACAGTAAACAACAATGGTGTCACAATAGTTTATGTCTAATTTAATATTTATTACAATAAACAACAATGATGTCACAATAGTTTATGTCTAATTTAATATTTATTACAATAAACAACAATGATGTCACAATAGTTTATGTCTAATTTAATATTTATTACAGTAAACAACAGTGGTGTCACAATAGTTTATGTCTAATTTAATATTTATTACAATAAACAACAATGATGTCACAATAGTTTATGTCGAATTTAATATTTATTACAATAAACAACAATGATGTCACAATAGTTTATGTCTAATTTAATATTTATTACAGTAAACAACAATGATGTCACAATAGTTTATGTCGAATACAACAATGATGTCACAATAGTTTATGTCTAATTTAATATTTATTACAATAAACAACAATGATGTCACAATAGTTTATGTCTAATTTAATATTTATTACAATAAACAACAATGATGCCACAATAGTTTATGTCTAATTTAATATTTATTACAATAAACAACAATGATGTCACAATAGTTTATGTCGAATACAACAATGATGTCACAATAGTTTATGTCTAATTTAATATTTATTACAGTAAACAACAGTGGTGTCACAATAGTTTATGTCTAATTTAATATTTATTACAGTAAACAACAATGGTGTCACAATAGTTTATGTCTAATTTAATATTTATTACAGTAAACAACAATGATGTCACAATAGTTTATGTCTAATTTAATATTTATTACAGTAAACAAGATGTCACAATAGTTTATGTCTAATTTAATATTTATTACAATAAACAACAATGATGTCACAATAGTTTGTCTAATTTAATATTTATTACAGTAAACAACAATGATGTCACAATAGTTTATGTCTAATTTAATATTTATTACAGTAAACAACAATGGTGTCACAATAGTTTATGTCTAATTTAATATTTATTACAATAAACAACAATGATGCCACAATAGTTTATGTCTAATACAACAATGATGTCACAATAGTTTATGTCTAATTTAATATTTATTACAGTAAACAACAGTGGTGTCACAATAGTTTATGTCTAATTTAATATTTATTACAGTAAACAACAGTGGTGTCACAATAGTTTATGTCTAATTTAATATTTATTACAATAAACAACAATGATGTCACAATAGTTTATGTCTAATACAACAATGATGTCACAATAGTTTATGTCTAATTTAATATTTATTACAGTAAACAACAGTGGTGTCACAATAGTTTATGTCTAATTTAATATTTATTACAGTAAACAACAGTGGTGTCACAATAGTTTATGTCTAATTTAATATTTATTACAGTAAACAACAGTGGTGTCACAATAGTTTATGTCTAATTTAATATTTATTACAGTAAACAACAGTGGTGTCACAATAGTTTATGTCTAATTTAATATTTATTACAATAAACAACAATGATGTCACAATAGTTTATGTCTAATACAACAATGATGTCACAATAGTTTATGTCTAATTTAATATTTATTACAGTAAACAACAGTGGTGTCACAATAGTTTATGTCTAATTTAATATTTATTACAGTAAACAACAGTGGTGTCACAATAGTTTATGTCTAATTTAATATTTATTACAGTAAACAACAGTGGTGTCACAATAGTTTATGTCTAATTTAATATTTATTACAGTAAACAACAGTGGTGTCACAATAGTTTATGTCTAATTTAATATTTATTACAATAAACAACAATGATGTCACAATAGTTTATGTCTAATACAACAATGATGTCACAATAGTTTATGTCTAATTTAATATTTATTACAGTAAACAACAGTGGTGTCACAATAGTTTATGTCTAATTTAATATTTATTACAGTAAACAACAGTGGTGTCACAATAGTTTATGTCTAATTTAATATTTATTACAATAAACAACAATGATGTCACAATAGTTTATGTCTAATACAACAATGATGTCACAATAGTTTATGTCTAATTTAATATTTATTACAGTAAACAACAGTGGTGTCACAATAGTTTATGTCTAATTTAATATTTATTACAGTAAACAACAGTGGTGTCACAATAGTTTATGTCTAATTTAATATTTATTACAGTAAACAACAGTGGTGTCACAATAGTTTATGTCTAATTTAATATTTATTACAGTAAACAACAGTGGTGTCACAATAGTTTATGTCTAATTTAATATTTATTACAGTAAACAACAATGGTGTCACAATAGTTTATGTCTAATTTAATATTTATTACAGTAAACAACAATGATGTCACAATAGTTTATGTCTAATTAAATATTTATTACAGTAAACAACAATGATGTCACAATAGTTTATGTCTAATTTAATATTTATTACAGTAAACAACAATGATGTCACAATAGTTTATGTCTAATACAACAATGATGTCACAATAGTTTATGTCTAATTTAATATTTATTACAGTAAACAACAATGATGTCACAATAGTTTATGTCTAATTTAATATTTATTACAGTAAACAACAATGATGTCACAATAGTTTATGTCTAATACAACAATGATGTCACAATAGCTTATGTCTAATTTAATATTTATTACAGTAAACAACAATGTATGTTACACCCCTAACTGCCTAAAGTGTAAATGTGGTAAGTTTATTCTTATTTAGTAATAATTTCAACCACTAGGTTGGTATCTCTGCTGGAGGACTAAGAATTACCGAGGATATCCTTAATCCAAGAGGCAAAACATTGTATTGTCAGAAAAGCATGGATAATCAAATTACTTATTATACCAGTTTAAATTTTGCAGCACTAGACAGCCGTTACGTAATACAATTCCTCAGTGCTTCGACAAAAATTGTGAAACCAAAATGTAATTATAAAAAATATACAAAATACATTTAACCTAATTTAGCAAAGAAAATGTTTTGCATGAGGGGAATACTTCAGATTTTGAGGGTTTTAAGATTTTAACTAGCAGCAAATTTAGACATTAGTATATTTATTTGAATCATAAATCTTAAAATTCTTAAGAAACAAAACTATGGTGAATCGTTCAAAGTATTGCAATAAGAAGATTTGGTAAAATAAATTTTTGTCGCTCTCTGTTACTTATTTCAACATCTGAAAAAATATTTGGATTTCTACAGTTTTTGTTCGAGCACTACTGATTAGGAATTTTGTTATGAAACTTCGATCTAGTGCTGGGCTGGTCTAGTGAATTACTAGATGATAATTGACCATTACTGGCGGTATCGTTTCAACAGAAAAACACATAAAACTAATGTTTCCAAGTAGGCCTACATGTTTCTTCATTGAGTTTCCATTCTTGTAAGATGTTAAAGGTTATGGTGGTGGCTTACTGGAAATTGGTGATGTGATGTTTACCGACATTCAACCAACCATAAAAAAACAAACAACCTTGAAGAGGAAAATAAATATATAATACAATTACCACATGGTGTAATGAAGAGATAGCTACATATTACGTTAAAGTATCTAATATGATTTATCTAGTAATAAGTTAAAATCACCGATATACTTATTCATCAATTTGATTGTATGTTCACGTTTGTATTGTGACGTGTTATTGTTTTTGTTTCATTTTTTTCTTTCTTGTGTTTCTATTTTTTAAGACATGTATGTTATGTGGTGGCATTATAATGTCTAAATGAACATCTCCAATAAAAACTACACGGTGATAAAGTTTTTGGTAGAGATTTACTTTAGTACGTTCTGCATAACGCATTCTTCAGAAGCCTTTGTTTCTCTTATTTTATATTCAGTCTAATTTATTTCTTTTGCTCAAACTTCTGTTGATTGTCAATAATTAAACTGTGTCTATCCTCTAGCAGCAGTAGTGGGGAAAAATTAACATGCTTAAAATAAAGAAGTAATATTGTTTCCTAGAAATATTGACACCGTTGACGTAGGCTCCTGTTTACTGTCCATAGTCAACATAAAAATAATTTTCAATGTGGTAATATATGTACCGCTTTTGTAAAATAAATGGAATGCTTGTTGGATCATAAAAACTAAACAGTTTATAATCAGTGGTCTCAATGCTTGTTTAACTGTTTTGCTCCATTGACTGCCGTGTTGCTATTTAAAAATTTCTTACCCTTATGTTAAAGTTGATGTTATACTCTTTTTAATGTTTTGATTAAGCATAAATATAGTACATGTAATTATTTAAAATATTCTGTAATGTATGAATATTAGAATAGCTTAATGGTGATACAAATATTCTGTTTTTCAGATAATATCTCGTCCATCTTAACATCTCTTTTCTGTTCACAATGTCTTTCATGCTACATAAATCAAAACCAATGCCTCGCATATCACATTCAAGGTAGGTAAATGAATTGCCGGTAGGTAGATATATCATACAATAAGCTTACGTTTTCAAATCATCTGTAACACAAGCTATGATTGGAAAGAACGAATGATTTTATCTAATCATATTAAAATGTCTTTCTGAACTGAGACAAAAAAATAACAATAGCAAATAGTGTAATTGTATCGACAAAGTAGTTGAAAATCTTCAAAACATAATCATACAAGTCATAAAACAATCATTAAAATGAACGAACAATATGACCAAGAAAAGATCTAATCACATTCTGGCAAAGACAGACGACTTATCCTGATATATTTGTAATTGAGTAAGAGTTGAGTATGATGTTTAACGTCCCAGTCAAGAATATTTCACTTATATCGAGACGTCGCCAGCTATAGGCGAAGGTGCAGAAATTTTGCCTGTGCGTTGCGCTGATGGCATTATACAGCAGGGTTCTTCATCGTGCCAAGCCCACCGTGACACAAGACCTCGTTTATTTTAAGTTCCAATCCGAAAGAACCGTGACTTTCATTTCGTAATGCCGAGTGCTTGGCGAAAGAACAGTCACTACCCACTTTCAAGTCTTGGGTCATACCCGGCCAGGGATCGAACCCACGACCTCCCACATACGGAGCGAGCACCCTACCAACTGAGTTACCGCAGTGGTTATTTTGTAATTTGAGACTTCTCCTTATATGGAATCCACAGATCTTTAATATTTTATGTAAGGTTCATAATATAACAGAACATACAAGTCATCAAACTGATTGGCCTGCCGGTACCATTCACTTGACATAATACAACTAGTGTTAGCATGTTGCCTCTGCTTCTAGAAGCAACCGTACCTCTGCCGTTTGTAGTTTATTTTACAGAAGGTTCAGGAAAAGCTATATTTTCTTTTATTTCTTGCATATTTATTTTTTCGAATCTATTACAATACTGTTTAACTTGTATGCCTAGGGGTGTCTAATTGCAAGCTATTGAATGCAGTGTTTTAGTAATCAGATTCCATAGTGACCAATTTGTTTGGGTTGAAGAATGACAAATACAGTACTAGTAAACAGATTTGTAGGCAGGGTATATTGGGAAGTGTTACTTGTAACCTGTATAACTTATAGTTTTTTGGGTACGATTTCGGATCAAACTAAAAAAATAAAAGAACTGAAATAATTTTTTTCTAATATTTGGTGAATAATTTTATTTTAGGAGCCGTTTTAGGCGGTCTTACTGGGTTTATTAATCAGCTGATAATCGGACCTTCAAAAAATATCGGTAAGTTACATAATTTTTTCAATCAATAATAAAAAACTAACCAGTTCATGTTCAAATCCGTATTCGAAACGGAAGTAAAAATTTAGTTAAACACACGAACTTCAATTCCGCCAGGGAATTAAGGCTGGGTTCTCTAGGATGGTTTACTTAAGCAACCTAGCAAAGCTAACTTTGATGTCCAGTTAGCTACACCCGCCACCTGTAAAATTAAAATTGAACATGAAAAGAACATGGATCTATGGGGCGTCAATTATACCCTAAATAATTTTGATAACAAGGACATCATACTTATCAACTATATTGTGATGATGGAAATAAATTTCAGAATACTGCACAGGTTGTAAAATGCAATTGGAACAAAAAATAGAAAGCATTATATTTCAACATTTTTTTTTTTTTGAATTTTTGACGATTTGAGTCAATTATTCATATTATTAACCCATGCTGTACATTTATATTATTCACCCATGCTATACGTTTCACAAAGTAGACATTGTTTTTTCTATTTAAAAAAAGCGATAGACACACTTTTTTTTGTCAGGATACAATCGTCTCTGTGGAAATAAGAAAAAAAAAACGTTGCTGATATGTAATGCATGTATGGTTATATATACACGAATTTAAGTTAGGTGTATTTGTTTCAAAATATGGTAGAGCTTATTCCAACTACGAGAACTTTGTACGGCGAGTCAAGCTTTTTTACAAATAAATTTTTGATGCAATGATATTGAAAGTGTAGGCTTACCAAGTCCCTCAAATATTATTATTATTATTATTATTATTATATTTAAGTACACTCAACTACACAAAACATTCCGACTACAACAACACCAATTCCTTCCACAACAGGTATATAAGTATATTTAATATAATAAAACAATATAATTTACGTGGAAAGGCTAGGAGGACAAAGTATTAAATGAAGGATATGAATATGTAGAAAGAGACAAAAAAAGATCATTTATAATGAAACACAAAAATATTTGGACTGACAACTAAACTCATTTAAAATATAATAGAATTGATATTTTAAATAATTAGAATTTTTAGTTTGATATAAAATCTTTTTGAAATAATATTCAATAGTAAAATCTTTTAAGAAAAAAATCTAAGCATTAAGTATCACAAACAGTTATGGGTAGAGAGAAAAAAAACATTATGTTAAAAATAACCAGTGAAGTGAGACCGGGTGCTCTAGAAGGATAAACACTTTCTATTTAGCTAACTACACCCGCCGTTGATATAAAAACTGAGAATGAAAAGAACATGTAACTGTGGGTGGCATATATTTCCATGGTTATTTTGGATAGAGACATCATTCTTATCAACAATATTGTGATGGCGGTTTAAATTCCTTTACCATTTGTTAGTTTACCACTGTAATATTGAAAACGCCCAAACGAAGTTTGGCGACTTAATGTTTAGGCACAGTTTTTTTTATTATTATCATCATCATTATTATTAATATTTATATTATTGTTGGATCTCTTGTTATTATTATTCCTCTTCTTCTTGTTGTCATTAACTTTTCCAACCCCAAACAATTTCTCCAAGACCGCTGATCCAATCTTAACCAAACTTCACATGAAGGTTGATCCCAGTCCCAAGAGGAGTCATGCATTTCAAAATGACAGTTGTTGCCATGGAAACTGAAAAAGATGGGATAATCAAAAGTACTCCAAATTGAAATGAAATATTCCAAATATGTACAAAGATAGATAACTCTTACTGAAAATTCTTCTTTTAAGACTTACATAATAATATATTTGATAAATAAATTCTCAATTACACTCCATTAAATAGTTTAAAATATTTGAAATATTCACAGTCAAACAAGTTTATATATTACATTCTGTAAAAAGGGGAGGACATATTAAACACATTTATAAAAAATATTTTACACATTACATGTATATACAAATGCTTAGGGATTGTGGTTTGAACATTGATTGGTTTGTTTGCCTTTGATATATTGATTTATTTTCAATAATTGTTTCAGGTCACAGTAAATCTACACCAAGCAGTTCTACCACCACAACTACTACCACCACCACCACCCCCACTACTACTACCACCACCACCACCCCCACTACTACTACCACCAACACTCCCTACTACTACCACCACCACCCCGACTACTACTACCACCACCCCACTACGACTACCACCACCACCACCACCCCCACTACTACTACCACCACCACTCCCACTACCACCACCACTCCCACTACTACTACCACCACCACCACCCCCACTACTACTACCACCACCACCACTACCCCCACTACTACTACCACCACCACTCCCACTACTACCACTGCAACACAACCTACTTCAGGTAAATAACGTGTTTTCAAAACCTTGGTTTTTAATCAGTAAAACATTTTTTTCAATCAATTTATTTGTGATTCTAAAATCACATGTGTTTTCATTCTTGTGAAAGCCAACCGCAGTAAAACAAACGACATGCCATGTCGATGTCGATGTTCGGCTGTCAAAGGCACCTAATAGCTGAGAAGCAGTATAGAGAGCTAGAACCTGACGAAAATCAGCCGAATTATTGAGCGACCGAAATGGACTGCCTATTCGGCACAAATCCGTTAGCTTAATTTTAAACTTCCAATGTGTCTGTGCTGTAACTGTAATTCCCATGACTTGTGTGCTTGTAATTAAATTCAATACTGATAAGTTTTAGTTTTTCTTTTTAAATTATATGCGCCAACTGTATTACTTTGTGTTTTTCTTAATAGGACCTAAATCCAGGACAGGAAATATAATGCTTACATTTACATATCCACCATTTCCTTTTCGTACAAATGGACCGGCTTCTCAACAAGGTATAAATATATAGTTTAGTATTTTAAATATTCAACACCGTTCTTATTTCACTTGTAAAGGATCTAACTAGACCAGAAATCTGATACTTGCCCTTCTCAATTTATTTTCCATTGCAAACACGGACAGGTTCTTTGAATAGCATACTATACAACGTTATATATTATAGTGTATTAGAATCGCCATGTCTTTTGTCTGTCCGTGTAAAATTGTGTTCGCTCCATAACGATGGATTTTCATCAAACCTGGAACAAATTTACACCAACATTAGACGATATCAACTTATAAGTTGTGGTTTGGTTTTCAAAAGACAGTTCTAGATATAAACACGAGGGGAGGTCAAAAAGTTCATAGAACGGGGTATATATTGCCGCAGCAAATATTTTTCAATATAGTTCCCATTTACCCCATTGCACTTAGCCCACTTTTCTTTCAGATTGTCTATACCTTTGAAATAGAAGTCTTCGGTTTGACTCTGAAACCATGTCTCTGTGGAAATCTGATTTCCCGTAAATGGGATTTCAAATTTCTAAATAGGAAAAATCACTGGGTGCCAAATCGGGACTGTAGGGTGGGTGATTAAGTTGTTTAACTTGCATTCACGAACCGCTGCTTGCGCAATTCTTGACGTGTGCATAGGAGCATTATTGTCAAAAAGCAATACACCTCGGTTCAACTTTCCCCTCCTTTTTAATTTAATAGCAGCTTTCAGCTGCTTTATTAGATCAGTACAGTAAGCCCCAGTGATAGAGATTCCAGAAGATTTGTAATTGATTAACAGAACACCCTTAAAATTCCAAAACACAGTGGTCATGACTTTGTCAAATGATGGTTGGGTTTTGAATTTCTTTGGTGGGGTGAGCCAGGGTGCTTCCATTGCATGGACCTTTTTTTGGTTTCTGGGTCCCAATGATGAATCCATGTTTCATTACCAGTTACTAAACGTAAATGGAAGCTCTCCTGGTTGACATTATAAATGCCAAGAAGCTCTCGACTTGCCTGGAGTCTTTGGAAACGATCCTGCACATTGAGGTTTCTGGGGACCCATCTTGCGGATGCTTTTGACATCCCAAAATGTTCGTGGATAACTGTGTATACACTTCCATGTGAAATGTCATACTCCCTAGCTATGTCATCAATCCTAATATCGACGATCATCCATGGTGAGGGTCTCCACAGACGTAACAATTTCCTTCGTGATGGCATCAGCTGGCCGACCTGACCGTGGATCTTCCTTCAGTGAGGTGCGCCCAAATTCAGCTGACTATTTTGCCACTGTGGAACAGGCAGGGCAGGACCACTGTCACCGTACACCTCGGCCATTTCTTTGGCATTTAATTCCTCTACTGTGAGGAACTTTATTACTGCCCTAAACTCAACATTTTGATTTTCCATCATTGCTTGATGGTCACCAACTTTGAATGCTTTTAAGAATTAAACAAATATGTTGTGACAAATGAACTTGATATGTTTAAAATGGCGGAATGTTGTGTTGTCTAAATGTGTGTTACGCTTGGCTGAATACGCTGTTTTATTAACTTTCTGACCTCCCCTCGTAATAATGAATGTTTTGAATGCATAATTTGGATTAACTTCATAAAAATTTGAAGTAATATATGGCGCAGGGACAAGGCTAATCTTGCTTTTCTGTTTTCAAGCGTGTGTGTGTGTGTGTGGCCATAGTGACCGATTAGTGGGACATGTCCAATCAAACCGGAGATGTTAGGCTATTTGATCTCCGCCTATCAATTAAGTTTATATCTTCTCTATGATTAATATTTATTAAACATTTTTTTCAGAACATAATTCTTAATAATTAAAATACAAAATATATAATTTTAAAAATTATCCAATATTTATAAACATGTAATAAACACGTGATAATTATTTTTTTGATAGGTTAAAGTCGCAGCAGGTGTCACTATGTCAACACTGATGGACACAAAAAAAGAAAGTTATGTAACTTTAACGTTGCAACTCAATAAACCTTGATCTATTTGTGTATGTGTTAACAATTTATTGCATTAAATTTTGGAATGAAAAAAAAATTTCACAGCTACGAGTTCGAATTCGGTCCAGCGCAAGCAAGAAAGGGTTGCATTTGAATGGCTTTTACTGGTACCATGTGGTTTGCATTCCAACTTACGACCTCCCACTTACGGACGATTAGAGCTAAAGAACGATAATGTAACTTTGATTCTAACAGAACAACAATGCTGTAGATGTTTTAGTTGAGTGCATTCCGTACAGACCGATCGAAAGTATAACACTGATTGATTAAATGTGGTTTACTTCGAATTCAAGAATATTTTACTTATATTGAGACATCATCAGCTATAGGTGAATTGTCAAATTTTTTTACTTTAGCAGTGTGCTCAGAGCAATGTGCAGGGAGGTTTCTTTAACGTGCCACACCTGCTGTGACACGGGACACCTGTTTCTAAGGTCTCTTCCGAGTCACCCCGAGACATTCATTACTACATGCCGAGTACTAAAGAACAACCACTATCTTTTTTTGAGTCTTGATCAGACCCGTTGGGGGATCGAACCCATGACCAACCACTTAAGAAGCGAGCACTCTACGGACTGAATTACCGAAAAGGACTCGAAGCTCTGTTGTTGAGTGGCTGACAACGGTTTTCGATCTGACGCTAAATGGGGTTCGCCGCCGTACCACGTGATCAACACCTCTTAACGTTTGTGCGGAACATTTTGGAAAACGTCAACGTTATAAATTCCCGGAATAACGTTGTTTTTATGGGAAAGCGTCATATGGTGCGATTCCATGTCCATTGGAAACAAGCATTTCACAGACACGTTAGAAGGTATCACATGGTACAGCGGCGAACCCCATTCGTTAGCTTAGTGTTAAACTTTGAACAGGTTTGTATTGTAGGCGTTTCGACTTTATGGCATCATAGCTGAAGTGAGTCGACTACGAGAAATATTTTGGTAATTTGCAAGGAATGTTCTAAGTGGGGCACGCCTACCGGTTTTTATGGTGTCATCCAAAAGACCTGCGACTTACATTTCCGAATATCGAGTGAAGAAACCCTATTTTCCCGGCCTTCCACATAAAAAGCGAGCACTCTATCGGCTACCGTAGTTCATTACAACATATCAATATTACTTAAAAGAAGCAGTTACTACATTTGTACAATTTAAAAATTGTAAGTTGCAAAATTCTCCCAAACCTGTGACAATATTGTCCCTTTTAAAGTATTATTTCACAAATTTGCTCAAATAGGCTTCTTTTGAAAAATTTAAAAAAAAACCAAAACAAATTAGTAGCCAATGCCGAGTTTGGCTTATCAGGAATGGAAACATCGAAAGAGCCAATTTCAGTAATGTCGACATAGGTGTCCAGTAAAATGAAAACTTTAAGTAAAGACATCGGATGTGTTTAAAAAGGAAGGTCACACCTTCAAGGTCCGTCTGACCTTATATATCATGAACTCATTGGTGATAAGTGGTATCAGTGTCATTGTGTCAAATTTTAGTTCAAAGACCGACACAATCGTAATAACGGGATAAAAGTAAGTACACAAAACTTAGTGTTTTCGCTTTCTTATTAGATTATTACTAAACTTGTTTTAATTTTGCTGCACTAGACGACCGTTTCGGAACACAATTCCTAATCAGAACGGCTGGGACCCAACTATTTGAAATTGAGATATTTTTAAGATGTTGAAATGAGAAAATAGAATTACCAAAATGTATTTTGCCAAAATTCACCGAAGGAAATACTTTGGATTATAAAGCATACTTTAGTAGTTTTTTTTTTTTTTTTTTTTTTTTTTTTTTCATGATGATTTTCAAAATTTACAAATCGGGATCAATGTCTATAAAATACCCGGCTTTAGATTGGCACTATAGCAATTGTTTTGTTTTATAGTGTGATTTCATAGTACTTTAGTCAAGTAGAGGACAGCAACAATCCAATAGCGGTGAAAGATATACCATCCTGCAACGCAAACTCTGTTAAGCTATCGACAGGTCTTTACTGCGTCTAGCCTTTTTCCGTCATCGGCCTTGTGAAACCCTAGACAAAATGCGACGCGTTTTGGTATAATTTTCTCATAAAATTATTTGTAGGTAGCGATGATGCTGCAAATAATTCCCATGCTGTTGACAGTAACTTTGTCATCAGCGATTGAACAAAAATGCGTGTGTATTGTAAAACCTGGTGTGTACTTCAAATCAGATGAATCTGCAAAGCCAAGCGTTGCGTTACCCGTAGGGAGTTGCTTTGAGTTACGTCATAGGAATGCAGGGTCGTTTTTGAAACTGAAAGTGAATTCGCGAGTAAGCAATATTTTTTTATTTTAAGTGGTCAACTTGTGTAAAACGAAATTATATTTCATTAATTAATGTATTTATTTATTTATTTATTTATCGGTTCAACGAAAACAACGAAAATTAGGACTCACGAAAATAAATGATTTTACAGTATTCTTTGTTATAGCAAATGCAAACTGTCCACTATAATTTATATCGACACATAAGCAATCAATTAAGTTTTGAAATACTTTTCCTCTTTCAGACAGGTTATGTGAAATCTTCGAAAGTTAAAATTGGCATTTGTACTACAAACGATTCTACCAACAAAATCGGTAATTGTGGCTTTACTTGTCATTTGTTATAAACCATGCAAGCTGAAATAGTGACACCGTTAATTGGGATAAGTGCGGTCACTAATATGGCGAACTTGACCGAGTGGTACTGTAGAAGTCAAAGGTTGTGGGTTCTACCCCACTCAGAACTTTCTTAATCGATTTTTATGGACTGTCCATACTGGATATATAAAACGGTCTCTCAGATGAGACTCAAAACAAAATTTGTGTCAAGTAAGTGTAAGCCAAAGTACTAAAGACTGTAAAGTTCGAAAAAGAGTAGATAACTTATGGTCTCTGTAGAGGACGCTTGGACTAGAATTAATTGAGACCGAGACTGAGCAAAAATAGACTTATAATTGAATGGAGTGGAGTATATTAAATAATAAGAGTTTAACACCCCAATAAAAATTCGTTCACTAATATCGAGGCGGTCAGTTCTGAGATGGTAGATGGAGGAAGGCCCCTGAAAAGCCATCAACCTTTGACAAACGAATTGATACTAAGATGTAGCCCGGTAGACACTGTGAGCACGCGTTTTTGACCACTCAATCAGCGAGGCTCCTGAGAACGAAGATTGTACATGACAAAATAAATTACAAATACTAACGCTCTGTAACAGCTTGTGTTTTTGGAATGAATTTTGACTGGGGTATATACCTTCATTGTACATTGTACTACTACTTCGTTTATAGATTGCGCTTACTCAAACATCCTTCATTAAATTGTCCCCTTTAAAGTTTAGTACATCTGTTTTGTATAATTTTAACTAAAGCTTTTTCTATAAGAAAAAGAAAAAATATATAGTTTTATTGGAAGTGGTTGGATTATTGGAAAATAAAACTAAACTTATTTTAAAAACTGTTTAATTATAAAGAAAGCGTGTTAGTGCCATTTTTAATTGAAAAGTATTTCTTAAATCGTACAAACGATTCTAAAATTCGTACAAACTATTTTAAAATTCGTACAAACAATTTTCTAAATCGTTAAAATCAAATAATGGATAACTGGTTGTAAAATAAGAAAATTCATAATACTAGATTATCAATAAATAAAATATTGTTTATACTGAGAAAAATCTAAACTATCGAACAATAATACCGTTACCGCACTACTAGTCACTATACTGTCATTAAACTTTTGTCGTTTATTGTTGCTGTTTAATTATCTGTTTTCATTTTAGTTGTCAAGAGATGGGGATCAAATCCGTGCTTATCTACAAATTGTCAGCAGTGTTTTTGTAGTAAGTATGTTTAACATTCTCTATGTTTAACATTCTCTATCTATGGTGAAATCGTTTATTTTCGCGTGTCCAAATTTCGTGGTTTTAACAAACATGCTGCATTGTTGAGTTGTAAATTAGTGGTTTGTGGCAAGCTTTCTACCTAGGTGATAGGCCATCTATACGGAGTTATTATTCAAACCTAAGGAGTCTCGCTACTGTGGGTTCGATCCCGGTCAACCACAACTGAGAAGAGTTTTTCCCCCTTTAAGTCTTTTCCGGTTGCCATCGGCACCAGCATATCACATTACGTGCGAGTGTACTAACACTCTATAGAGGTCGCCATAAGGGCGCACTAGTTCAAAACAGATTAGAAATACGTCCACCACAACTCACGCATCATCACAAGAACTTTCAGTTATACTCATCCTAGAGGTTAACAACTAGAACTGTCTCGTCGCCAATGACTGAATATTCCTGATTAGACGTTCAGCCAAGATTTCGGATGAGTAGTACGTTGGTGAATTTAAACTTAAGGCGTTGTCTTTCTGAATATACTTCGGTTCACTCTACTGTGCAAACCCTAACAGCTTTAAATTACCATTGATAGTGCAAACACCTTTTAAAACTAATGATTGGTAATCAAACACAAATATACTGGTCCGTGTTCAAATCACAATCCAAAAGGAAAATTAAAAAAAACTTTGAAACTGACAGATTTAGTCTGACACGAGAACTTTCACCATTGAGTTGAGGCCAAGTGTTCCGGAAGTGTAAGCACCTTCTGTTTAACTATCTACATCCGCCACATGTGGAATCAGAATGAAAGGAAATTGTACTATGGAACGTCAAATATATCCAGAATAGTTTTTGGATACAGTGACACAAAAAGTATCATACTTGTTATATTGTGAATACGGCCATAATAATAATCTCAAAAAGTCTAGGCTTGCAATGTGTTCGTGTCAACAAGTCAACAATACGTTGTAAGCAGCTTGCTTTTCTGTAGAAAGTTCTCGCAGCGGGATAAGGTATACCATAGCGTATTAACATTAGCTGAAAAATACACTATACGCAGGAGAAGCAGGTATATTGTGCAAAGTTTACACGGTTTTGTAGCAATCCTGAGTATTTGTTTTTATGTGTCACTTGCTATGATAAATCATATTATTTCTGACTTTCAGATTGGACTCCCGGTGTTTGTGATCCGTGTGGTGTTTGTCGATTGATGTCAAGAGCTATGAACTGCAACCCACCATTACCTGGTTCTTATGGTATGTATATGTATGCCCTTGCGTGAAAAGGCAGGTGGTTTACTCCGGTTTTCTCCGTCATCTCAGAACTGACCGCCTCAATATATATAATGCCTTGGTATTGGTGAACCATCACTTTTTCAATCCACTGAGGTCCAAAGCCGCTTACATTTTGTTGATATATACATATTATATACACAGTGTGTAGGTACAACCCTCAGTATCAGGTCGAGTCCTTTTTTCGTAGCCGTATCACTACGAGTCGCGCTTGCGCGACGAGTAGTGATACAGCTACGAAAAAAGGACGAGACCTGATACGAAGGGTTGTATCTACACACTGTGTATATAATATTTTTATAACATTTCCAATTAGGTTATTTAAAATAATAAAAAAAACAATACTTAGTGTGAAAAAAATACATTTTACCACAGAAAACCACTGAACTATGTTATTACATTTGTTCTACATTCTCCCGAATGACGTCACAATGATAACGTGCACGTGCACTTTACCGCCAATGTTGTATCACCACAGTGTGGTGATACAAGATTCTGTATCCAGGTGTTTGATAAAACTTGTATTTCGTAGAAAAACTATTCTAATGTTAGATAAAGAGGGTTATTTTCGGGATACATGCATTTATGAGTGACAAAGGCATTAAAATCACGTATTCTTGCATTTAACCGGGGCGGTAATGAAATTATTTCACTTCTTTTCTCAAGTTATTTAATTTTCAAGCTACAAATAAATTCATGCATTTCATTTCATAAAGTTCCGCATTAACAACTGATATATATCCAACTTGTATGTCTCTTCAAGGTCATCATAATGGACAGCACCAGCATAGCCATACAACATCACCACCACCATTAGGTAAATACAACATACATAAATAAAACAACTATTATCTATCAACAACAAATGTCTTTTGTTTTTAAAAGTTTCGGCTATTGAATTATACAACGTAATCCAGGAGATAGTTTTCCTCTTATTTTACTTTAGATTGCTATAATAGTGATAATTACAATAATAAACTAGAGATTGTAACTGGGATACCAGTTACGTATGATTCCCCACCATCCATAAATAATTTATGGCATATATCTGGTGAAAAGACCCTAGAAGGGTTAGCGCTGGGTTGTAAAAGTCTGTCGTCAAGGAAATCGCCAGTTGTAAAATTTGTTGCCAATTTCATTACTGTGTCGCCAAAAAGGGTAAATCTTGTGATTTTCACGTCGCATGCGTTTTTAATATTGTGTATATATTGCCATGATGAACAATTACATTTTAAAGGCAGTTGTGTATAAAGTACATTTGTACCGCGCCGACCTGGTAAACTAAAACAATCATACCTTGATTGCTTTTTAAAATTTCTTTGAAAGTTAAAGTAGATTTGAATTAAAGTTTTCGGTTGAAAAAATCATACATTGAAAGGCCTTCTCGGCATAGGAAGTGACGTTTTCAATGAATTTTATTGAATAAGAAAACTCGTAGAACCCCTCTCAGGCCTCTGATTTGGCGTCGCCGCGTGTTACAATGAATGAACACGTATGGGAGGGTTTGCGCTGGGAATTGCTAACTGCGATTGTTTTCTTTAACTTGCGACAAAACACGGCGCTTTGCGATTTTTCTGACCACAAGTTTTCAAAGTTCACCGGTATCTTGGACACCAGTAATTAACAGGTGATAACACATTGAAGCCAGTGACGGATTGGCGAGTGTCACTGAATAAACACAGTAATTAACGACTGAGTTGATTAAGATCGTTGTCTTAGGTGCGAATGTAAGACTTTCTAATTATGGGCAGGTAGATCCAGGTAATATTGTAGCGTGTCGACATTGCCTGAGGATATACCCAGGTGCCCTCCCGATGTCGTCAGACAGTATAAACACCGATGGATTCGGTATTATTGTAAAATCCAAAATAAAATATAATAAAAGTTACCCTTTGTGATGTTTATTTAATATTTTTTCTAAAAAGTTTATTGATTAATAATTGTGATTCAATGCGCAATACACATCATAGGAGGCCATTTGTTTGTATTTTAATTACGCGACTTATATCGGTTATTCCTATATGTTTGAGGTTCATGATCATAACGATACATCTACTCAGTCAAAATTGTAAAAGACGGGACATTTTTATATGAAGCATGTATGTTAACTCTGTGTATAGTGTGTTGAAATTGATCGACGCTGTATATATAGTCCGATTTAAAAGACCCCCTCTATTGAAAAAAACGTACTTTTCAACACGTTGAGGTACATATTAGTTTAGGTGTATTATACGGAATAAATCTCATATTGTTATTTCCAGCATCTAAAAGACTCAGATCTTCATTGCTCTATAGATTATTTAGATGTTTTTGATGCAAACGAAATAAAGTCGACTCTTGTTCAGTTGTTAATTTGAAATCGGTTGAATCACAATTTCGCTTAAATCGAAATGATACAAATGGTCCCGTCAGATCGCTATGTATTTCTATGGAAATTTGTTAGTTAATTCGATATGCCGAATTTGAAGCGAATTTTCAGTCCAAATTACGAAATATTACGAAAATCCCCATGTTTAAATCGAAGTGAACTTTCAGTCCAAATTACGAAAATTCCAATGTTTAAATCGAATAAAAAAGACACAAAATATGTTTAAATCGAATAAAAAAGACACAAATATATTTTATCTTAAACTTGAACAATACCTGAAATAATTGTCCATCTCTTATTTGAAAAGTGTTAATAGTAACAGAGTGGCGGCTTACTCGGAAGATTCATTTCCGACTAAAACTACAAATTTTTGTACTCGACATACCGGTCATTAGGAAAGTGTCAGTCAGTAAAAGGAGATATTTCATTGGTGTAAACTTAAAAAAGTGGGCAGTCTTCTACTTCCACAGTCAGTGATTAACAGAAAACCCCGAAGCCATTTGATCTATCAAGGCAAATTGTATACACCATTCATCTCATTGTGTAAGGTTTTAAGTACAGGCGTGTGACGTGACAAGCTGTGGTTTTAAAAATCGCCAAGTTTTTAACGGTCATTAATCGGATTAACTCATAGGTGAAAGCATTGGCTTAGTATAACTAAGGTGTCGTAACCAGCTTATGTCCATTCAGAATTGGTTTCCCCGGGTATTTAACTACGTATTTATTTACACCCACCCACCCACCTTCAAGATAACGAAAATGAACGCGTCTTGATTATCTACACAGACAACAGATTATTGGTAGCAAATTTCATCTAAATCCATCAAGCCGTCCCGAGATGTGCGCCAGCATATAGTCTTGAGAGAAGAAGAATAATAAGAATAAGAATAATAACAATAATAATAATAAGAAGAAACAGAACGAAAACAATATGATTCCCCACCTTCGGTGGTGGGGAATCATAATTATAAATACATTATTTACATATTCGATCATCATATTGCATACCATGGCGAACAATAGTCTCCAAATATTTACGGCATAATCTTTAATTTTACCACAAAGGTTATGACACCACTCAGTTTATAACTTAAACACCACAAAGGTTATAAATTGCCATGTAAGCGGAAAACACCACTAAGGAACTAAATTTTGCTACCAAGGCTATATGCTAATGCCACAAAGGTCATATATGATTTGCCGTTCATATAATATACTCCAAAAGCCACAGAAACTGTTGCATATATCCTCACAATACAACACAACCACACCCGTCGTCATCCATATACAACACAATACTCATAGATACACGTGTACAGACGATATATGTACCCGATATTACGCCACCCGTGATTAATATCGGTTAGTATTCACGCACGAATACGCCTTTTGTATATATACACACTTGTATTAATTAGGTGAATGTGACAATTATATATAGTGAGGTGATTACACTTCTAGAGCACCCGAGCTTACTTCCCTGGTTTACGTGTTTTATGAAAATAGCCAGTTTTTATTGTTTTAATGTGTTTTTGGATTGTAATTTGAACATGGAGTGATATGTTTGTTTTTGGTTATTCATTTAGCACAAATACCTAATTTTTAATGTCATATTATCTAACAATCAAGATAACATTCACGTGTATTAGATTTATACATGAATTGTTTCTCTTCTCTACAGAAACCTTTCATAAAAATAAACAATGCGTCTTTAAATGCCGTGAACAATGACAGGAAATGTGTTTTGTTGCAATTAGTTTGAAGTACAATTTTGGACTATGTTCAGTAAATTGATTATGTTAAAGTGGGCTACGTTTAAATAGGCACATGTCTGATGTCTCTTGGGTTCAGTCGTCCAGTATCTCCCTACACATTAACACCATCTATGTATGGTACAATTTCCATTTCAGGTGGTCAGTACCAAGGATATTACCAAGGTTATACAGCACAACCACCGCCAAGTAAGTGTTTTGATGAATAAAACTTGCTAGCTTAAACATTGGTAAACTAATAGCTGAAAGCCGAATAACTAGAACTGAAGGGCATGACATGGTATGACAAACGTTGGTTCAGTAGAGATATGAGATATGACCCTTACGTACGCAATAATACGGATCGATTCCGATATCCCTTCAGAACAAAAATAAAGTCATGTACCTTCGAAACTTATGTTTATAATGGCTCTAACAACTTTATGTTTGAACAAAATTTAAGGCAATGATTAAATACGATAATAGTTTGAGTTTCTTTAAAACTGGTCAATAGGAAAAATGGCACTGGTTACACTCAGGAAAAAATGGTGACATATAACATAAAAATGTGGAGTGGTTGGACATAGATTTTCAATTTGATATTAAATTGAAACTTTTATGGAATGTACTGACTTTTTAAAACATGTTTTTTAACAGAGACTCGCTGTACAGTAAGTCACTCCTTAATAAACCAGTGTCAACATTTATTTTTTAATATTTTTTGTAAAATAAGGCTACAATCTATGAAAACGAGGTTTTAATAATAAATATGGTTTAGACGTCCTCTAGCCTTGTTTTTCAATATTGTAAGAAAAAAAGCAAATAATAATATATATACTGTGAAATCATTTATTTTCATTGATTTTCCTATTTTCTAGTCAACAAAGTAGTATATCACAAACAGGCCAATACTGTATGAGAAGAAACATTCGCGAGGAAAAAATGTTCGTGATATTAATCAAAAACAAACATACTAATCCATTTCCGAATCACAATCCAGAAGCAAAGTAAAAACTTTGGAACTGACAAGTTAGGTTAGACACGTGAACTTCCATCAGGAAAGTGAGGCCGGGTGCTCCGGAAGGGTAAGCACCTCCTGTTTAGCTAGCTACACCCACCACGTGTGTAATCAAAATTGTGTGAAAGGAACATGGAACTTCGGTGACACTTCTCAGCGGAAATTTTCCTTGGTATACTTTCCCTACAGTCGGAACCATGAATTTTTTTACCGTGAAATAGTATAAAAGACCATAACCGTGAACGTTTTCTACCGCTAATATTTCTTCTTATAGTTTAAACAATATTTTATTCTCCAAAAACAATATTTACAACATACAATTCAATATACAAACATATAGAAATAAAGAAAAGGATTCAGGAACAAGCCAGAATGGTCTTATATTAACCTGTTTCCTTCTTATATAGTATAGACAAATTCACCTTAAAATGTAATTGCAAATTACGTATTTATTACTTCAATGAAGCGTTTATTTTTTTCAACCACGAACATTGGACACCATTAAAATAAATTATTTCATAGTAGTTTATATTCAACTTATTATTTATTACAGTAAACAACAACGTATGTTACACCCCTACCTGCCTAAAGTGTAAATGCGGTAAGTGGTCAGATAAGCATTGTTCATAAAAATTTTCTCCTAAAAAACAAGCTATGCTTAATAGTTCAAAGTATTGCCTTAGATAGATTTAGAAAAATAAATTTTGATGTTAAGATGTTTCTTATTTCAACATCTTTAAAAGATTTGGTCTCTACAATTGAGTATGAGTTGTAAAATTAACACAGATTCACTCATATTTAATTGGACTAGCCCAAGTCCACCAGATAATAATTGATCATAACGGTTGGTAACGTATTGTACCGAACAACACACTTGAAAGAGTTGTTTCCAAAACTTGTCTTCTTTTTTATGTTTCTATTCTTGTTAGATGTTGAAGTTAATGACGGTTGCATACTGAAATCGGTGGTGCGAAATTAATAAAACATTTATCAAAATAGAATTTATGAGAGAATTTGGAAAATATTGGCATAAATGACATAATCAAAAACAAACATATCCAAATCACAGCCCAGAAGCAAAGTAAAAAATTTGGAACTGACAAACTAGGTTAGACACGTGGACATAAATGACATAATAAGTAAATGTTGTTTCCTTAGCAAAATTGACACCGTTGGCTTTCTGTTTTCTGTTTACTACTCTTAATCAATATAAAATTGTTTCAAATGTGTTAATCAATGTACCATTTTTGTATAAAAAATGAATCATTGTGGGACCACAAAACAATAATCAGTTAATGATCAGTGGTCCCAATCCGTGTGTAACATTGTTTATTATTCTTTTTCTTTCTTAAGTGTTTTGGTCTTGGTTGCAATGGCCGTCATGTTGCTATTAAGACATTTCTTCCTTTTATGTTAACGATGTTCGATTGACCGTCATTAATGTTTTGATGAGGCATAAATATACTTATTAATTACAATATGCTGTAGCGCATGTTACTTTAAAATTTTTATCTCAATGCTGATACAAATATTCTGTTTTACAGATAATACCTCGTACATCTTAACATCTCTTCTCTGTTTACAATGTCTTTCATGCCAGATACCTCCAAGCCAATGCCTCGGATATCAAGTTCAAGGTAGGTGAATGAATTGCCAGTACCACGCCATGCAGTAAACAAACGTTTTAATCGTCTGTAACAGAAGCTATGATTGGACAGAACGAATGATGTAACTAATCATATCAGTATATCTTTCTGAACTAAGAAATTAAAAAATCCATAATTACAACAATAAAATCTTTAATTGCACTGACAAAACAGTAGAAGATCTTCAAGACATAATCATAAATGTTTAAAACAATCTTTAAGATTTTAATGAAAGAACTACATGTCCAAGAAAATATCTAATCATAATCTCAAAAAGACGGAAGACTTATCGTTAAAATATACATATGAGAGTCGCCATTTCCCCATAAATGGAATCCAAAGATATCAAATCTTTATGTAAGGTTCAGCATTCACCGGAATAACTTAATTAGGCAAATAATTAATTTTTTTTCATTGGTTATAAATTGAAAGTAACTTTAAGCTTATTTCTCGGTGACGTGCATGCTAATTATTCGCACCAGATGTTGCATGGGGGAATTATTTGTGACGTTCGCACGGACAATGTTTTGTATTAACCGTATACTATGGTAAGTGGTACAACAATCTATTTGGGATGAAACCAAAAAAAGGAACTGAAATAACTATTTTTCAACATAAGGTGAATAATTTTATTTTAGGACTCGTTTTAGGCGGCCTTGGTGGGTTTATTAATCAGCTGATAAACGGACCTCCAACCAATATCGGTAGGTTACACAGCTTTTTTTAAAAAAAAATCCAGAAGGGTAAACAACTCCTGATTAGCAAGCTACAACCACCATGTGAAAAATTAAAGTTGAGAATGTAAAGAACACGGATCTATGGGACGTCAATTATACCTAGGAGAATTTTAGATACAGAAACATCATACTTATCAACAATATTGTTTATGATGGAAATAAATTTCATGATTTTGCACAGGTTGTTAAATGCATTTTGAATAGACAGCATTGTCTACAATACATTAGCACAAAATATTGCAACTTTTTAATTTTAGACGATTTGAGTCATACTCATGTTATCTTAAGTCAGGTAGTACGTTTAATCAAGTAGACATTGTTTTTTCTATTTTAAAAAGCAATAGACAGGTTTTGTAAGGATACATTGGCTTCTGTGTAAATCAGAAAAATGCATTGCTGATATATATTATATAATATATTAAGTTAAGACGAGTGCGTTTGTAACCACTGTTGAAAAGAAATCGGCAATATTTTCAAAAATTATTATTATAATTATTACTAGTATGGCGACACCTTGAGGGGTTTCGCGGGAAAGAATGGAACAATCTAGAGGATTCACACACGCCTGTACAAAAAGTTTATAGTTTTCCAGACAATTAACCATTTCAGTATACTTTCGCATCTGTGACCTTGACCTTTCAATCAATGACCTTCACCCTTACAGCAAAATGACCGTTGTATCAATACCTACAATATTCCAATATACATGCCTATATAAAAACTTTAAATTTCCAGATAATTAACAATTTACATATTTTTTGTATCCATGACCTTGACCTATGAAGTCATGACCTTCATTTACATCTCAAAATGAACGTTGTACAAATACCTATGACAATCCAATATACATGCCTATATACACATGTATGTATAAAAAATTGATAGTTTTCCAGATAATTAACCATTTCTCGATGACCTTGACCTTTGAACTCATGACCTTCAATTACATATCAAAATGACACATTGCCTATATGGGGTGTCCAGGTTAGGTTGGTAGTCGTATCTACAGTACTTGTCTGTCAAAACTGACAAATGTTTAAAACAGACCTGGTGACGTCTTGATATAAGTGAAATATTCTAGACTAGGAAAAACTCATTCAATTGATCGATTAAGGTGTGGGGGATTGTGCTCGACAGGTGACCAGGTAGCTCAATGGCAAAGCATTCTGTTAGTATGGGAAGGGCCAAGATTCAAAGTACATGTGTATAGGTTTTCCATGTGCGTTTGTCTCTGAGTCTCTTTTCTGTTCACAAAGGTATTTACCACTAAGCAACCATTACGCCAGTAAGGCCATGTTGGTTTAATATATCTTAGTGTGAGAAAATTTGTTTGTTTGCTTTCCAAAGGTCTATGGTTCTCTTGGCACTCCAGTTTCCTCCATCATTCACAATATAACTGCCTTGATATAAGTGAAAATACTCTTGACTTTAGTTAAGAACTAGAAAAACTGTGAACCACAAGCTCACAAAAATACCCCCTGCTCCCAAAAATCCATCGGATCAGATTTTTAAATAGGAAGTGCACATCTACATTATATCACAAAGATTGTGTGAAAGTTTCATGAAAATCCATTGAAGGGTTTAGGAGGAGTTGCGGATAAGAGATAGGTACCCTAAGGCTAAGGTGTAATGGAAGGACGAACGGACACCCCTATCACTACCGGTATATACCCCCACTTTTTAAGCGGGGGGTATAAAAACCAGTTATATTATACTGGCATGTATCTAGACGATCAGTTTGGGAATGGTGGAATGGATTAAACCTATTTACGCCCAAGTCAAGATTCTTTCAATTATATTGAGACGGTCAGTTCTGAGATGATGGGAGTCTAGAAATGGTGTTTTACTTCCCAGACAAGATTTTTTCACTTTAACCAAGAGATGGTGAAGTTGAGTATTGATGCTTCATACCCGTTAAGATTCTAGCACTTGTCTTGATGGGGTGGAGTAATGGTGTTTATATTTAATTACTTCACAGTCAAGATTCTTCAAGATCCTGTTTCAGGCTGTCAAACTGCTGACATCCAATCCAGCTGTATTGATAGGTGGATTTAGTCGATGAATCTTCAAAGCTGCAACAGAAAATTAAAACGAACCACAAAGCAACGCATTCTATTCCAGGATAGAAGTTGATTTCGATAAAAAAATTTATCAGATTAAATTATAAATCAGGTACATAAAAATATAAAAAATTAGAATGAATCAAAGCACAGTTGAACAAATGAAAAACATGCAGATTTATAATTGTACTCTCTGAAAGAGTGGAACGATTGATTGATTAAATGGTTTTTTATTGAAAATGTATCATTTTTGTTACATATTTTTTTTTTAATTTTATTGGGGAGCTTGCCCCAATACCCCCTAGAAAAACGCGCCTACATGTATACTTCGCATTGACAGTGCATAAATTATTTACCAACAAGTTCAGCTACCCCCCCTCCCTCCCCTGTATCAGGTGCACCGCTTTGTTTCTCCATCTTATTAGAGTACAGGATTGACAGCAAGCTGTACACAAAGTGCCGAGACCCCCGAATTAGTTGCCGAGCTATCGACAACTCCAGATGCTGAGAGATGAACGGCTCAGTGTTAAACTTTCGACAAGCCTGTACTGTAGAAATGACACATTGGGCTATTCCATTTTATAAGTGCGGCCCCTAAGGAAGGCATGTCAATCCTCATTTAGACACCCCCCTCCATAGCTTTCACATCCCCCCTACATAAAACCTCCAGACACTGTACTCAACCCCCCCCCTCCATGACACAAACTATATAGCCTGCAACCCCATCAACCTTGGGTAAGGAAGGCATGTGTCACAAATTTTACACCCCCCTCCATGGCACTGATAACCCCCCTCCATAAAAGAAATAAAATTCATATACCCTCCATGGCACCGTTACACCCCCTACATGACTCCTTCAAGAAATATTTATCTCTTAACATAGCATAAGGAAGGCATGTGTCACAAATTTTATACCCCCCTCCATGGCACTAAAACACCCCCTCCACAAAAGAAATAAAATGAATACCCCCCTCCATGGCACGGTTACACCCCCCTACATGACTCGAAAGAAATTTCAACATACCTCTTTACATAACGTAAGGAAGGCATGTGTCACAAATTTTATACCCCCCTCCATGGCACTAAAACACCCCCCTCCATAAAAGAAATAAAATACTTTCGATATGTATGTGCATAGTAGCTTTTATTTTATTTGTATTTACTCAAAAAATAATTTGGTAAAGAAATGGTTACTTTATTATGGGTACGAATTCAAAGCGGTACGTTAAATCCTACCACACAAATTTTTAAACTGACGTGCCGTCATTGATCTTGTGAAGTTTAAAATGGATAAGTTGTGTGAAAATAAACGTGTGAAGATCAGAAGACAACCGTCAACTTGTGCGGATCATATGCAATTCAGATATAGAATATAATTGTTAACATAGTTGGACTCGTATACTCGCTAATGATAAATCTCGAAATTACTTCGAGTAATCACTTTGTCTGGTTTCACAAAGTTTACACATAAACAAAATACATGGTCTAACCGTCCTTACCTGATATTTTCATCCTGGTGAATGACAGAATGTCCTGCAGCGATCAAAATCATTGTCTGATGTCTCCAATGTCCTCCGTGTTTTGGCGCTTTTTCACTGTATATTCCGCCTATTGACAGGAGAACTAACGTGGCTATTCTAAGCGCACCTTTACAGACTATATTATGTTCGTGTATCCGTAAATCTAAATGGACACATGAATGGGCGTCATGTTTGATCTATGAACAAAATGGCTTCTTTGGTAGGTATCTCGAGATGCCGATCACTGATTGGAAAAGAGATGCATTGAACTTTGACCTCAGCGAAATCGTACGACTGAACATTACGTGGAATTTGGCGCGGTTTTTTGCGCATTGGTAGACAGGGTTGAGTTTATACATTTACTATAAATTTTGTACATAAAATAGAAAAAATATAAAAATACCGTTATTTTCTTAATACTTTAAAATATATTTTTACCGACTTTCAAGTTGATACCTGAAGTGGCGTTTTCACACAAGCTGTTTCAAGAGGCTGAATGCAGTGTGGAAAATTTCCGCCAGACTGCACGTGCTTAGACGCGGATTTTTTTATTTTGAGCGATAGGGTCAACTTTGAACACTTATTGTGGACTTTGGGTACAACATAGAGAAAATACAAAAATACCGTTTTTTCCGCGAGATCTTAATCTATTTTCGGCGCATTGACGACTTTTGCGTACAATGAACGGTTATTGAACAGGAGTCGGTTAAACAGAAAGTTTGTATGAAAAGGCCATTTTTTGCATGTTTGACCCCAAAATTAAGTATGATCCGATTTTTCCCAAAAAATACATAGTTAGATAGCTAGATCGCATTAGACTCCATAACGTCTGAAAATTTTGGCAAAATCTATAGTTTCTCAACTTTCCTCAAAGATGCCATAATATGCTGCTAAAAAGGGAAAGTTGTCGCCTTTATCATTTCACATCCAGAGGATGTTCCGAATGAATTCGGAACTAATCCTCTAGATTGTTCCATTCATTTCTTTACTAGTATGGCGACACCTTGAGGGGTTTCGCGGGAAAGAATGGAACAATCTAGAGGATTCACACACGCCTGTACAAAAAGTTTATAGTTTTCCAGACAATTAACCATTTCAGTATACTTTCGCATCTGTGACCTTGACCTTTCAATCAATTACCTTCACCCTTACAGCAAAATGACCGTTGTATCAATACCTACAATATTCCAATATACATGCCTATAAAAACTTTAAATTTCCAGATAATTAACAATTTACATATTTTTTGTATCCATGACCTTGACCTATGAAGTCATGACCTTCATTTACATCTCAAAATGAACGTTGTACAAATACCTATGACAATCCAATATACATGCCTATATACACGTGTATGTATAAAAAATTGATAGTTTTCCAGATAATTAACCATTTCTCGATGACCTTGACCTTTGAACTCATGACCTTCAATTACATATCAAAATGACACATTGCCTATATGGGGTGTCCAGGTTAGGTTGGTAGTCGTATCTACAGTACTTGTCTGTCAAAACTGACAAATGTTTAAAACAGACCTGGTGACGTCTTGATATAAGTGAAATATTCTAGACTAGGAAAAACTCATTCAATCGATCGATTAAGGTGTGGGGGATTGTGCTCGACAGGTGACCAGGTAGCTCAATGGCAAAGCATTCTGTTAGTATGGGAAGGGCCAAGATTCAAAGTACATGTGAATAGGTTTTCCATGTGCGTTTGTCTCTGAGTCTCTTTTCTGTTCACAAAGGTATTAACCACTAAGCAACCATTACGCCAGTAAGGCCATGTTGGTTTAATATATCTTAGTGTGAGAAAATTTGTTTGTTTGCTTTCCAAAGGTCTATGGTTTTCTCTTGGCACTCCAGTTTCCTCCATCATTCACAATATAACTGCCTTGATATAAGTGAAAATACTCTTGACTTTAGTTAAGAACTAGAAAAACTGTGAACCACAAGCTCACAAAAATACCCCCTGCTCCCAAAAATCCATCGGATCAAATTTTTAAATAGGAAGTGCACATCTACATTATATCACAAAGATTGTGTGAAAGTTTCATGAAAATCCATTGAAGGGTTTAGGAGGAGTTGCGGATAAGAGATAGGTACCCTAAGGCTAAGGTGTAATGGAAGGACGAACGGACACCCCTATCACTACCGGTATATACCCCCCACTTTTTAAGCGGGGGGTATAAAAACCAGTTATATTATACTGGCATGTATCTAGACGATCAGTTCGGGAATGGTGGAATGGATTAAACCTATTTACGCCCAAGTCAAGATTCTTTCAATTATATTAAGACGGTCAGTTCTGAGATGATGGGAGTCTAGAAATGGTGTTTTACTTCCCAGACAAGATTTTTTCACTTAAACCAAGAGATGGTGAAGTTGAGTATTGATGCTTCATACCCGTTAAGATTCTAGCACTTGTCTTGATGGGGTGGAGTAATGGTGTTTATATTTAATTACTTCACAGTCAAGATTCTTCAAGATCCTGTTTCAGGCTGTCAAACTGCTGACATCCAATCCAGCTGTATTGATAGGTGGATTTAGTCGATGAATCTTCAAAGCTGCAACAGAAAATTAAAACGAACCACAAAGCAACGCATTCTATTCCAGGATAGAAGTTGATTTCGATAAAAAAATTTATCAGATTAAATTATAAATCAGGTACATAAAAATATAAAAAATTAGAATGAATCAAAGCACAGTTGAACAAATGAAAAACATGCAGATTTATAATTGTACTCTCTGAAAGAGTGGAACGATTGATTGATTAAATGGTTTTTTATTGAAAATGTATCATTTTTGTTATATTTTTTTTAATTTTATTGGGGAGCTTGCCCCAATACCCCCTAGAAAAACGCGCCTACATGTATACTTCGCATTGACAGTGCATAAATTATTTACCAACAAGTTCAGCTACCCCCCCTCCCTCCCCTGTATCAGGTGCACCGCTTTGTTTCTCCATCTTATTAGAGTACAGGATTGACAGTAAGCTGTACACAAAGTGCCGAGACCCCCGAATTAGTTGCCGAGCTATCGACAACTCCAGATGCTGAGAGATGAACGGCTCAGTGTTAAACTTTCGACAAGCCTGTACTGTAGAAATGACACATTGGGCTATTCCATTTTATAAGTGCGGCCCCCTAAGGAAGGCATGTCAATCCTCATTTAGACACCCCCCTCCATAGCTTTCACATCCCCCCCTACATAAAACCTCCAGACACTGTACTCAACCCCCCCCCCTCCATGACACAAACTATATAGCCTGCAACCCCATCAACCTTGGGTAAGGAAGGCATGTGTCACAAATTTTACACCCCCCTCCATGGCACTGATAACCCCCCTCCATAAAAGAAATAAAATTCATATACCCCTCCATGGCACCGTTACACCCCCCTACATGACTCCTTCAAGAAATATTTATCTCTTAACATAGCATAAGGAAGGCATGTGTCACAAATTTTATACCCCCCTCCATGGCACTAAAACACCCCCCTCCATAAAAGAAATAAAATGAATACCCCCCTTCATGGCACTAAAACACCCCCCTACATAAAAGAAATAAAATGAATACCCCCCTCCATGGCACGGTTACACCCCCCTACATGACTCGAAAGAAATTTCAACATACCTCTTTACATAACGTAAGGAAGGCATGTGTCACAAATTTTATACCCCCCTCCATGGCACTAAAACACCCCCCTCCATAAAAGAAATAAAATACTTTCGATATGTCTGTGCATAGTAGCTTTTATTTTATTTGTATTTACTCAAAAAATAATTTGGTAAAGAAATGGTTACTTTATTATGGGTACGAATTCAAAGCGGTACGTTAAATCCTACCACACAAATATTTAAACTGACGTGCCGTCATTGATCTTGTGAAGTTTAAAATGGATAAGTTGTGTGAAAATAAACGTGTGAAGATCAGAAGACAACCGTCAACTTGTGCGGATCATATGCAATTCAGATATAGAATATAATTGTTAACATAGTTGGACTCGTATACTCGCTAATGATAAATCTCGAAATTACTTCGAGTAATCACTTTGTCTGGTTTCACAAAGTTTACACATAAACAAAATACATGGTCTAACCGTCCTTACCTGATATTTTCATCCTGGTGAATGACAGAATGTCCTGCAGCGATCAAAATCATTGTCTGATGTCTCCAATTTCCTCCGTTTTTTGGCGGTTTTTCACTGTATATTCCGCCTATTGACAGGAGAACTAACGTGGCTATTCTAAGCGCACCTTTACAGACTATATTATGTTCGTGTATCCGTAAATCTAAATGGACACATGAATGGGCGTCATGTTTGATCTATGAACAAAATGGCTTCTTTGGTAGGTATCTCGAGATGCCGATCACTGATTGGAAAAGAGATGCATTGAACTTTGACCTCAGCGAAATCGTACGACTGAACATTACGTGGAATTTGGCGCGGTTTTTTGCGCATTGGTAGACAGGGTTGAGTTTATACATTTACTATAAATTTTGTACATAAAATAGAAAAAATATAAAAATACCGTTATTTTCTTAATACTTTAAAATATATTTTTACCGACTTTCAAGTTGATACCTGAAGTGGCGTTTTCACACAAGCTGTTTCAAGAGGCTGAATGCAGTGTGGAAAATTTCCGCCAGACTGCACGTGCTTAGACGCGGATTTTTTTTATTTTGAGCAATAGGGTCAACTTTGAACACTTATTGTGGATTTTGTGTACAAGATAGAAAAAATATAAAAATACCGTTTTTTCCGCAAGATCTTAAACTTTTTTCGGTCAATGGACGACTTTTTCGTACAATGAACGGTTATTGAGCAGGAGTCGGTTAAACAAATGTCAAATAAATTTTTTTGGAAAAATCCAATTTTTGCATGTTTGACCATAAAATTAAGTGTGATACCGTTTTCCCAAAAAATTCACCAAGTTAGATAGCTAGATCGCATTAGACTCCATAAACTCAGAAAGTTTTAGCAAAATCTATAAGTGGCTTCATATTCGTTCCCAAGATGCTGATATATGCTGCTAAAAAGGAGAAAGTTGTCGCCTTTATCATTTCACATCCAGAGGATGTTCCGAATGAATTCGGAACGAATCCTCTAGATTGTTCCATTCTTTATCTTATGATTGATTTAAGCACACTCAACTACACAAAACACTCCTACTGCAACAACACAAAAGCCTTCAACAGCAGGTATGTAAATTCGAAACAAAAATCTTTTTATAAAATATTACGTATATACGTTTAAAATCTAGCAAATAAAGAATGAAATGAAACTAAGAATATGCGGCTGTAGAAACCATTTATAATTTTGGTAATTTAAGGTTGCACTAATTCGAATTTTCATTTTGATTACAATTTTATGGAATAACATTCACACTTAAATTTCTCTTAATAACAAATATATTCAGATTTTTAAACATCACAAACATTTCTGAGTAGAGACAAAATAACTATAATGTGAAAATAATTTTCAATAACTAAGTCCTAAAACATGTAAATGAAAATATGAAAATACTTCAAAGTTAGTCTACAAATGTATAGAATTACCTACAAGTGCATTAATTGCAACATACATAATCGAGAATATGCGTTATGTTAATGGTGACGTTATGATGCTTGATTATCTCTTAAAAGATCCTCTATACATGTCTAAAAGTAAAAAGAGTATTTTTAAGAATCAATGGATAATTTTGATATAACTTTTCATAGTCTAACTATGGTTACAAATGCTCAAATAAGAATTTATTTATACTGCTACTACTACAACTTCTGCTATCGTTATTATTATTATTATTATTATTAAAGGGAATTTTAACACAAACATGAAAAATACAGCGACCACAACACAAAGTCGTCGCCAACAGGTAAAAAATTAAGAAATATTAGTAGCTTAAATATCAATTAAAAGTAATAACGAACCCATGCAATCGTGTGATTGAAAGCTACACAAGTATACGCAAGCATTTATGAGACAGGAAATTCCGATTAAAGAAACAAACAGTATAACCATGAACGAAACATTATTGATGACTACACACATTGGTCTTTCATACCTTATTTATCGTTATCTTTGTTAGAAACACCAGATTATTTCAATGACGAATGTATATAGATTACAGGAGGCGTTTACCTTTCCGAAGCACACAGTCTTACTTGCCTGGTGTTTGATTTATTTTGCCAGAATCAAAACTTTGACTTTGCCTTTTTATAATAGTTTGGTAAACATATATAAACTGATATTTATTCAGTCTTTCACTATTACTGTGCATATCATTGAAAACAATTGTGAAGATTTCAATCAATTTTAAATACAATTCGGTATCAGAAAATGGGAAAACAAGACGCAGTTTTTTTTCAAAAACAGAAGAACTATCATACAATTATGTATGTTTTTTCAAAGGTATTAAAGTTTACATTCGTCTTTCCAGTTTGTACAATTTATTAGAGTTTCTGTCTAGTATCCCTCGCAGTGTATAAACATGAAAACAAAAATACTAGTAGTTCCGTCATAATATTTTAGCCAAGGACAATCGTCGTTTTTTTAAGTCACATATAAGTCAGATAGAACGATTTAATTGAACTTTTCTTTTGGAATACCATTTTATTATTTTCTGAAGCATTTAGTTTGATACTGTATATTTTGTATTTATGTTTAAGGAACAACTGGTATAACTACAGGGACTACAAGTGTTTCACTCCAGAGTAAGTTTCATAAGTAATAGGAAAACTTTACCAGGTCATGATACATGATTAATCGTGAAAGAAAAGTGTAGCTGACATTAAAAACCTCAAAAAATATACGGTTTATTTGATTGAATTAATACGACAAAGTTTTTACTTCGTTTTTTGGAGTGGAATTTATACACAGATTGGTATGTTTGTGTATACATAAATTTGTAGAATGTTCAAAATAGAATTTTTTTTTTGCTTGAGCTAGAAACATACAGTTGAATCTCGTTATCTCGAACTCGGATATCTCGAACTACCGGATATCTCGAACTTTTTTAGAAAGTCCGAACAGAGTTGTTCTTTATTAAACCAAAATCACTCCGGTTATCTCGAACTCGGATATCTCGAATTATCGGATATGTCGAACAATATTTTCGTCCCCTTGAATGAAAATCCTAGGAAAATTACACTCGTTAACTCGAACAAAAAATTTAGGAAAATTAAATTTGTTAACTCGAACAAAAAAATTAGGAAAATTAATTTGTTAACTCGAACAAAACATTCTGAGAAATCAAATTTATCAGCGCCTACAGATTTTTTGGTAGACAAAACACATTCCGACATAAATAAAATATTTGACTGTCGGCGTCGTGTTGATTTTAAAATTACAACATTGCACTGACCTCCCAATTTCCTTAAGCCCTTAATTATTATCCCTTGCATAAGCAATTAAACCATCAAGTAAATGAATTGGCAACAGCTAATGTTACAAATAAATAATTAATACAAGTGATTGATAAAACCGCAAATCAAAAAGTAAAGACGAACACATTTTTGGACTTAATTTACAGAGGCACGGGCCAAGCAACCAAATACTGTTATTTTAAACATACATGTAAATATATGGTTATGGAAGTCTTTATTTTTTATTTTAATGTACTCATTTAATTAATCTTGATGTTTGTAGGAAAGTGAAACTTTTGATGTTGTTAACAATATGAGGGCTTAAAAATGATTAGCTGGAGTACTCATTTCCATGCTTACAATTACAACTTTTTCAAGCGATCGGTCGTTGATAAACCGTTCCAACTCAAAACTAGTAGCAATAAACCTAGTATGTAGAAGTCTAATGTCAACAAATGAAAAATACCTGATTTTCACTTGTAATTTTGTTTTAGGTTTGTGTTTGTCAAACCACTGTATGACATGCGAGTGTACCTGTAAGTATATCTTTATGATAAAGGTGTTTCGTGTTCTCTGGCATATCTTCAACTATGCGACAGCAAATATATATTAACTTTGACAAGTTGGAACCACCTATGTGATCAGATACTAACTCTTTGTCTCCGTTTGGTTACCGGTATCTTTCTCGTGGACTCGAATTTCATCCTTCATTCCAGAACTGATTGTTTTGTTCTATTAAATTGATTGAAAAATAAATTTCAACCAACCATTTCAAGTTTTTAAGAAACAATTGAATTTAAAAAATTAATAAAAAAGAAATGTATGTCTGAAAACATTTACTCGCCAATAGGTTATACAGCCGAGATGAGAAAAGAATGAAATTACAAATAAGACATTGAGACCACTGATTATAATGACTGTACCATACAAGAAATACGCCTTGTCACCAACAAAACGGTCAAATGGTAAAAATAGATAAACTACTATTGCTTTGTCTCGATATATCAAACTTAGCAATTTTATGTCTCTCATCGAAATAGAACTTAAATTGAGAGAGATAAGCATGAATTTGCAGTTTAATAAAATTATTAAAATTAGATACTGTATAAAAAGAAACATAAGAGGTAGGAAACTTTCGAGGTTTTGATCTTCTAAACTATCTCGGGGTAGGAAATGTTCACGATTCCGACTGTACTGAAAGTGTACCAAGTGAAATCTGTATTGAGAAGATATATTCGTGGTACAAGTGTTGTGAAAATCGCAAACATTTTTACCTCGTGAATATTTCTTCTTATACAGTATTCATCTGGTCGATCACTATATATGAAATGTATATATATATGCATTTAGGAGTAAGCGTTAGACGTCCCTAGCTCAACACTATGAGCATCAATAGAAACAAAACGTTTTAAAGAAAATATATTTTTCATTAACAGCTAAAATTCCTTATCACCAATGTAAGATAGACTGTGGACCTTGTCGGAATTTCCCGATGCACTGTGGATACTTTAGGCAACATGGTAAGAAATTAAAATACTGACCAGCCAACAGCTGCATATCCACTGTTAAGATCAACCATGGATATGCCAATACTAAACACGGGAAAAGCGTTATATTTAACCATTACAGTTAACTTAAATGAAAAATGTAAGCAATTTGTTATTAAATTCATAAGCATTGTTAAGTAGGCTACAACGAAGTAGGCTGCTTGCAAATAAATTGTTGACTCAGTGATATTGCAAGCCTAGGCTTATCAGGGCTCTAAAAAGTTTTATGGCCGTCATCACAGTATTGTTGATGTTTGATGTCTCTGTGTCCAGGATTGCCCTGGATATATTTGACGTCTCATAGTTCCATGTTCCTTTCACACCATTTTGATTACACACGTGGCAGGTGTAGCTAGCAAAACAGGAGGTGCTTATCCTTCCGGAGCACCCGGCCTCACTTCCCTGGTGGAAGTTCACGTGTCTAACATAACTTGTCAGTTCCAAATTTTTTACTTTGCTTTTGGATTATGATTCGGACATGGATTAGTATGTTTGTTTTTGATTAAGAATACTAGTATATTTTAATTCCGTAAAAGGTAAAAAAATTAATGATTTGCTTTTTAGAATGGGGGCCAAAATTTCGATGAAACCTGTACGAAAATATGATCTTGTACACTTTCATTCTGTACAATAAATAACAATCCAAAAGATGGAGACCAAATTACTATGAAATTTTTAATGTATACCAGTGCATTTTATTGCAAGCCAAATGGCATCTAAATTATCTACATTACATTATTAAAATGTATATTACATGATTTTTTTCAGTAATATGTAAATGAAACCATTTTACATGCGAAACTTTCTCCACACTTAAAAATTAATGGGATTATTTAGAATACAACGGTTCCTGTGAGCGATTTGATAGAAAACTGTATATGCATTTTATCAACAATCTTACAGAGAGCTTATTAGAGCTACTTATCTTATAAGTCACAATGTAATAAATAGTACTAATTTTAAAACCACTTTCATTACTTTCATAAGGGATAATCATATGTTCTGTTTATTCAAATTTGTAGGTTATCCTAAAACTACACCAACAGTATCTTCTTTTTCAACACCACAGTGGACTGGAACAGGTGAGGGTTTTTTAGAATAACTTATCTTTACAATTTTACGCGTCAACATATTGTTGTTAAATCGTATTTTGATTTACTATACCGTGTAGCTAGCTAGACAGAAGGTTCTTACTCACTTCAGGTCTCATTTTCCTGGTAAAAGTCCGCATGTTACTTAATTGACAGATTGCCGGTCGCTCCCACAATGTTCCGACAAATGACCGGCGTGCTTGATTTATACACAAAAAGGATAAAATCTCGGCATGTAGTCACAGATACTAGTACGTCATTAGTTGCAGTGACGCTGCTTTTGGTACCATGATAGCGTCAAGTGGCATGGCCGGCGATACGTCAATTTAATAGTTTTCAAAGTTTTAAAGGTTTGGTTTCGTCAGACAAATGTTAAGACAGACAATATGATTAAATTCAAAATTTAAAAATAATTGTTTTACCGATATTTCAGTCGCGATTAACGTTTGAATATTATTAATATATTTTGTATCTGTTTGAACATTAGGTACAACGAATAAAGCAACAAGGACTACAAGTCTTTCACTCCAGAGTAAGTTTATTTTATAAGCGGTAGTTGAAAATAAACTAGTACTAGTAATAATTATAATCACTACATGGAAGATATTTTTTTACATAATTTCATTATTGTATGAATTTGGTTTATATTATCACCATGCAATGTAAATTTTATTTTGGAATTAAAGTATTTCAACTAGTCATTATTTTTCAGGCTTCTTGTTTATATTTTAGTTATTGTCCTACACAATTTCACAATTTCATTAATTTAGTTTTATGCAATCTGCAAATGGGGTTCGCCAGTATACCACGTGGTATCCCATAACATTTCTGAGGAACAATTATTTCGTTTGGAGATGGAATCGTTTCAATTCATGTTTTCCGTAAAAATGACATTACTCCGTGAAAATTCAACGTAATTGTTTTCCAAAACGTTCTGCATAAACGGTAAGGAGTATTTATCACTTGGTACCCTGGCGGACTCTATAAGAGCAAAGCGGGTTCTATTTTGAAACTAAAGCGTTTCAGCAAGCCATTATTTATCAAGCTTCTTGTTTCTATTCATTTTCCTTCACAATTTCATAATTTCATTTATTTAGTTTAATGCAATCTGCAAATTAGAGTAAAGTTAATTTTATTTTGGAACTAAAACATTTCAACTACACATTATTTATCAGGCTTCTCGATTCTATTTTAGGTTTATGTTTATCATACCACTGTATGACATGCGAGTGTACTTGTAAGTATGTTAATATTATGTACAGTATTTAAAATGAAGACGCTTCAATTTTAAAGAATGTGTCTAATTTCTCAGTTAGTTTCTATGACCGAGTTCCAAGAAAAAGTAAATACATCTATGGCTTATATTGTGAGTGCCATCATCAAATTTCCTAACGCCACCTTCCACTTTGAAATGGAATAAAGGGAGAAGGTTTTCCTTGCTTTAAAAATATTATATCGCCATACAAAAATGTATTATCAGTATGCTCGTCAACGGAATCCACAATAATTCTGAAATTCTGTCCCCAAGCGGCATCCGGTCTCACTTCCCTGTTTGAGGTCCACGTATTTAACTTAATTTGCCAGTTTTCAGAGTTTCATATTGCTTTGATGTTTTGATTTTGACATGTTAGCATGTTTTTATAATACTTGTACCTGTAGTTTTTGTCGATGCATCTACTTTCTATAGTGACATTGGCGATTTTTGCGATTCTAAAAAGCCCAATACCGACAGATAAACAAATATTTCTGTTTAAATGAAGATATTCATCATACTTTCACTATGAATATTATAAATATAATACCCTCTGGTTATACACGGTGTATACGCATGTATACATTTCGTAGGAAGAGGTAGACGATCCTACCCGTGCATGCTTAGTTAAGCAGAAATGGAAACATTTTAAAGAAACAATACTTTTTAATTAACAGATAAACTTCCTTACCACCAATGTAAGATAGATTGTGGAGCTTGTCGGAACTTCCCAATGCATTGTGGATACTTTAGGCAACACGGTAAGTATACTTTAGGAAATAACACCTGCATATCGTGTATTGTCAACAGCAACCATGAATATGACCACTATCAAACGGTGAAAACCTTGTATGCCTGCTTCTCCTGTTTACGGTTTATTTGTTTCACATCAGAGCTTGTTCCCACTACGGGAGCTTCATCCAACCAAAAAGTTGCTTACAAAATAATGTTTTGAATCGGAGATATTGTAATCCTGGACTTATCAAGGCCCTCAAAAAGTTTTATGGCCTTCATCATATTATTGTTGAAAAGTATGATGCCGCTATAACCCAAATTACCCTAGATATATTCATCGTCCGTTATTGATTTCACACGTGACGGGTGTTGCTAGGTAAACACGAAGTGCTTAATCGCTGAAGCAATCGGCCTCACGTCTGTGGTGGAAGTTCACGTGTTTAACTTAATTTGCCAATTTCAAAGTTTTCACTTTGGGGTTGTGATTTGGACATGAATTTGTATTTTTGTTTTACTTTGCTTTGGTGTTGTAATTTGGACATGAATTAGTATGGTTGTTTTACTTTGCTTTGATGTTGTAATTTGGACATGGGTTGATATGTTTGTTTTTTTTTTTTACTTTCCTTGTTTTATTATTTTCGGACATTGGGTTAGTATGTGTACGTTTGATGTTCTATAAGTACTTACCCCTGGTTATAATAATTGTCATTCTGTACATCATCTATGCTGTTAATTGTTTTAGAGAGAATATTTTATTAAAAATACTTATACTATTATAAAGGAAATAATATTTTCCTTATTATTTTTCTAATGTGATTTATTTATTTTTGTAGGTTATGCTAAAACGACCACAGCGATGACCCTTCCTTCAACGACGACACAGGGGACTACAACTGGTGAGTCTTAGACCGGTCCATCCCAAAAGATTAATAAACCCTGTAATTAACTACATGAATTATCAACTATAAAATATTAAACGCGCCTTCCATCCAATGTTGTTAAGGCAATAGACCTAGTGGACGTTAAATTGGCGCAGAAAATGGAAAAGAAAAGTAAAATTTCACTTTACATATACCAGACTCAAAAAGTTCTGTCGTAATTCAACAAAACTTTTCGCAAATTGTTCTAAAAAATCAGTCATATCTGTTCCTGTGTCTTTTGTAACTGTAACACTATTCTTTGGAATAATGGAAAGAACTTTATTCGAAAATATATTGAATTAATGATAAACCACAATTTCACTTTTGTGTGATTTTAATTATTTTAGTAATTCCATTTAAAATATATTTAGCTGTTAAATTTTTGTATCATTCTTCGACAATCGTCTTCATGCATATTATTGTCAGATAAACTTATTCGTAAAAATTATCTGCTTCTTCAAATTCTAGATTCCTCAAAAACTAAGCTATTCTTAATCGTTCAAAGTATTGCCTTAGGTGTGGATTGGGTAAAATACATTTTAGTCCCTCTTTTTCTCATTCTACATTTTCCAAATATTTGGATGTCCACAAATTTGGGTCTGAGCACTACTGATGAGGAATTTAATTCCAATCTAGTGCTGCAAAATTAAGACGTGTTTGTAATAATTGTTATTATTATTATGATGATGTGAATTCATGTCATCTATAAAAGATACAATTGATTATTCGAGTTCTGCTTGATATTTACACGTACATCGCAATTATGACGACAACAAAATGATATATTTGAAACTGTGTGACAAACGTGATGACTTCAATTTTAATATTGTCAACTTTTCTTCTCTATGCAGCAAAATGCCTGCTTCTTCTGCTTATGGTGTATTTGTTTTATAATTAATACGCTACGGCAGAGCATATTCGCACTACGGGAACTTTATACAGTGAGGCAAACTGTTTACAAATAAATTGTTGTCGCAGGGATAATGCAAGCGTGGGCTTATCAAGAGGTCCTAAAAATTAATGGGAGGTTCACGTGTTTAACCTAATTAATTTGCCAGCTTCAAAGTTTTAACTTTGCTCCGGTATTATTGTTTGAACATGGATTGGTGAATTTGTTTTAGTACATTGTTTTCTTTTTAACCATTGTTCCAGGTCATAGTAAATCTACACAAAGCAGTCCTACCACTACCACCACCTCAACTACCACTCCTACTACCACCCCTACCACTACCACTACCACCACCTCAACTACCACTCCTACTACCACCCCTACCACTACCACTACCACCACCTCAACTACCACTCCTACTACCACCCCTACCACTACCACTACCACCACCTCAACTACCACTACTACTACCACCACAACCACCCCTACTACTACTACTACTAGTACTACACAACCTACTTCAGGTAAATAACATATTTTAGGTAAATCTTTTATTTTTCAGAACCTTGGTATTTTATCAGTAAAACTGTTTTCTTATCTTTTTGTTTGTGATTCGTTATTTTGTACATATTAAGTTGCGGTTCTGGATCCGGTTTCACAACCATTCCTTTCTTATAATGTCCTTTATTTAATTTAGCAAATTTTTAATCACTTTTTGGTACTATCATGTGCTGAATTTGAATGCATTATTTCAATAAAAATTCAAAATCGGCACATGACAGTACTAATAATGAATATTTTTGTCAGACTAGATGTAGGCTTTACTGTTCTAATCTAGGATCTTCAAAAATATAAAAATTTAAAACTTGACAGATTTAAATTAAGGAAATCTCAGGTAAAAAGTGATTGTGACACTGGAACCTGGTCCATAAAATAAAGTAAAAGTAATGGTTCTGAAAAAAACTAGCTAAGCAGAACGTGCCACCAAAAAACCACCAAAACCCTTTATCATGTTGTTCTAGTCATAGTGAAGCCTTCAATGTTGCATAATGTAGATTTCATCACTAGTGATTTTAGACGCCCCTAGCACTACCGTGAGTTTAAAACGGTATTGTAAAGTATAAAATAAAGTTTAAATGTCATAGTGTTTTCTAAACACTACCAACCGTATAACAAGACAGAAAACATTCTAAAGTATCAAAGCTCAATCGCAGGCTGTATGTAACCCACAGCTACACCGTGTACAGACCATCGAAAGTTTAACATAGAGGTAACGAAAAGGAATCCAAGCTAACGCTCTACAGCCAAGTGCCAGTGATATGGTTAACCAGTGGCAAAGAAACCAGACGTAGATAGAAGCTATCAAAACGTCGTCGAGCCAACGAGCGGCCGAAATATTCTGCCTCTTCCGATCGGCTGTCAAGTGTCAGTGATATGGTTAACCAGTGGCAAAGAAGCCAGACGTAGATAGAAGCTATCAAAACGCCGTCGAGCCAACGAGCGGCCGAAATATTCTGCCTCTTCCGATCGGCTGTCAAGTGTCAGTGATATGGTTAACCAGTGGCTGAGAAGCTGTTTGAGAGATAGAAACAGCTATCGAAAAGTCGTCAAGCTAATGAGCGACCGAAATGAGCTGCCTAATCGGAACTGATACGATATCTTAATGTTAGTCTGAACTGTATCTGTATCCTTAATAATTATGTACATGTACAAGATGTTTTTTAATTTCAGGGTTGGTAAGTTTTATTTTTAAGTGTGTGTGCGTGTGTGTATTACATGTAATACCTTGTATTTTTCTTCAGTGTGTGTGTGTGTGTGTGTGTGTCACTGTATTGTATTTAATACCTTGTATTTTTCTTCATAGGAGCTAAATCAAGTACAGGAAATATAATGCTTACATTTACATATCCACCATTTCCATTTCGGACAAATGGACCAGCTTCTCAACAAGGTATAAATATATATGCAGAGTTCGTTTTAATATCCATTATTAACAAGTTATAACTAAAATTGGATTGCATTTAACAAGTGTCCCAAACGAACCCCAACTAGAAAATCAACTATTTTGCAAAGTATGTACATGATCAAAATGTAAGAAAACTGCCACATCTACTCCATCCAAAGATTGTTCCTGTGAAGTTTCATAAAGATTTGTTAAATAGATTTCTAGAGCGGTTGTGCACAAATTATTGGCGGAATGAAGAAATTGGGTTAGGAGGCGTAAATATCCAAGACAGTTCCAATATCACTGGTAAAGCATCTTAACCGAAACCGACACCATGTGCCGCGTAATACACGTGTATTGCAAAAGGTCATATTTTATTTGGGGCTGGGGTGTTTAGATCTCAAGACAAAGTTCTAGTTATAAAATAATTTTAAATGATGTTGAAAGTATTATTTGTTTTTATATAATAAATATATTAAATATACGAAAGTTATATATGACGCATGAACAAAGTTTATCTTGATTTTCTAGAGGAACATGTCCAATCAAACCGACGATTGTTAGCTATTTGTTAAACGTTTTACTATTTATTTGTTTTCTGTGGTTAAACCTTCTTAGAACCTTATTCTTAATTATTAAACTAGAAAATATATTTTTTTAAATTATCCAATATTTATATACATGTAATAAAAACGTGCTAATTATTTATATTTTGATAGGATAACCAGTTTGCAGTAGTTGACACTCTATGTGTGGACGCTGGTGGCCAAAAAAGGAAAATATGTAAAAAAAAAAAATGACGTTGTTAGACAATAAACCTGGATTTATTTTTATATGTTTTAACAATAGTTTTTTCAACAGTTTTTACTGGTTAGTTTGGTACCAGTATACAATGGACAGAGTGGTTTGTGATGTTTATCATATGCATTACAAGCGAGTATACTAGCACTTAGCTCGTCAGATTTACACACCAGTACAAAGCAGAACGGATTGATTGTTTGATTGATTGATTGATTGATTGATTGATTGATTGATTGAATACATGTTTGTATGTATGGGGTTTTAAGTCCCAGTCAAGAATACTTAACGTACATCGAGACGTTACCAGTTATAAGTGAAGTGCCATTAATTCTTACCTTTGCAGTGCGCTAAGGGCAATGTACATGGGGGGGGGGGGTTATTAACTTACCACGCCTACCGTGACAAGAAGCATCGGTTTTTAAAATGTCTTCCGAAGGACCATGTGAATGCCGAGTGTTTGGCGAAAGAATAGCAACTCTATTCCTGAGTGAACCGTCTTTTGGGGAGTTCTAGTATACATTTGATCCTTTTTGGACCAATTTGGACCCCAGAAATGTAATGCTATACACTATCACCTAATAATAATTTATGTAGAAAACGGTTTATAACGATATCAAGTCGTTATAGGTTTTTGTCAGACATTTTTGGCAATAGAAAACATACCAGGCTGATCGATGTCAAGTCGCTTTAGGTTTTTTGCGGTAGAAAAATGTTATTGTACGACAGAGAAAAATGTACCAGGCATGAGTAAGGTTGCTAGCCCATATCAGACACAGACATCGTATGCGTATTGAGATGCATTTTTTTAATATTCTGTGTGAATTTGTGTTTTTCTCGCGATATTTAAAAAAAATGCGCGATTATATTAGGGTAGTTATCTTTACAAGCCTCCTCCAACTGGGGGGTATGTCGTATTTGCTCCATTTCTTTGCTAACTTTTACCCCCGATTTCCTTAAAGTGTTACTTAATATACAATCATTTGAATTGCCAATGAATAGAAATTGACAACATAATTGCTTCTTCCATAGGTAGTGTTGTTATAAGTTAATCCTCTTATTTATGAATTTAATGGACAGATGAATTGTTAATCAGAGAGTCAATTGACCAGTTGAATTATCAGTTAAATTATAAACTTGTTTGCTAAATTATTTTTGAAACTACATCTTGAATTGTCATTTTGATTTTCCACTGATGCTGCATACTGGTCTGCAAATACACATGCACTGAATTAATTAGGGGAGGGGGTATGTGTGTTTTTCTTATTTGGAATGATTAGTAGAATTATTTGAATATTCAGGTCCTGCTATCATCCCCACCCCTGGGGCCTATTAAAACTCTGTTAAAAAATTTGGTTAAAAATGTTGATGTTTATATATTTGGCATGGAACATGGAAATATTAGCATTAAACAACAGAAAGTTCTACAAAACTACTTTAACCACACTATTGGCCATTGGACACTTTTCTTTACTTTATTTAAAGTGATGGATCTGGTTGTTTTCAGATACAAACTTTATTTTGAGTTTCTAAATCTGGGGTCAGTTGTTTGAAGCCTGATTAATTTAATCATATTTGCAGATATATTGTGACCTCAATGTTGAAATGTTGAAAATGAATAAATATTCCACCAAATCAACGATTAAACTAATCAAGCTTTGAACAACTGGGTCCTGCTGTATTTTATCTCTCTGGTCAACTCAAATCATGTGCTCAGCGGTAGCAGGGGAAGGTCGTGCTGATTACTTTGTTACCATAACAAACTGAATGAGACTGTTTTGGCAATATGTGGTATTTATGTGTGCTAACACCAAAAAACTTAAAACAGAGCATGCATGAATAATTGAATATGATTTATATTCTACATTTTGTAAATCAAAAGTCACACATTCTTGTCTGGGACTTGTAATTCATTTTGGTAGCATTATTTAGTGGTTCAATTTATGTATAGCAAGTCACTAATTACAATCAATGTCATTATTTATTTGGTGACAATACCATCTGAATAAATATATGTGGGTGATAAAATTATTTGTGCAGGGAAGTGTAATCCAAACAGTGACAATTCTCTATAGTGCTTTCTTTAAAATGAGTTTTGCTGATTTTTCAAAAATAAAAGAACTACCTGTAATAACTAATAATAATAAGTAACTAATAATTACATTTTGTAATGTACATCTAAATAGAATTCTTAAATGTTTTCCCCATCCACCTTGTCAGACAATTTTAGTTTGCTGTATGCTCTCTTTACTTATTACATCACAATGTTTATTTATCACATCACAAGTGTGATACTCAAAAATTGGAAGTTGCCTAACATGAATAATTTGCAAATTTTAATAATAAAAATATAATTCAACAATAAAAAAATCAATGAGCACCAGGGTGCACAAGTTGACTTGCAAGTTCATATTCTACATGATGTGTGATTGACATACTAAATATCAATTCAATATCTGCAAGCGTTTTGAAAAAAAAGTCTGGAAAACTTCTATTTTAAGCATCTCGCATTAAAAAACCTTTTGTAAATGAAACTAGTACTGAAGGTGTAATATATGCAAGCAAGTTAGTATTTTTTCTGTGAAATAAAACATCTTATTAATTCAGTGCATGTGTATTTGCAGACCAGTATGCAACATCAGTGGAAAATCAAAATCACAAATCCGAGATGTAGTTTTAAAAAATAATTTAGCAAACAAGTTTATAATTTAACTGATAATTCAACTGGTCAATTGACTCTCTGACTAACAATTCATCTGTCCATTAAATTCATAAATAAGAGGATTAACTTATAACAACACTACCTAAGGAAGAAGCAATTATGTTGTCAATTTCTATTCATTGACTATTCAACTGTTTGTATATTAAGTAACACTTTAGGTAAATCTGGAGTAACTGCCACTCGAAAATTATGTAACATATCTATATGAAACTTCGTAGGAACAGTTTTTGGTGGTCGTATTTTATATTGGACATATAGTTTGGGAAGCATATATTTACCAATTGGGTTTCGTTTTGAGGACGATTTTGAAATGACATTCCATTTCAGTTATAACTTATTAATTAATTCTTTTCCCCATGTGCTGTTTTTTTAAGTTTTATTTCATAAAAGTATTACCCCAGATTTACCCAAAGGGTTACTTAATATACAAGCAATTGAATTGCCAATGAATAGAAATTGACAACATAATTGCTTCTTCCTTAGGTAGTGTTGTTATAAGTTAATCCTCTTATTTATGAATTCAATGGACAGATGAATTGTTAGTCAGAGAGTCAATTGATCAGTTGAATTATCAGTTAAATTATAAACTTGTTTGCTAAATTATTTTTGAAACTACATCTCAGATTTGTGATTTTGATTTTCCACTGATGCTGCATACTGGTCTGCAAATACACATGCACTGAATTAATAAGATGTTTTATTTCACAGAAAAATACTAACTTGCATATATTACACCTTCAGTACTAGTTTAGTTTTACAAAAGTTTTTCATAATGCCGGCTGCTTAAAAATAGCAGTTTTCCAGAGGTTTTTTTTTTCAAAACGCTCACAGATATTAAATTGATATTTGGTATGTGAATCGCACATCCAAAGAATATGAACTTGCAACTCGACTTGTGCACCCTGGTGTTCATTGTTTTTTTTTTATTGTTGTATTATATTTTTATTATTAAAATTTACAAATTATTCATGTTAGGCAACTTCCAATTTTTGAGTATCACACTTATAATGTGATAAATAAACATTGTGATGTACAAAATGCAGTAAGTAAAGAGAACATAAAGCAAACTAAAATTGTCGGTCAAGATTGATGGGGGAATACATCTCAGATTTGTGATTTTGATTTTCCACTGATGCTGCATACTGGTCTGCAAATACACATGCACTGAATTAATAAGATGTTTTATTTCACAGAAAAATACTAACTTGCATATATTACACCTTCAGTACTAGTTTAGTTTTACAAAAGTTTTTCATAATGCCGGCTGCTTAAAAATAGCAGTTTTCCAGAGGTTTTTTTTTTTTTCAAAACGCTCACAGATATTAAATTGATATTTGGTATGTGAATCGCACATCCAAAGAATATGAACTTGCAACTCGACTTGTGCACCCTGGTGTTCATTGTTTTTTTTTTTATTGTTGTATTATATTTTTATTATTAAAATTTACAAATTATTCATGTTAGGCAACTTCCAATTTTTGAGTATCACACTTATAATGTGATAAATAAACATTGTGATGTACAAAATGCAGTAAGTAAAGAGAACATAAAGCAAACTAAAATTGTCGGTCAAGATTGATGGGGGAAAAATTTAAGAATTCTATTTAGGTGTACAGTACAAAATGTACTTATTAGTTACTTATTATTATTAGTTATTACAGGTAGTTCTTTTATTTTTGAAAAATCAGCAAAATTCATTTTATGGAGAGCGTTTTTTATAAACATGATAGAGATTTTTCACTGTTTGGATTACACTTTAATGCACAAATAATTTCATCACATATATTTATTCAGGTGGTATTGTCATCAAATAAATAATGACATTGATTGTCGTTAGTGATTTGCTATACATGTATATGTATTCATAAATTGAACCACTAAATAATGTGACCAAAATTAATCAGGCTTCAAACAACTGACCCCAGATTAAAACTCAAAATAAAGTTTTATCTGAAATTAAATGTATCTGAAAACAACCAGATCCACCACTTTAAATAAAGTAAAAAATGGTGTCCAACAGCTTATAGTGTGGTTAAAGTACTTTCTGTTGCTTTATGATAATATTTCCATGTTCCAAATATATGAACATCAAAATTTTTAACCAATTTTTTTAACAGAGTTTTAATAGGTCCCAGGAGTGGTGATGATTGCAGGACCTGAATATTCAAATGATTCTACTAATCATTCCCAATAATAAAAAACACACATACCCATTCTCCCCCCTCTTATTAATTCAGTGCATGTGTATTTGCAGACCAGTATGCAGCATCAGTGGAAAATCAAAATCACAAATCTGAGATGTAGTTTCAAAAATAATTTAGCAAACAAGTTTATAATTTAACTGATAATTCAACTGATCAATTGACTCTCTGACTAACAATTCATCTGTCTATTAAATTCATAAATAAGAAGATTAACTTATAACAACACTGCCTATGGAAAAAGCAATTATGTTGTCAATTTCTATTCATTGGCAATTAAACTGTTTGTATATTAAGTAACACTTTAGGTAAATCCGGGGTAATAGTTTCCTGCTGTTATTGTGAATGTGTGTGGTTTATTTCACGAGGATTAATGATAATTATCCACTTATATAATTACTCGTAATAAATGATCTAAATCTAGTGTTAGAAATTTTCTTGTAATCTAGCCTCATAATGCGTAAATCACAATAAATTACTTATATTTTACAAACTTTTATTATTTACTTTACATGACACAATCATTTTCTTGTGATACGTATTACATGATACCAATACGCGATTGATCGATTTTAATCGTATCTACAGTACAGACCTGTCGAAAAATTAACAATGAGCTAACGAAAAGGAGTCCGAGCCCGGCTGTCGAGTGACCGAGATATGGAGAGCTAGTGATCGAAAACAGTTGCCTAGAAATAAATAACAGCTGCCGGGCAGTGTATTTAGCTAATGAGAGGCTAATATGAGTTGCCGATTCGGGACCAATTCGCAAACTTAATGTAAAATTGTCGACAGTACTGTGTTGTCAATCAAGTTTTGATAAATGCAAAACCTATTCGGATGAATTTTAAAAGACCTAGCCTACTTGTAAAATGTTAAGAAATCGTTATTGATTAAAAGATTTTCGAAAAATTACATTAGAATGTTCTGTTATAAATGTCATGTGCTACTTTTAATTTTTACGAAATAATGCATTCAAAAGTAGCACGTGACATTTTCTTAAATTAATTATTTTAAAAGTGGCGCATGACATTTATTTAAACTGACATTGCCCTAGTTGTAATTTAGGGTAATTCATGTTATCATAAATATTTTTAAAATCGGTATGAAGTTTTTCCGAAATTAATGTCACGTTAGACACGTACATACCTGCTGAAAGTTTAACACCAAGATAACGAATTAGTCACCGAATAGAAAGCTCATCTAAGCTCATCGTAAGCTATAATATTTCGACAAATGGTGTCTCTATCTTTCGGCAGCTTTTTGGCCACTCAGTGATATCCATATTTCGACCACTTGACAGCCAGGTTCGGCTCAAACTATCGACAGTAAGTGGGAGGTCGTGGGTTCGAACCCCGGCCGGGTCTGACCCAAGACTTGAAAGTGGGTAGTGACTGTTTTTTCGCCAAGCACTCGGCATTACGAAATGAAAGTCACGGTTCTTTCGGATGGGAACTTAAAATAAACGAGGTCCCGTGTCACGGTGGGCTTGGCACGCTAAAGAACCCTGCTGTATAATGCCATCAGCGCAACGCACAGGCAAAATTTCTGCACTTTCGCCTATAGCTGGCGACGTCTCGATATAAGTGAAATATTTTTGACTGGGACGTTAAACACCATTACTCCTCCTCCTCCTCCTCAAACTATCGACAGGTCTGTATAGTGCAGTAAAGGTCGGGGATTCGCGATTTCGAAGGAAGTATGGCTACGTTGCCCTTTCGGCATTGATGGTGTGTTCTTGAACATCAAGACGATTAATTTCGCATTTCACAGATCTCCTTACTGCGACATAAATGGGTTCCAGTAAAATCATCTCTGCCATCCTTAATTGCACATCGACAGCTTTTCAGCAGCTGCTATCTATCACTGAATTGTCTTTGTTCACTCAGCAACTTAGTTTCGGTCCTTTTTCGTTAGCTCAGTGTTAAATTTTTGAAAGGTTTGTCACCAACTGAAACCGGAATTAGCAACTTCCTATTGAGATGGATTGGCTATTTAACATGAAACTGACCTCAAGATCACTATATGTGCAATTTTTTATGGTTTTAAAAGTTATTTCATTTATAATTTTGACAAATTGATCTTTATTTGCTTTGCAAATCAACACTAATCAACTGTTCTTTCATTTGACTTAATTTTAGTTGTAAGTCAAAGTTACAAGTCAAATATCTATGTACAAGTAAGTATATAGACAAAAGGACCAGACTGACCAATCAAATTTATTTTGTGTAGATCGCCCGGTACATTTTAGTGCGCAATGTTGCCATTTATGAACCTTTTTATTGTTAAGTTTTGATTTTGAAACCATTTCCATACAAAAAGTCCAAAATTTTTAGCACTTTTAATTAAAAAACCGTCAAAATGAAAAAAATCCGTCTAATGGGACTTTTTCAGTTTATCCGTTTTAATTGTACAAATCCGTCAAAAACGGATGTAATTGTGACAGCGGACTTTTTAGTTATTTTGAACTTTTCAACATTTATCAACTTTTTCATTAGTTTTACTATATTTTAGACATTTTAATTCCAACCAGATGAACATTCTTTTACATTAGTTTTCTATATAATATTTACTTTAGAATTAACTTATTCTTAATCCGTCATTACTCTCTTTTGAGATATTATTCTTGTTGTGACATTCAATTAGCACCTTAATATGATGTAATCCTTATTTCGTTAATTCTTATTTACCATGTTTGTTTGTTCACGTGTTACATGACTTACAAGTCTTTATATTATGTAATAAGGGTCTACCCAGCTTTTCTATTATTAGCCAATCAAATTACTGTAAATTAATCTTTTCTGGGTAGACGAATTAGGCTTTCTTTTCTGGGTAGACGGATTAGGCTTTCAATTAAGAGAAATCCCGAGTGTTAGGGACTTCTCGGATAGCCGGAGTAACGGGCGGTTGTATCGGAATTTACCGATCAATCAGTTTTCATATTATATATCCTTTAGCGGAAACCCGCATAACAGTTTTATTTAGTGAATATTGTTATTGAACATTTACATCGTTAATTTGGTTTTATTTATAGGATTGCTGCCATATTGTTAAAACATATTTAATATTGAAAAACAGAATACAGTCATAGTTCAAACTTTACAGACTCGTTATAGTTTTTCATTTAATTACAAAGTGACAACGGGGTCCCGACTCTACCCAGAGCTACAGAGACGAAATTCCCCCTCGGGGCTCGTTGTCATAAGTGGAGGAGATATCCGGGTAGCTTCACTTCTATGTTGAAGCTACTTTTCCAGTACCTCTAGAAGCAAAGCGAACTCTACCGGTATTACGTGTGGATTCACAACAGTGTTAAGATAACAAAATTGGAAAAAATGGAATCATATTCGTTCAACAGAAATTACTTTTACAATGCAAAGTGGAATCATTCAAAACAAGACTATGAATATTTTCGAAATGCCAAAGACATCAGGATGGCACGTCAACATTCAAATCGTCGGACAGATTATAAATCAACGTTTTGGAATTCATACAACTTTCAAACTGTTAAAGTCAAGAGCGCCTATCGGAAATCCCGGGACGCACGCCGTATGAAGGAATTCATTGAAAGGAAAACCTTTTCAAATCTGTTTCCGTATTTTGATGTTTCTAATCAGGAATTCGTTAAATGTGCAAAGATCGGTACAGTGCAGTCATCGCCTTCAGTGTCTCTAGAATCGGATAAATTAAGGATCGAGGAACTCGAACTTAAGATTCAAGCCTTAGAAAAGGATAACGGGAGCTTGAAGGATTTGGCACTTCGATGTGAACAACTCCAAACGGAAAAAGAAAGAACGAAAAGGGAAAACGACACCCTGTTTTCCGGGTTGTTTAGTTTGAGACATGACCTTTCGACACAAGAACGAGAAAATCTGGAATTGAAACGACAAATACAGAAATTAAGAACGGAAAACGCCACGCATTTAACAGCACAACAATCTTTTGCAACGCAAGTAGATGATTTAAATGCGAAAGTGTGTGAAAACCAACTAGTTACACAACAGCAGTACAATCAGGCATCACGTCGCCGACAACAAAGACAATATAGAAATCAACGTCACCACTCAAACGGACCTCAATATTACGGTGGATATAATCAAATTTGAACTTTTAAAAAATTATTTACACTTAAGCGTTTTATATATTTTTATTTTAAATTTTGTTCAAACCTGAGGACAGGTTCTACTTGAGCGGTGAGGAAATTGTGACAGCGGACTTTTTAGTTATTTTGAACTTTTCAACATTTATCAACTTTTTCATTAGTTTTACTATATTTTAGACATTTTAATTCCAACCAGATGAACATTCTTTTACATTAGTTTTCTATATAATATTTACTTTAGAATTAACTTATTCTTAATCCGTCATTACTCTCTTTTGAGATATTATTCTTGTTGTGACATTCAATTAGCACCTTAATATGATGTAATCCTTATTTCGTTAATTCTTATTTACCATGTTTGTTTGTTCACGTGTTACATGACTTACAAGTCTTTATATTATGTAATAAGGGTCTACCCAGCTTTTCTATTATTAGCCAATCAAATTACTGTAAATTAATCTTTTCTGGGTAGACGAATTAGGCTTTCTTTTCTGGGTAGACGGATTAGGCTTTCAATTAAGAGAAATCCCGAGTGTTAGGGACTTCTCGGATAGCCGGAGTAACGGGCGGTTGTATCGGAATTTACCGATCAATCAGTTTTCATATTATATATCCTTTAGCGGAAACCCGCATAACAGTTTTATTTAGTGAATATTGTTATTGAACATTTACATCGTTAATTTGGTTTTATTTATAGGATTGCTGCCATATTGTTAAAACATATTTAATATTGAAAAACAGAATACAGTCATAGTTCAAACTTTACAGACTCGTTATAGTTTTTCATTTAATTACAAAGTGACAACGGGGTCCCGACTCTACCCAGAGCTACAGAGACGAAATTTCCCCCTCGGGGCCCGTTGTCATATATCCGTCGAATTGACCAGCCTCTTAGGACCCAGAAACATATGTCTTATATTAGCGCATAAATATATTTAATTAATATATTTCTCGAACAAAAAATATTGAATATTATTTCACACATATATTCATAATAAGTACATGACAATACAGTAATATAAGTATCATGATTATGCGGTTCGGATTTTTATACCATTATCTGTGTGGCCACACTATTCTTTAACTTATGAGCCACTTATTAATGAGGATATTTCTGATTATCTGGAAATCACTTTGGTGTCTATATTATGTATATTACATGTATTTATCATATCTAATATTACACCATACATGCCATAACAGAGAGTACTTATTCCATGTTAAAGTACAGGCCTGTCGAAAGTTCAGTAACACTAATTAAGCTACCTAATTAATACCGAATCGCGGCTAGCTTTGACACGGCAGCTTTTTGGCAGCTGAGCACTTTCTCTCGTTTTTTTTTTTTTTTTTTTTTTTTTTTGGCCTTAATTTTACACCCGTATAACCGTACACATCTAACTTCTTACATCGATAGAATATCAAATAGTCCAATTTTGAATTAAAACAAAATTTTATTGATATTTTTCCAAAGAGTTGCTGTCTAAATGATTGATAATCGATCTTTTTACCACAAGCTATCTATCATAGTGTCTCAGAAGTGAAACTTCGACTCGGTAATTTTTCTGGAAAATTATAACTTTTTGGTTGCGGGCCTTCTCGTGATCCCAGGCACGGTTAACCTTTCGACAGGCCTGTACTTTTATGTATTTATTCCAGTAAAATTATTTGTATTGTACGATTGTCAATTTAATACGACCTCCTATAGAGAATGTGATTCTATAATTATTACTAAACTAAATACCCTCAAAGATTTACAAAAAACTTGATCAGGACAAGTTTTTACAGGAAATCTTTTAAAACAATTTCTGAAAATTAAAGCTTTGTATAAACTGAAAGTTTACAGAAAATGCTTTCTTACCTGTCAAAATTCTTTGAGCCAAACCTAAATTTTAAGATCCGACAAACGAATCCGTTTACACCACACACCAATTACAAGGAGACTGAAGTAAGACTGAACCAGCTTGATTTGGACCCTTTGATTATCTGCCCCTTTCTAGCACTCTTTCGTGTCGGAAGGAATTATTGTGCACAGCTAGCAGACGCAAACAAGAAAACCAGAAAAGGACAGAGATATTTTGTTACATCAGAAAAAATAACAGGAAAATCTCCAGATCTAAACTAAAATGGATATTGTAAGTTTTCTTTGTTTTTCAGCTTTCGTACAAAGTTAACATATTTTTAAATTTCACCTGTTCACTTAGCTTTTCAATCGGCCGATTGATTTGGCCATCAGTCAACAGGTTCTTTGCTAGCCTGTCATGCATGATGCATCACAGGCGCCCAGGGATTGGATTTTAAGCATTTTAAAATAATATTTATCAGTATCACGCATATAAACTGCTTATAATCCCATCACCTGTGTTCAAGATTCCCAACTTTGTGGCCGGGGGGTGGGGGTTGCGGGGTGATGAAACTTGTCAAAGGCACATTACTTGACCTTGCCTCCATTTACTTCTGATAAATAATCTATGGAAAGTTGGACAGGAAGCTGTTTCACTATAGGCTATTCCAATTGTTTGTAACTTATTTTAGTTGTTTACCTATTCTCACTTTCCCACTATATACCTTTTCCTGCTGTTTACCTAGATGCATGATTGCGTTTTTGGTCTGCCTTGTACTGATACACACTAAGGGCAATTTTCAGGTGCTACATACCTCACAAAGTTAGTATGTCGCAGACAGTTGCACCCATGAAACTGACACAGAGTGAACAAGTCGAAACACAGACCTCTTCATAACAAACACCAGGCAAGGAAACAGTATCTCAAACTCAAAAGTCTTGCTGTATGTACGTAAGACCTGACTAGGGCTTGAACCCATGAGTTTCTGCTCTGGATTACGGTAATATAGTGAGAATAGGTATTCTAACCCATGGACAGAGTATTCTGTGCAATTCCTGTCAATTTTTATGTGGGGTATTCATAGCGTAACAAGAATAGGAACAATGCTTGTCTCAGACTATTACTATTAGTAAACAAATACAAAAACAAATTTCTTAATGTATCAAAAAATGTAGATATAGGAAGAATAATTCAAGATACATATGATTAATTTCATCATTCCAATCAGTTCACATGTGTGAAAAGTATTTAGGCATTTTTTTTCTCAAATTTACCCTCAACTTAATGCTTGTGAATGAATGAGTGAAACTTGTCCTAAGATCTACAATGAGTTATAAATATATGTCATATCTAAAACTAGTGACCATGATCTAACATTTTAAAGATTAACAAAATCAGAAGCATTAAAATTAATTGATAGTGCTCAACAGGTGTTTATCTCTCACAAAATTTATCTTGTTTTAAGGAAGTACATCATATTTAGTCAGACCAAAAGAATTTTAAGACTTGGTAATTAAATTCTTGAATAAATAACTTGCATTGTATGGCTTGTTAGGGTTACAGATGAATGTTAGACACTTTTCTTTAATCTTACCAGACGACTATGGTAGTCTGGTTGAGTGCTCCCTTCATATAGGGATGTCATTGGTTGGATTAGTATGTTTGTTTTTGATTAAAACCCCAGCCAGGGTCTAACTAAAACTTGAGGTTCTTCGGTCAAGCACTGAAAGTCACTGGTCCTTCAGAAGAGACCTAAGAAACCGTTGCTCCATGTCATTCCAGGTATGGCATATTCAATAACCCTCCCTGCATATTGCCCTGAGTGCACTTCAAAGGTCAAAATTTCTGCAACTTCACCTATAAAGTAGTAATGTCTCAATATACCGGTAAGTGAAATATACTTCACTTGGACTTAAAACTTCAATCAATCAATCTTTAACTTCACCTGACCACATTTGATTCAGATTTAATTTCAGCTCAACATGACCCAGATTCACAATCATTACTTAACTGAGATTTTCTTAAATTAAAAAATTTCAAAGAATAATTTTATTAATTTTTTAAGATATTCAGGAATTTAATGTTTCATTTTGAAGATCACTCCAAGCTTAATGGACAGATAGTCTTTGTATAGGTTGCTTTAGCTGGATTCACTGTATACCGGTATATAATGTTACTTATTTGTCATGTGATACATAGTTATTTAGGATGTAGATTATACATGTAACATTAATCATAAGCCCTGATGACCTAATATTGTCACATCTTACAACATAATTATCCTTGCTCATCAGATGATTAGTTTCAGAAGAATGTAGATGAGGATATTATTTGGACTAGATATTAAAACCCTGATTTGACCACTTCAGTAAAAGTGAAAGAATCTTGACTGGAGCATAAAAGTCCCTTACCCCACTCCACTACATTCCCTTTGGATGGGATTGCCAGCCTATTGCAGTGCAATACTATTTCTACCAGTTCACTTTTATTTCAGTAAATATCTATAGCCTTAACTACATTACTTTGTCATGTGCCTACACACGAATTTATAATGTTTTCAAGCAAATTTAAATATTAAAAGATTTTAAGGAATAAGAAACTTGTATTTTTTGTATTGAGAATTTCGCCCATTTTCAGTTGCAACTGCTAAAAGTGCTGAAACATCTTGTAACAAACCCTTTACAAGGAAATAAGAAAAACAATCATCTCTGAATATTTTTAACTGTAATGTCTGAGGTTTGAACCAATGACTCTCACCTCCAAATAAATCAGTGACATAACACTTGACAAACTCTGCTCATTAGACTTTTTGCTTTGCTGACAACATGGTGGTAATTTTTTTTTTTAATGGGGTTCACTGCTGTACCACATGATCAACACCCCTTAATGTTTGTAGTGGACTTTTTGAAAAACTTTTACCAGCGTTTCCTGGAATATTGTTGTTTTTATTCGAAGACGTGAACTGATATGAGTCCATATCCAAAGGAATTAATTGTTAGAGGTTATCATATTGTAAAGAGTTGAACCCCATTGTGATTGGTGTCACTAGCCTCTACAGGTGATTCAGATAGTAGTAATAATAATAAATTTTGGTCAAAACTAAAATATATTTTGACCATTTATACATTATAGTTACATAAAGACTATGTATATATGTAACATGGATATTGATAATAAACATTTCTTTTCTTATGTCTATAGCCTTGGCTACGTTTTGTTCAATCCAGTTTATAATGTACAAGTCTTCCTCCTCTAATAAATATTTTAACTTTTTCTGGCAGAATATTTGTTTATGACAATATATTGGTTAAAAATTGACCTTAAAGGTCTCTATATACCAATATAAAATGAACTTAGTCCTCTATTTGGTGTAACCACTGCGGCAGCTCAGTTGGTAGAGTGCTCTCTCCGTAAGTGAGAGGTTGTGGGTTAAATCCCCAACCGGGTCTGACCCAAGACTTCAAAGTGGGTAGTGACTGTTCTTTCGTCAAGCACTTGGCATCACGAAATAAAAAGTCACGGTTCTTTCAAATGGGAACTTAAAATAAATGAGGTCCCCTGTCATGGTGGGCTTGGCACGCTATAGGACCCTGCTGTATAATGCCATCAGTGCAATGCACAGGCAAAATTTCTGAACATTTACTTATAGCTGGTGACATCTTGATATAAGTGGAAAATTCTTGACTGGGACGTTAAACACCATTACTCAACTCAACTCTATTTGGTGTAGATTTCATATTTTACAGTATATGTATCTATAATGATGGTGTCTACCTACTTCAGTGTGTGTATGTGTGATATATGTACATGTTTGTATAGATATATATGTATATATATTTTATATATATTTTCAGATTTCAGAATTAAGTCAATCTCATGTACATATTAAAGACGTTGAGCATGTTAATAAAGTTATAAGACAAATTATCAATGATGGACACGATAAGTTGCAGGTAATACTATTATACTCTCTCTCTCTCTCATATTTATGATTTGAATTTCATGAAGTTGGCACATTTTAGTCTCCAAAATCTACAGTTGATCTACAGCCAATAAAACCTGTATATAAAGATCACCCTTGGCAACTTTATAGATAGGTGGTCTTTGTGTTACATGAGTGCTTTTCGATTGAAAACACCGAAAACACTGGTCTTATTGGAACATGTAGTCAATATACAGAGGCCATTGCTACAAAATGCTTTACTGTATAGACTGGTGGTCTTTGACAAAAGTGGTCACTACAAGTTTTACCATAAAGACAGATGGTGTTTGTATAATGATGGTCACTACAACAGGTTTTTCTGTATGAAGAGGAACAGGGCTTAATTAGTTTGAGTTAGGGGCCCAACTTACTTCAGAAAACTTGAGAAAAAAGAAGTTGTAATAGTAATAAATAGCTGAAACGTGTAAACATTTAGGAGCCCCGACTGGTTTTTAGTAGCCATGGGCTACTGGGCTCTTGTTAATCTTCATCTCTACAATGGACTTGTCTATATACAGAAATTGTCACTATAACAGGCTTACTGCATAAAACATGTGGTCTAACCATCTTTTACTTTATATGGAGATGGTCGCTATAACAGGTTTTACTATATGTTTGTTACTTATGTTGTGTTTGTTCTTGGTTGTACTTGCTGTCACAGTGGATAGAGAATCCCAGTGAACATTTTAATCTTATTTCTTGAAAAGCAGTACAAATTCATGCAGGGGGGGTTTTATTTGTGATTTTTTTAAACAGCAGATTTTGTTTTTTGCATATTTCAAAGTGCTTTTCTTTAGGTTCCAAGGGGCAGGGATATCTGTATCTCAGCCTGTGTGAGACAAGTGCGAAACAAATTCTCTGAAGCTTATTTGAGACCAAGAAAGGCCCTAATTCTCATTTTCTCTATATATATCGGTATATATAATATCCCACCACAAGGAGTGGAGGGGGTAGATTATGTTGTTATCAGTAAATCTTATTTCAAGAGTCCATTGTACAACAGGGATGAAATGGTTCACCGCTGTATAATAGTAGGTGTATCGTTTCAGCCCTACCTGTACATGTAAATGTCTATATTTCCATTGATAGGTGACTTCAGATTTTGATTTTACTCTCTCCAAATATACTCACAAAGGTCAGCGGTGCTCAGGGTGCCACAGTAAGTATATATGATGCCTATACAGTATACCACCATTAATGGCACGTTACTTATATGTTATATGCACATTGATTTTGATAAATAAAATGATTTTTATATTTTCAGGGCCTACATCCCAAAGGACTCGAAACTTCCAATTATTTGCCAGTAGATGTTTAAGTTTACTGGTCCAGAACAAATGGATTAATATCTGGTGGACCAACATTTTCTTGTCTAGGGCTTCTGTCTGTTTGTATTGTCTTGGGGGACTTGAAAATAGACATATTTTTCTGATTTCAAATATGACTTCATAAAAAATGCTACCAGTACTGCGTAATTCATTTATTTACATGCGCAGAGACATTATTTAAAATTTTCGTTTTTGATTGCACCCTGTAATGCAATAAAACATATTTTGGGTGGTTGTTTACAATGGTAAAAGTTTTAAGACATTTAAGTCAACAAATCAGTCATTTTTATTAGTTTCATGAAATTCTGTAAAATCAGAAATTGAAATTGGGTAAGCTTATGCTGATGCAGTCGTACTCTGCCCACAGTATGTAAAAAAAACTCTAGTGGGATAGGGCCAGTATCGGAGAAATATCTGCTGGATACCGGTATGTTACCTGAGCTGGTATAAATGGAATTTTCAAGTCCTGGGCTGCAAATAATGCATTCTTGTTATGGAAACGTGAATGTATATCTGAATATATGAGTGATGAAGATGTAAAATGTAAATGTTGGTACCTTATATATTTTACAGATAACAGCTGATTTTGACAGAACATTAACAAAATACACAAACAAAGGGAAAATATGTGCAACATGTCACAGTATGTTATTGTTTACATTCAGTATCTTTCATAGATGTGACTGTTCATCGTTATCATCATTATCATTGCATTATTTCAATTCAAGCTTTATTCTGTTGAATATGCATGCTTGTTTTTCATCAAAACACATTCCACTTTTCATCTTTCATTTTTAGGGCCTTATACAGTACATTTACTGTGTTGTTTATATAGCTAGTTGCCCTTCCAATTCTCCAGAACCAACATCCTCTCACTATCCATGAAATGCAATGTTCCAAATGTAGGTGGGCTTATCATCTGTGTTTGGGGGGGGGGGCACTTTTATCTCCTACCCTGTTACTGTTCATCTTGAAAATAACATAAAATTAACATGTGATAGATTTTTTAGTAATTTTTTTTAAAGTCACATTGAGGGATGAGTAACTCTAAAGCTATCTTAGAGGTAATGAATACTTACCGTTAATGCCAATATACATGCTTTATATAGGCTTAAGTACCCATAACTGCTAGGATAGCTTCGAGTCACCCATCACTCGTCCCCCAAAAATTGACAAATTATACATGTCCCTTGAAATAGGGATTCACAACTCTGAACTAAAACTTTGGATAAGTTCAATTATTTTCATTTTTATCACAAATTTGTTTCTGTTAAATTACTCCATGTGCTAAAGTTCATGCAAGCTAACATTTTTAGCTCACCTGAGCCAAAGGCTCAGATGAGCTATTGCAATCTATCGTCGTGTGTCGTGTGTAAACTTTACATTTTAATCTTCTCCTCCAAAACTACTGGGGCAAATTTGATGAAACTTGGCGATTATCATGCCTGGGTAACAGCCTTTAAAAATTGTGTTCGGGGTTTGGCCACGCCCAACAAGATGGCCGCCATTACTAAAAATAGCAAAAAGACAAAAAAATCTTCTTCTCTGAAACCAAAAGGTGCAGGCAAATTTTGATTGGATATTTAGATTCAGCATACCTGGGAACATCAAAATTGTGTTTTTCATAAAAATTGAACGAAAAATAGGTTACACGTTTTTTGCGTAAAATTATGTAATTTTGAAAATGAGACATTTATTGTTATAACTCAATAACCGCTGAAGATAATTGTATGGAGTTTTCACTGTTGATCTTTTCTAGCTATTTTCTTCCAAAAGATATCAAGGTCAAAGGTCAAGGTCATGTCCCTGTTTTTGACCTTTGATAAAAAATGCTATTTTTTAAACATTTCAGGTGATAATGGCACGGATTTTCAGTTAATTGTAGGTATTGACATGACGATCATTTTGATACATAGATGAAGGTCATGAGTTCAAAGGTCAAGGATGCACAACTATTACCGTTATAGTTGATTATCTGCAAAACTATTAACTTTTTGTATAGACATATATATTAGAATATTGTAGGTAATGGCACAATGGTCATTTTGATATATTAATAAAGGTCATGGGTTCAAAGGTCAAGGTCACAGATGCAAAACAATACCGAAATGGTTAATTATCTCGAAAACTATAAACTTTTTGTATAGACATGTATATTACAATATTGAAGGAATTGATTTAACGATCATTTTGATATGAAGATTAAGGTCATGGGTTCAAAGGTCAAGGTCACAGATGCAAATCAATACCTAAATGGTTAATTATCTCAAAAACTATAAACTTTTTGTATAGACATGTATATTACAATATTGTAGGTTTTGATTTAACGATCATTTTGATATATAGATTAATGTCATGCGTTCAAAGGTCAAGGTCACAGATGCGAAAGAATACTGAAATGGTTAATTATCTAAAAAACTATAAGCTTTTTGTATAGACATGTATATTACAATATTGTAGGAATTGATTTAACGATCATTTTTATATATAGATTAAGGTCATGGGTTCAAAGGTCAAGGTCACAGATGCGAAAGTGTACCAAAATGGTTAATTATCTTGAAAACTATTAACTTTTTGTATAGACATGTATATTCAAATATTGTAGGTTTTGATTTAACGATCATTTTGAAATATAGATTAAGGTAATGGGTTCAATGTCAAGGTCACAAATGCGAAAGAATACTGAAATGGTTAATTATCTCAAAAACTATAAACTTTTTGTATAAACATGTATATTAGAATATTGTAGGTTTTGATTTAACAATCATTTTGATATATAGATTAATGTCATGCGTTTAAAGGTCAAGGTCACAGATGCGAAAGAATACTGAAATGGCTAATTATCTTAAAACCTATAAGCTTTTTGTATAGACATGTATAATACAATGTTGTAGGAATTGATTTAATGATCATTTTGATATATAGATTAAGGTCATGGATTCAAAGGTCAAGGTCACAGATGCGAAAGGATACTGAAATGGTTAATTATCTCGAAAACTATTAACTTTTTGTATAGGCATGTATATTCGAATATTGTAGGTAATGGCCTAACAATCATTTTGATATATAGATGAAGGTCATAGTTTCATACTTTTGTTTTTACTTTTTTAGCTGTTTATAAATAATGTATTGTAGCTAGAAAATATATATATATGTAGCAATCTCGGGACAAGGTATGATTAATTTGCAAAAATCCTTGCATTTAATTCTGCCTTACTGTTGAAAATTAGGAGTTCTCTTTAATAAATGTTATTGACCATTGAACCTCTGCATGAGATATGTACTTAGCCTCAGGTGAGCGTTAAGGCCCATGGGCCTCTTGTTAGTTATAAAGTATTTAGATATAGATCTTATTTATCACTAAAATACAAAAAAAGATTAAAAATATGTTTGGGTGTTTAATGTTGTCAATTACTGTCAATGTATTTACTTTAGCATGTACAAATTTTATGGAAAAATTACAATTTAGGTAAATCCACATGGACTTTAAATTAGGGTAAAATTCATAGATCGCCTTGTGCACAAAGATTCCTTTTAACTTGGCTGTGGATTTAAATTAATAGTACTGTGTCATCATGAAAATAGCTAATATTAGTACACCACTAAAATTAATACATTGGCAGTAAATTTAGATTTGTTGATTATTTAATTCCACAATGGTCCTTTCATTACATTTCAACTAAATTTAAGTTTAATTTTTCAGGGTTTGCAGGTAAAGATCTTACTAGTAATACAATACATTTCAATCCAGAAGGGACCCCTAATTGCTCCATTGCACCCAAAATGATACTTTTATGGGTCATCACTAGTCCATGTTTTTAGTCTTAGTTGAGTTTTGAATAAATCCAATCCTAATTCATTTTCAATTATGTGTTTCCTTTGATTTGATACTGTTTTTTTTCAAATAAAATGCATCAAGTTATGTTGTTACATGTATATTGACACAGTTTTTGGAAATAGAGCTTGCAAACTGTGGTTTTCTTTGGACACTCAGTTTCCTGCACCATTACTGAACTGACTGTCTGGATATAAGTGAAAGAATCTTGACTGGGAAACATCATTTTTCATCTTTCCTCAACTTAAGAGGGGCTTGTATCATATATTCTACATTTGAATGATAATCTACTGTCATCGATTTGATACCTTGTTGTAAAAAAAACCTAACAGTAATCATTTAAATTTTTCAGATGTACTTGAAGAAGGTGGTGTTCTCCCAGAAGCCTATAAAATAAAGGTAATTAGCACTTACTAGATTCAAGGGTCAGTGGTTCAAATCCTGTCAGAGACACATGTTGTGACCTTAAGCAAGTCACTTCATGTCAAACAATTGCCAACTTACAGGTGTTAAGATAATGGATCAGCCGAACAGCAACCTGTGCAAGTGCTGTCTCAGTGAGATGAGTACACACTAGTACAACACGGACACAAACAACTCGCTGCCAGTCATGGGAACATCATTTACTGACTAGCATTAGCACCATATTGTGAACGAAATTATTTACTGTGTGAAAATATTTCTGCAAAACTTGGCCATAAAACACTGAAATATACTGCTTTTAGAAGAGGAACCTTGGTGTCAAAGTGGTCTTAAGTGTACACTTATGGATCACAGCTGCTCTCACCCCCTAGTATGAATCCTACTGGGGATAGAATCATAGGTCCTAGTGTGAGAAAGTTTGTCAGTTTGCATGCCAAAGATTGGTGGTTTATTTCCAGTACTTTGATTTCTTTTCACTATTCCTGAACTTACTGTCATTTCCCCATCCATGTTCCCTGCATTGTGACACCATGTGATTGTCTCTTGGTTTTGTAGCCACACAAGATCATATGTTCATTTGTATCTATATTTGATGTGACACGAAACCCTTATCTTAAATGACATGAAACCCTCTCAAATGATATGAAGCCCTATCTCACATAAGCAGATATGGAAGAATAAGTTGTGATGCATTTACTTATTTTTGTTTCATAAATATATATTTACATTAGGCATTAGAACTTAGAGATACCTATTTCCCACTGGAAACAAATCCACATATGACAATAGAAGAGAAGATACCACTGATGATAGAATGGTAAGAAAAATTTATTTGTTTGAAGGCCATAACTTCAATAACTTTTTTTTCGATTTTGAAATTGCCATATGGTGATACTTAGGAGATACTGTAATGCATTCGAAGAGTTCCCATCATAAAACTGATTTTATTGTCGCAAATTTAAGTCTACCTGGCAATGCTTGTAGAGAATTTGCCACAGTAAAAATCCACATTTTACAGCCAGAACTCTTCAAATGTAACACAGTAATCTCCATTTTAATGTAAATCAAATAATACTATAAAATCAATTGCATTAATGAAGATTTCCAATGCTTCAGTTAGACTTTATGTTTATTTCAGATGCATCAACGTTACGCCAATAGTTCTGTCTATGAACACTAAAATCTATTGACATTGTTATTTTATTGTTCGAAATACATTGTACATTACAGTCCAAAATAAATGTCTATCAATATTTAAAGTTACAAAATCTTTGTTTACAAAGAAGTATTTTGTCTTAGTGTTTTGTAAACAAAAGCATGTGTTCTGCCATGCCTGTTGGAATACATGATCTAATTGTAGCCTATACAGCTTACAAGGTCTTAGCTCCAACCATAAAACATAGATTTTACTGATATTGGATCCAATCAAAATCCTGTTTACAAAATCTATGCATTAGTATTTATATTTTACTTTTCTTGTCTTGGCACATATAAAAACTGCAAAAGTTTTTGTTAAAGTCAGAATACTAGTATTTTACACAAAAAAATCTTAATTACTTTTTATTTACACAAAGAAAAATAGACCCATGGAGATGTTAATTGTCTTTCAGGTGGACCAAGGCACATGATCTCTTACAGGAATGTGGACTTCAGAAGAGTGGTATAAGAACCATGGTACAAAAATCATCTGCTATGTTAAGGTACTGAAATGCTGATTTTATTGAATTTTTCATTTTTAACAAGTTAAAACTGAAATGGGATGCCATTTCAAAAGTGTCCCTTAAATGCACCCCAGCTGGGAAATCCTTGTTTCCCCAAGCATGCGCATGATCAGAATATAAATAGCCAATAATACATCTACTACACTCAAACATTGTTCCTGTGAAATTATAAAAAATTTGTTAAATAGTTTCTGGACAAAATGTTTGAAGAAGACATGTAAATACTATATGGGCACCACCCTCTATATTGTTTAGGGAACAACTGTGATTATGTATCACAGTAACAACTGTGATTATGTATCACACGGTCTCTCACCATATAGAATCTAATCCCGCTTGGCCAGATCAAATGTGTGAGGAAGTTTTGTGAGTTCACTTGCTGAGTCTGCAGTTTTCTCTGACTACTCCAATTTCTTCCACGTTCCAAAACTGACTACCTAGATAAAAGGAAAGAATCTTGACTGGGACCTGAAACATTATTACACCATGTACACTATACCAAACAAAAATAAATATGTATGTTTCAGAGTTTAATCTTAAAAAAACTGGGACAGTTTTCCCTGGTAGGTAATTTATTGGGTTTTTTCCTTAAGACAGATACTCTACTCTATATAACAAACACAACCTGACTACTAGTATCCAATATATGCTTTGTGTATCTTTTAACATTTCCTACACATATTTATACGTGAATTGAAATAGAATAATATAAATGATAATATAAATGTATTCATAACACATTTTTTCTTCCTTATTTTTCTTTCAGAGATGGATGTAATTGGTTGTTTGATGAACTGAATAGATTTGAGATACCAGTACTAATCTTCTCAGCTGGTATAGGAGATGTGATAGAGGAAGTTTTACGAGAGCAGTCCACTATGCATGAAAATATGAAAGTTGTCTCCAATTACATTGATTTTGATGAATCGGTATGGATACACAAACTTTTTCAGATTATGTGATTTAGGACCTCTGGGCAGAGTGGTCTAAGTGCTTCCATCTCATTGTCATTTTCTCAATTTGGTGATCATGGTTCAATTTAGGGAATCAGGGATTGAGACAGTTGTCATTGTCATGTTGTTTACGTTACAAAAGGTGCCCCAAATGTGAACTTGACTTTGAAATGGGGCTACCAAAAAAGTGCCCCACAGGAAATACCCCATAAAATGGAAAACTAATAAAAATACAAAACCTGTATGGAGTAGAAAATTTTGTCAAGGCAAAAAGACTTAAAGATTGGGATGTAGGGGTGTTATTGTAGTCTTTAAGAAACAAAAAAGTAGAACCTTGATTTATTGTCACTATGTGTTTAATCAAATTTTGGCATTATAAATGGGTTTGGCAATATAAATCAGGGGAGGTTTATAAAGAAAAAAACATAACAAAATTGATTTTGGGACAAAGAGCAAGGTTGCAGAGATATAAAAGGGCATAACAACAAAGTTTTACTGTACTGTCTTGCCTTTGAGGCGAAACTATAGAGCACTCGATTCTGAAATAGGTGCCCAAGGTTGGATTCATAGCATCAGGGTCAAGAAAAATTTTTGATTTTGGGACTTCAAAATAGTATGGCAATAAACAAGGAAGCAGAGTTATAAAGTTGCATTAAAATGAGATCATACAGTACTGACTCGCCTTTTAGTTGAAAATATAGAGCACTAGGCGACCTAGGTTCCATTCTTGACACTGGAGGGTAGGGACAATTAGTCATTTGAATTAATATCATTACTCTTTTTCCATTCCAGGGCACAATGATAGGATTTAAAGGTGAAATGATACATGTATATAACAAAAATGAAGGTGCTGTACATGATTCTGATTACTTTAAGAACTTAGAACATCGGCATAATATAATACTGATGGGTGATTCCCTGGGAGATCTACACATGGCTGACGGTGCCGTAAATGTACAAAATAAACTAAAGATAGGATTTCTTAATGTAAAGGTAAGTTGGTCAGGATTACAAAAATTATACCAGTTAAAAAGTATACTCTTGACACAGAGAAAACTGGATTTATGCTCCACAAGAGGTACTGGTAAGTGGTTTAATACTTCAGTCAAGATTCTCACTTACTGTATAACGAGAAATATTTGTGATGTATTAATATTTGTGATTTTCACGGTCAAGTCTCAGCCGCGAAAATGAGTACACTGCTATGTTTTCTACATGTTAAAAAATACAAACGGGCTTACCTTCCAACTGCAAAAGTAACTACATGCAAACACATTTCTGAATGTGAAACTATGAAAGTTTCTACCTGGGAATATTTCTTGTTATACAATATATTAAGGTTGTCAATTTAGGGATAGTAGAGGAATTCGTACAGGCCAACTCAAAATGATAATCACCACCAATTCTTTTGCAAAACACAATTTTCTCCAGTGTTTTGTTTGCTTGAAATTACAACCAAATGTTGGTTGTTTTTCTTGGGGAAAATGAATAAATTACCAAATTGATCAAAAGCTTTCATAAAACAATGTCATTATGGTGATACAAAAGCTAAATATTAATACAAATTAAACCAAGTTTTCTATTACTGTCCTGACCAACATTGTGATAATATTCCATCTTTTCACTGAGAAGTCTACTTATTACAAACATGTCAGTATAGTTTTCTACGTGTATTTATCGATATTTAATATTCTTAAGTTTTTATAAAGTGCAAATTTTTCCAACCTGAAAGGCAGAATGTAGGTATTAAGAAAATAAGAAAATCACTCTTCCTTTATGAAGTTTTATATGATAGAGAGAAAAATAACTTTTACACAATTACCAGTTTTTATTTTTGACAGATGTAACATAAAACCATTTTTTTTAATTTCAGGTTGAAGAGAGTCTAGAGTTGTTCAAAAATAAATATGACATTGTTATAGTACAGGACGAGACTGTAGATGTTGTAAATGCACTGATGAGGAGAATTCTAGAAAATAAATAAAAATTAGGCAGAAAATGACTAAGTAATTGGGTACAAGAGTTGTTTGAACCTTGTGATATTGGGTATACAAGTCCCAAGTATGGTTTGATATCCCTATTGTTTGCATGGAACTCTTGATTCAATTGGATATGGAATCAAAAAGAAATTGCTGTTTTATTCATTTTCTGTAATAAAAAAAGTTCCTTTTTTAATACAGGGAATATTCAATATTAGCTTTTTTTAAGCACAAAAAAATCTCAAATGCCCATCGATAATTAACTTACACTTTTAATAGATAAGTAAATACCACAAAGTTAACGTCATCGAAAATTTTTACTTTTTAATTGTTAACATATTAAAGCATCTGTCATCAGAGACCTTGGCTTTCAAATGAAACTAAACCAGTTTTTTGGCTAGAATTAAAATTACAATTCTAGATTTATCATGAGAGTGAGACTTCTCGTTCAGTATAGCTGCTGATTTCTTTTTAGTCAATTTATTAGTTGAGAAACAAAGGAAAATTGCAGTAGAAAATATAAATAATAATTCAAAAGATTTGAGTTGCTGCCATCATATTCAGAATATGCATACTTGCCTACCCTTAAGATTTTTGAGTAAGATGTACGATTTTGAAGTTGAAATTACGACCTTACAAATGCCAGTTAAAACTTATGACTAAAAAAGAAAATCCGGTAATTTCAAAAAATTGGAGTTAAAACTGTTTTTTAGTCCATGTATATAGTGAAATGCGAACTTACTCCAATTCAATTTGAGCAAAGTGCAATGTGTAAATGCTCTCCAAATGCACAAGATGGGCATCCAGTGTTATTTGTTTAAAAATGGCTTCTTAACATCATGGTTTAAAAAAATGACAATATTTAGCTGCAAATTACAGTAAAATGAGGAAAAAAACAATAAGATCAAAAATTCAAACCAGAATATTATTTACCTTAACTTACTCCTAGTCTCAAGAAAGGGTAGGCAAGTATGGAACTAGGCTGATTTACCACCTACTGTTGGAGCACCTCTGATTGGCTTCTGTCTGATGCAGAAGCCAGCTTATTTTCTACAGTCTGATTTTGAATACAGAAGTCTTGTAATGTTGTGCACCTATTTTGCAATCAGTAAGAATGCAAAATTTTATTACTGCAGCCTGCATACTTTGACAATTGAGAAGTGACTGTGATACAAATTTGGTTGATTTTTTTAGATTTTTTATTATATCACCAGTGTAGGTGGGGGTAGCAACAGTGGTTAATTAACACATCTTTAATACTGTATAAGAAGAAACATTTGTGAGAAAAAAAAATATTTACAATTCTCACAATGACCTTTGTACCACAAATATTATATTCTAAGCAAAAATTTTTATTTCCTTTGGTACACTTACCTACTGTCGGAACTTTGAAAATTTATTACAGCTAAATAGTTTATAAGATTAAAACAACAGAAGTTTCCTACCGTTAATGTTTCTTCTTGCATTAGATATAAGCGTACTTGTGTTCAGAAAATTCTATAAGAAATTTATGCATTATTTTATGTTTTTTCTTAGTCTTACTTAGGATTAGATGGTTTAAATACAGTAAAACCTGCATATAAAGACCACCTGTGGATCTAAGGCTATATAAATAGGTGGTTTTTATATAGAGGGTATATTTGTTTGAAATATTAAGCAGGATGACCTTAAAACACTAGTCCTAATGGACAGGTGATCTTTATATAGAGGATCTTTTTGGTTAAAATATAAACCAACAGGACTATAACACACTGGTCTTAATGACAGGCGACCTTTATATAAAGTTTTTTTTTGAAATATGAAGAAATAGGACCTGTAAACATGTTTTTTAATGAACAGGTGACCTTTATATAGAGATGTCTTCTATAGCAGGTATTACTGTATGTTTATTATTTTTAATTATTATGCAAAATAAGAGGTGGTCACTATAGCTGTTTTTTCTTCTGTTATATAGATAAATTGGGTTTTTTTAAACTTATTTTTTTACATTTAGGAACTTAGGAGTAAGTTATCAGTATTTTGTAAGAGACAAATATGTGTATCACTTTATTTAATACTGTAAAAATCATCCGTTTTTGTGGTGTACCAATTGTTGTAGTTTTCATGGACACCATAACACACAAAATTACATGTAATTAAGACAGTTTATATTACAAACAAACCTTAAATGTAAACCACAAACTGAACGTCCCATGAAATAGTATTTTTCCTTAGAATCATGAAAATTTGACACCACAGAATAATGATTTCATGGTAGGTACAAAAAAGTTGCATTGAATGTATCAGTGTAACACTGAGTTGAAATCTTCTTGTGATTACATTAAGTTCTATATTTCTGAATTTCAGAAGTGAAAATTCATATAATTACTAATTAAAAATTAGCCCTGTTTGGTTTTAGTCAAAGTTATTTATGTTCAGTATAGAGAAACATTTAAAAAAAATTAAGAAAACTCCAGTCATAAAAAAAATTGTCAGATTTAAAGGGAGGTAATAACGTATTTGTACCAGTATGTATAAACATTTTCCTTGATAGATTAGGTTGATTTTGTTTCATATTCCTTAAAGGAATATTGCATTTCATATGCCTCCCTATTGTTTGTATACAGAATATAAAGATAGCACAATTAATTGATAAGTTATAATACACCCACCCCATCCCATCCTGAAAACGAAGTTTTGGGGGTATAGAAATCACCCTGTTCATTTGTCCCAATATTCTGATCCATATTTTATGTCTATGGATGGATTTTGAGTAAACTTGACTCAAATGTATACCAACATGAGACAATATCAAATGAGATGGTATGTTATTGTATAACAAATTTAGTATCAGTCTGGCCATTTGGTACGAGGGGTATTTGTCTCTCAAGAGACTGCTCTAATTGATTAATTAATTAAGATAATTTACCTGTGATATTGTATGGCAAATAATTGTTGTGAATATAATTATTACATGATTTGTGTGTGCCGTGAAATAGGAAAATTGTGATGGTATGTTAGAAACTGGAGATTTATATCAAGTTGTTATGGGTTGTATGCAGTATTTTGGCAGAGGAAACAGACACCTTTCTCTAATCAAATTATTTTCCAGGACAGTAAAATCTTGATGGTTTTCTTCATCATCCATGAACTGATCGCCTCAATATAAATAAAAGAATCTTGATTGGGGCATAAACTTCCTTACTCCTCTCCACTGGTCCGAGTCAGAAAACTGATTATGATTATTGATTCTACCATAAAACCAGCGACCTTCGGCAAGCGAACATTAGGATCCCAAGGGGGTTCAAACCTAAGCCGTGAGAGGTGCTATGATCAGTAAGCATGTGCTTTAGACCACTGTGCCACCGAAACCAGTTTTTCCTGAGTTGGTGGTATGCACACACTATATGTCTTATTTTCATTGCTCTGTGCTTTTAAACACTGTCAAAATGATGTTTATTGCTCTGTGCTTTTAAACACTGTCAAAATGATGTTTATTGCTCTGTGCTTTTAAACACTGTCAAAATGATGTTTATTGCTCTGTGCTTTTAAACACTGTCAAAATGATGTTTATTGCTCTGTGCTTTTAAACACTGTCAAAATGATGTTTATTGCTCTGTGCTTTTAAACACTGTCAAAATGATGTTTATTGCTCTGTGCTTTTAAACACTGTCAAAATGATGTTTATTGCTCTGTGCTTTTAAACACTGTCAAAATGATGTTTATTGCTCTGTGCTTTTAAACACTCTGTCAGAATGCTATGTACAACCTGTATTGTTATCCATTTTGTTGTAATTGTGTGAAAAATTAGAACTGTTTATAAATTACACAATAAATATGTTTAATTAAAGTCTGTAAGCCTCATCAGAGATCTTCAATTTTGTACCCAGATATTTAAAATTGTTCCAATTTAGACATTAGAGAACAAATGCATGTATTATTGTCAGTTACCGGTATATGATGCCATTTAACATAGCTTTTAATTTCACCAATTTTTCTTGTTCCGGGAAATTGCAAATCCATGCTAGTCACATGTCAGTTATGTGACATTATTTAACCTGGTTTCTTACTGCATTGATCCTTCATGTACCTGGTAATTGCGAATTGATGCTGGTCGTATGACGTCAGTTATGCAACATCATTTAAATGGTTTCCATTTACATCGAGTGTTCTTGTATTCAGAAATTGCAAATTCATGCTGGTTACATGATGTCAGTTATGCATCGTCATTTAACATGGTTTGTAATTACATATATGCCAATTGTTCACAAACTCATGCTGGTCAGATGACGAGAATTACAGGCCTTAATGATGTACATGTTCTTATCCTTTTTATTTATTTTTCATAAACATATCATGTCATTCAGATTGTTTATTGTTTTTCATTTTCATCAGGAAGGGTTTCGTATTATATACGATACTACGTGTAGTTTTATTTGTCGGTTGTTAAGTTAGTGTGAAAATGCAAATAAATCTGTGTTTTCATTTTGTAACAAACAGATGCTTCAAGACTTTATTGTGTATTTATAAAAACTGCATACAAAACCTGGATATAAATGGGAAGATAGTCTGCTAGTCTGGTTACTTCTGCATGTCTGGTTGTGCTTGCAAATCTGGATGGTCTGCAAATCTGCTTCTGCCTGCAAGTCTGTTTGCAAACTAAAATTTTGTATGCAGGTATGCAGTATTCAATCCTGAAATGTATATGGTGGGGTCATTTTGGCCTGGGCCTTGGAAAAAAACAGGCCATGCTTTAAAAAATTGGGTCAACATAATAACCTACCTAGATAACTGATCAGTGTAATTGATTCAAAATTTTTTTAAAAATATGAGAAAGAAATTGAATTAGATTTATTTAAAACTAAAAATGGGTCAAGGTTAGACCAACAGACAGTATTTTCGTGGGGCAAAATTATTTGTGGCAATGTTGTAATGGCCTTGTCTCGATTGACCCTAATGTGAAAACCCCCGCAATTAAACATCAGTGGACAGATATATTGTAATATAGTCATTTGACATGATTTCTATTCAGGACTAATGTTCTTGTTCCTTTGAAATTGCAAATTCTTGCCGATCACATTGATAAAATCATAGCTTCAAGGACATTGAAAATTGTGATAACTGAATCCTGGGTAAACATGGAAATTGAAAACTTATGCTGGTCATATTGTGATTATATGACAATCTGTAAACTGAAAACCCTTGTGTCTACATTGAACTAATCTGTTAAGACATAACATTAATATTGCTTGGTTTATTAACCTGTGTAAATCCTATTAAAATCTTCAGTCTAAAATGTCTCTTTGGACAGGATCCATTGTATAAATATACCGGTGAACTTTATAAAGATGGGCACTTCAACATAGGAAATCAACATTCCAGAATATCTGTCTTGCTACAGACAAAAAAGAAAACTAAATGTTGCTGAACTGTTAAATCTGATTTTCATTTGGGTCATTGAGTAATAAATAACCTGAATGGACACACTGTGTTTTACACAGCAAATTATGCAAAAGTATTGCAAATAGTCTATTTGGATTATTCCTCAATAACCAAATGAAATCAGATTCAACACTTGTGAGAAATGGAATTTTTGTATCATTTTGGCATCTTAAATCATTATTTTTCAACTACCAAATATAAAATGAAGGGGCAATCAGCGATTTAAATAGAAGCCAGCAACCAGCAAAACCTGTCGTCTACTTTGGTATTTCTACACTTTGTCTGTTGCCTACTTTCATTCATCAGTATTACATTTATATAGAGTTACAACTGAATTTGCTGTCTACTCCAGAAAACTTGTCGGCTACTTTAAACTTTGTTGAAAGGGCTGGGCAATAATGAAGAGCTGCATTGTCCTTGCTTAAATTATGATCAGTTTACTTCATTTAGCATGTGAGTGAACATGGGTAATAATTGCTCAGGTTTTAAGAATCAACCCTCAGGAGTGTTTTTTTCACCTTCTTTCAATAATGGTTGTTCTTTTGAATTAAAATATGAAGCAGTGTGACCTTAAAACCCTGCTTTAGTCTTGATGAACAGGTGGTTTTTTGTATAGAGGTTCTTTTGGGTTAAAATATGAAGCAAAAGGTACCTTAAAACACTGGCCTTAATGGACAGGTGATCATTATTTAGAAGTGGTTTCTGTAGCAGGTACAGTATAACTATCTTGAATACTAGTATTTAAATTAGTATGCATTTTATATTTTACTTTACCACAAAATCCATCCAACATGTGTTGTTTTTTAAGGTTTATTGTTTTCCATGTAGCAACTACTGAAATTTCCACCAGACACTTATAGTCAAACAACATTGACCTGTCTGCTTAACCTTTTATAAGGAGAATACACACAATACATGTACATGGTTAGTTTTAAGATTCACAGCGAATACATACACAGTGTACATCCTTTTACCTATATCATCTAACTTTAGGTCAATATTTCCCTCAGTGTCCTAACCACTGGACCATTAATTCTACATACAGATATGTGTTTGAAATTAGTGTTTCCCATGATACAGCTGAAATAAGCACTAACTTGTGTTTCCTATACATACATACACTGGTTCATGATAAATATTAAAATTAAAGGTCAAGCAGACATGTCAGTGGTGTTTGCCTGTATCTACATAATCTGTTTGTTAGTCCTTGTTTTCATCCATCTGTCGTTTTACGTCACTTTTGTTTTGAGTACCAGTGTACTAGATTTGTAATGAGTGTAGCAACTTGTGTTTGTCTACAAGTTATTTTTAAAAAAAATATTTGGGGATTTTTTTAGATTTTTTGGGAATTTTTGTTATTGAATAAATATTTCTTAATTACTTATCATATTTGTCATTAATTATTGCATTTTACAAACATATCACATATAACAATGGTATTACAAAAGTAGATTGTTTTTTCTCATTGGAGATCATAGCACAACTGATAAGATAGAAGAACATCTCAAACAGAACTTAGGACCATGGTGGCCAAGCGGTTTAAAGTCCCTGCATTACCATTTACTGCCCATGTCTTATCTGACCTGAGCAGATCCAAAGTGTCAGTTTGTTTGTTGTAGCTTGAAGGTTTTCTCTTGGTACTCTGATTTCCTTCACCATCTCAGGATTCACTTTATAATACATTGTATTATACCCTCTTGTCATAAAACACCACTACTTCATCCTCTCAATTTTTTTCACAACATTAACTCATATGTCAAGGTCACGAGTAAAAAAAACTGTGGATTTTGTTCAGAAAGGATTGTTTCAGAAACACCTGCAAAATATGAAATATTTCAAAAGTTACAGCAGATTTGTAATTTTTCTACATAGACAAAAGTCCTGAGGCAAAGAATTTGAATGGGGATGGCAATGCCTTGCCACTTAAAGCATACATGCTAGAATTTCAGACCCTACTTAAAACAGTGGTACAAATGTACATGTCAAGGAACTTGCAGGTCCTACATCAACTGTACAAGCATTTAGTAGGTCAAAGGTCAAGATGACATGGTGGTATAGTAATAATATGGAGATTTACAGTATGGTATTATATAAATAAATCTGAAAACAAAAATGTCACCAAGGCATTTCCAAGGTTTGTGGTAAGTGATAGGTATTGCTGAATAAAAAATGAAAGTCAAGTTAAAAATAGAAAGGTGTTTTCCATTATAAAGCTGCAATATGTTAACAAAGATATGCTTCTTCAAATCATGATTGTTTGTAAACTTTTCACTGAAACAACTTCTCCAGAATGAGTGAACTAATTACAATGAAGCTTGGAGTCAGACCCCTTTCAAGTTTGTGAAGGTGGTTGACCTTGACCCACATTCCAGATCACACTTACATAGTGAGCTTGAAATAAAAGACATGACTGATTCCTCAAGTTCTGCTTCATATTTAGACTTATACCTGAATTATGACACACATGAAACTTTATGACAAACGTGATGACTTCAATTTTTCTATTGTCAACTTTCCTTTTCTATGCAGCAATATACCTGCTTCTCCTGCTTATGGTGTATTTGTTTCCCAATTACTACGCTATGGTAGAGCTTGTTCCCCCTATGGGGACTTTGTACAACAAAGTAGGCTGCTTGTAAATAAATTATTGATTCAGGGATATTGCAAGCCTAGGCTTATCAAGGCCCTCAAAAGTTTTATGGCTGTCATCACAGTATTGTTGATAAGTTTGATGTTCCTGTGTCCAGGATTGCCCTGGATATATTTGACGTCTCATAGTTCCATGTTCCTTTCACACAATTTTGATTACACACGTGGCGGGTGTAACTAGCTAAACAGGAGGTGCTTACCCTTCCGGAGCACCCGGCCTCACTTCCCTGGTGGAAGTTCACGTGTCTAACCTAACTTGTCAGTTCCAAAGTTTTGCTTCTGGATTGTGATTCGGACATGGATTAGTATGTTTGTTTTTGATTACATCCAATGGTAAAACCTTAAACATCTTGTCATAAAGTGAGGGATCTAGAAACTTCATATATAACACCAGGGCATCATCCAATGAACCTATACTAAGTTTGCAAATCCTGTTAATTGATTGACATATGAATTTACACATTCAAGTTCAGAGTCACCTAAAGTTGTGACACCTTGAAACATTCTTGTCATGAATTAAAAGTTCTAGTAACATGAATCTTCATACAGAGCAAATATCTCTACCAAGTTTGTGAACCTGGTTGCAAAAACCTAGATTCTTGAAAGCTTTTTGTTTTGCTTCAACACATAAAATTATACCAAGTTTGCAAAGTTATTTGACCTTGTCTCACTTTTTAGGTCACGGTAATCTGAAGTGTAAAATAAACTTTAAACTTAATTCTCATTTTGAACCAAAAGGCATATTTAAGCTTGAAACTTTGTGTATATAGCATCAGCAGGGAAATACTTTTCCATGTCAAGATCACATTTTATACATTTTCTAGTTATCTCTCTTTGAAAACAGAGAATATAAAACATAAATATGTTGAAAAGTACCAAAAGTACCTTTATATGCCATTTAACTGCATTGTAATATGTGCATTTTTCTCACCAGATATATCCACTTTGGATTTTGATGAGCATCATCATTGAAACTGAATGCTAATTTAACGATTTTCTGATAGTACTTACCATGCAGTGCTTTCTCTCGCCCTTTTGTAAATGAAGCTGGCCCCGGATTGCAGTTTTGAAAAAAAAAAAACATTATTATGGCCAAAATTGTGAAAAAGAAAAAGTAATGAAAAATTACAAAATGTACCTTTTTGATGCTGAAATTTCCAAATTTGTGAAAATTAGCAAAGTGATTGTCTAAAAAATATATCTGCCCCAAAACAATCCAACAAGAGCTATTTAGACCTGCTATGTTTATAGAGAACTAAAAGATGAATATAGCCAATTTAATGGCTATCTTCATTTTTTTTAAATCATATAGACTTTATATTATAAAACATATATATTTAAATATTAGCATTTCAAATTTAAATCTAATGTATTACACAGTGTCCCATTTGCAGTTCAACTTGAAACAAGCACAGTTAAAACTTATTCAAATCCATATATAAATGACATCAGTATGTAAAGTGCCTGTATCAGATAATGGTGGATATTGACTTTAAAATATAACTGCTTTTGATATAATTCCATTGCAATTCCAATTTCATCGATTTAAGGACCATGACTCTTGTTAAGTTTTGGAAATCAAACTGTAATAAAAATAATGATAATACTATATTGGTGTTTCCAAAATTTCAGGGAACTACAAAAGAAACACGACGGAAAAGTAGTGCGATATAGTCCATCCACTTTTTTTGCTAAAATTACATATTTTGTGCATGAAATAGATTTGGGTTGTTAAGTTGTTAATATTAAGGCGATAGAACTAAATGAAAGATTACAATACATTGAAATCTCTTAAATTATCAATAATATCACTGCGCGTTGCGCAATTATTTCCATTCAACGGTAAATTGTCCTTTTCCGCCGAAGCAAGTAAAATGGTGGGTTTGTAAACCATGCGGTCACAAAAACATGATAAATAAACTTGAAATAATGACATCATTCCACCCTTTCATCGTCCCTCATGTCATTCTTCATATTTGCTCAACCTTAAAATTCATTTACTACTGAAAATTTTTACGATGAATAGAATAAGTTAAAATTTCGATCTGAAACGTGGTCTTCATTCGTCCATTATTTTGGCCATGTTAATATATCTGAATCATTTGTGCCGGAATTTATATTTTTGCACTAACAATTGCCGAATAATATTAAAATTTGTGATGTCGGACATTGTTGTACAGTTTGAAACAAAAGCCCGAAAGAATATTGGTCGAATCAACACACCCCCCCCCCTTTCCGACTTCTTCGCACACAGATTAACGAAATGGGCCTATCAACTGCTACTGTGTCTGCTTTGTCCAAGTCTAATGTAATTCAATTGTGAGGGACCTGGCTTTACAGGTGGTAAAGTTGACAAAATCAGTAGAACAATTAAAAGGCACTCTATTTGTAACAAACTTATTTTGACTTAAAAACGTGACGGAATGCATATAGTTTATTGGATGAATTGGGGTCCAAAAGAAAGCACTTGCTCGAAATTGAGACAGTTTAACCCTCATCAGAAACAATTTTACCCCTTTATTTTCAATTTAGCAGTTTGATTAGTATTGAGTTGTAATTGTAAATCCCTTTATCTTCTTTGTAATGCATAGTGTATGAGGTGTTTGTTTAATACATCTTGGTGGGAATAATATTAAATGATTGGAAAGATTACCTTGTCTATAAGTGAAGTAATGTGGACCCAATCATGAATTGGCTATAACCAGAAGACTTCTGTAATTTAAATCTGTATGATGTGAAATTGAATTAATTTCATATTTTTAAGGAGATTGTGATAGTTTAACACCAAATAAAAAATTACCCTTGATTTATTTAAAGAGATTGTTACAGTTTCCCAACATTAACTTGTAACAATTAGGTGGAAATCTAAATGTTTTAAACCATGATCAGAAACGTCTTGCAATCAGTTTTAAGCACATAACTTTTCAACTACCACAAAAACTTTTGAAACTTTATTGTAATAAGTAATGACCTAATCTGAATTATTGTCTCTTTATCTGTAGACTTCGAAAAGGCGTAATAACGGACGAAGCAAGAAAGGGCGTGGTCATACCAAGTATGTCCGTTGCACAAACTGTGCTAGGTGTGTCCCTAAGGATAAGGCCATCAAGAAGTTTGTAATAAGAAATATTGTGGAGGCTGCTGCTGTCAGAGATATCTCTGAGGCTAGTGTATATGATGGTAAGACTTACAAGTTTACATATACAAGTACAGATGAATCTTTAATCTTGTTATCTTGAACACAGTTATCTGGAACTTCTGGATAATTTGAACCAAATGTGTTGCTTTTTTTTTAACCGAAATAAGTGTGTAATTTTGAACTCGGATATCTCTAATTTTCAGATAAGTAAAACAATATTTTGGTCTCTTGAATGAAAATTTAACAAAATTAGTGTTTGTTAACTCAAACTAAAACAGTCAATTCTAAATAAAATCTTAAGTCCCATGAATTTCATAAACTACTAACAAAACCTTTTATTGGTTTGATGAAATTAAGCTACTACACCCACAAATTCTCAAACATCTGATAAGTCAAAATTATTTTCATTTGCCTGTAGAGTTGGAGATGACAAAAATCAACTGTGCTCACTTTTGGACCAGTTTGTCAAGTGGTTTTGGATTTTAGGGAATCAAAATCTTCATTATTTTAGTGAATTATTGCTTCACGCAAGTCTACGAAATATTCAAATGGGATTACTATGTCATATTTAAGTATTAAATGTGTGCTCTCAAATCATGAAATTAAGAAACTTTCAAGAAATGAAAACATTTTATAATGTGCTGTTATGCCCCAGTGAAGATTCTTTCATCTGTACTGAGGTGGTGGAAAAATCTGATGTCCCTGTAGAAACCCACTGACCTTAGGAAAGTTGAACTAAAACCTTTCTCACACACTTGTTAGGATCTGCCCAAGTGCGTTTCAAATCTAGTCTACCTAGGTGGTTAGAAGTACTTTGATCCATAAGCTAATACTTTTTACCAGTCAGCCACCGAGGCCCCAGGATAAGGGATTTATTTTATTAATGTACATTTGTTCATGGTAAAAATTACTATAGTTCTTGGCTAAAAAAAAAAATCATGAAAAAGGATGACAGTATTGGAAATTATAAATTTACTGGTAGTCAACAGTATTGTCATGATGACTTGACAAATTAACTGAATTTCTAATCATTGTGATTTTATATTTGCAGTATATGCCCTTCCAAAACTGTATGCTAAACTACTCTACTGTGTGTCTTGTGCAATTCACTCCAAGGTAGTAAGAAATCGATCAAGAGAGGCACGTAAAGACAGGACACCACCAATCCGTTTCAGGCCAATGAGGGTAAATATTCTAAATGGGGATTATTATTTTCCATAAATAAGGTTCAAAGTATTTTAGAGGGAAAATGGCATGACAGCTAATCATTAATATGACAATGGTTCCGTACAAGGTTAAAACTCCTTGCAATTTACTGGTTCATTTACCTGGTACATGTACTCTGCAATTGCAAGTTCCAGGTGGTCACCAGACTTACTGACTACATTTGACTTGATGTTGTATTTGGCAAAAATTTGGTTTTATTTGAAAAAGTTACAAAGATTTATTAATTTGTGCTTATACAGTAACAGTAACTTTATAGGAGTGTTTTACACCCCCTGTCAAGATTATTCCACCAATACTAACCCATTGAGTTCCTTGAAGGTGAAGGAAAGTAGAGTTCCAAAGAGAAAATAACAAGTGAACTGACAAACTTTCTTATACTATGACCGTCTACCTTGTCAGTGAGAGGTGCAACCCCATACTTTAGACCACTATGCCACCAAGGTCCACAAAGCTCAAGACACTTTAGATAAATTTCATTTGGAAATTGTTTTGATATTACTGTCATGGTTATATTAAAAAGTTACTTTCGGTTGACATTTATTTAAGTATTTTAAACAGTAAAACCTTGATTCATGGCTACCATTTGTTCTGTCAAATTTTGACATAATAAAGAAGTTTGTCAATAAATTAAGGGAGATAATCCCAGATATCCATAGAAGGAATTGATTTTGGAGCTTAAAAATATATGGGCTATAAGCAAGGTGGCAAAACTATTGAAGGGACATTACAACAAGGTTTTACTTTGTTTAAAACATACACTAGTAATAAATAATAAGGGGATGAGTTCATATAAAAGTGTCATAGGTATAACATTTTATGAATTTATAATTTCAGGATAACCAACCCCCACGTGGACCCGGAGGAGCACCTGGTGGTGGACCACAAGGTGGTGCTCCAGGAGGAAATGCACCAGGACCTCGTTAAACGGAGTCAATTTTTATGTAAATTATCAAATTAAAAAAATTGTCCGTATTTTTGGATTTTTGTTTTGTTTCAGTTTTAAGTTACAGATATAGTTTCTTTTTCACCGTTTTTAGTTCTTAATTATTAATAAGCTGGTTTTAATTTTGAAGCACTAAACAACAGTTTTGGAATAAAATTTCTCATCAGTAGTGTTCTGAGCGGCCCTTTGTTCCCCAGATAATCAAGAGGAATAAGTCAAGTCAGTGCTCTGAGCAAAATTGTGGAAATCCTAAATATTTGTTTAATAGAAGGAGGAAAAAATTTCCATATCCACCTAAGGCAATACCTTAGCGATTATGCACAGCTTAGTTTTATAAGGAATTTAAAAGCAGATAATTTTATGAACAATGATTATCTGACAGTGCTATGTATAGCTTCTGGTTTAACGATATCCACAGGACTTCTTAGTTCACCAACAGAGGCACCAGTCCAGTGGTTGTAATAACACAATGTATTTCTAAACCTGGTTCTTGCTTCATTGCTGTTCTACTATAATGAGTAGAAGGTCGAGGACTTTTTACAACTCGTAATGTATATTGAATTGCATATTGAGACAAACCTTGCATACTGCAAGTCTTGAAAAGGTTATATCCATTCCTTGTAGCAAAAATCTTTATTGGCTACTGGTTTCTGAGAAAATCTTTAAAAAGTAACCTATTTTAGGAAATTTGGATAAAATACTTTAAAAAGTATCATTTTCATTAATTATGGGAATTTGGTTATTAGTCTTATGCATGTAATTTTAAATTGGACGCCTACTAGAAAATGTTGAGGACCTTTGTCATGTTGAGTAATTTGTATGAAAGTTGATTACATCTTGATATAAGTGAATAATTTATGTTGATCAATCGAATTCCGATTTAACTGTTCGGTCTGTAGGTCACATATTCTTTATAATGATTTGAGATGGGCAACATCAGAATGCCATTCTAAAAATCGAGATTATTTCCCTTTGATTGAACTTGGGTACTTGCCATCTTCACCCAGTCAGAAATCACCTCGGTAACTAGATGGTAGAATGTCTACCTCAAAAACTGGAGATCATGAATTTAAACTTTAGCTGGTTCATACACAAGACATTAAAATTTGAGATACTGTTCCATGCCTGTCGCTCGGTATTAACAGGACTGAGTATGGAATGGTCCACCATGTAACTGGAAGAGTGGTATGCTTGTCTGTGGTATTCGGACTCGATGAGCTAGCATCTTAAATCCTCCAAGTGTATCCCAGTGCAAGGCGGGTGCATACACACTTGTTCTTAAATTGATCCTTGGAGATTAATAAATTTGTTCTCATCACGCATCGCTGAAAAATTGCTCATTCGATGTCAAAAGAAAAATAACCAGTTGGTCACTGAAATCAACATGCTGCAGTAAGCAATTACAGGATTCAGTATTTACAAGGTTTGATTAAGATCTTTCTGCTTCAAAGACAAAGTAGTATGCTAACAATCGTGAAAACTGAAGGATACAAAGTGAAATGATGAATACCGAGTGTAGGTTTTATACTTATCTGGTCTTCTCGACCTTCCCAGAACTGACAGCTCTTAAATTTAAATGATTGCTCTACAATCACCATTTCTTCACGAAAGTTTGGAGCGTCAACATGGAATTGGTCAGTTAACTACTGCTTTCACTACTATAAGGAACGGTACTACATGGCCTACCAGTCACTTTCAGTATGAAGGAAGACATGGACAAGTTCGTATGTACGTTGATGTCGATCAAAGAGCCCATGAAGGACCAGGAGAAATTGATGAACACAAGTCTCCAGTTCACGCTTCGACGAAATGGACTGCCTCACTGGAACGGGAAGAAAAACCTAGCGACAACCTAACCCGAACATACCGGACAAATACTTAGCCAGCAATGGTATCCCAGCCAGCTCCTGTACCAGCTTAAACCGGCCAGCTGACATCAAAGTTGGCCACTCAACTCGGGCTAGACGGCATGCAACAATAAGGAGACTACAGAGTCGTGATTCAACCGTACTGCACTAAAAGGTGTACACGTGTCGCACTACCATCGTCAAAGAGTGTGTGACACAACCCAGGTAACATCCTGTAAGAAAGAAAAGTGATCATTAGTCGTTATACACGTAAATTTATTTATAACATGCCAAATGTGAATACACAACATTATATATATCATTAGACTACAAACAATAAGTGCGTTTTCAGATTGTTTTTAACTATTAAATTTAATTCAATTGTCCAAATACATATGCTAACTCCTGGTGCGCAAGGAGTAGCTTTATCTACAGTCCAAAACCACACGCACACAACTTTCATCGATTCCTCTTTTTATACTCAGATAATTAATATTCATGATCCCGCCTAGGTGTTTCATATCACTTCCAATTCCAACCGTATATTCGTATGTTTGTAAGTATTTATCATGAGGAGGCCTGTGGAAGGGAAGTTTGTTACACACGATATCCTAATTATAAGAACATGAAGAACACAAACAAAGCATAACCAAATACGCTAGAACATGACCAAGTAGAGTTACTGGCGACACGCAATCCAACTTCAGTCTCTCTTGTAGTCATCTCTCGCCACAACCACCCAAAGTAAAAAAAAAAACTGACTACAAAAATAAATGGTATAAACAGCTGAAGCCTTTCTACATCAACATAAAATGCCAAAAACAGTCCCAATATATGGGACGTATTTTTTGAGAGAGAGAATTTCCTTGTTATAGACCTTTTCCAGGTTGGATGGATTCAAGTATAATGGACTTACTGGTCTCCTAATTTATATGTACGCGAAAGTGTCGGGCAGAAACCATGCTTATGGGTCGTTTAAGTAATCGGTTTTAATATTTTTCTTGAAGTTAGACACTGTTAGTAGGCAGATCTCAAAAAGTAGCCTCTTGACCCCCCTAAACTTTTTTGTTAAAAGCAGGAAACATGGTGGATCTTATTGCCCTATATGTACTTAGTTAGGCTAGGTATGTTTCCACCTTGACTTTTTCCGTTTAATGAAAATATGGCTGCCAATCCAAGATGGCCGCCAAAAAAGATAATTTAAGTATAAAATTCAATATCAAATCAACCACTTAACCTTTTTAGTTGAAATTTGGTATTTTATCAATTAAATATTTATACTAATTTTCTGTGAATAATTTCTGGTTGTAAAATTCAATATGGCCGCCATTTTCAAGATGGCCGGCGGATAATCATTGTGCTGCATTTTAAATCAAATACAACAAAGGATGTCATTATTTTATGACATAAAACCAATGTATTGTATTTAATATATATGTACTTAGTTAGGCTAAGTATGTTTCCATCTTAACTTTTTCCGTTTAATGAAAAAATGGCTGCCAAATCCAAGATGGCCACCAAAAAAGATAATTTTAAAATAAAAATCCAATAACAAATCAACCTCTTAACCTTTTGAGTTAAAATTTGATATTTGAGCAATTAATTATTTATATTATTTTTTCAGGAACAAACTGTGGTTGTAAAATCCAATATGGCCGCCATTTTCAAGATGGCCGACTAATAATCACCGTGCTGCATTGTTTTAATACAATGAACCAATATAATGAATTTGTTAATATATATACAAGTTAACTGACTCCTTCAAAAGCTTTTTACACCAGCATGATTCACATCCACAAACAAATGTGCAGTAAAATGTGTTTTTCACAATAATTAAACTACACAAACATCACAAAGATTCAACAATCCCACATTCATAAATATTGTAGGTCAATTTCCCAGCTGCTCACTAGAGTTAATGGTAATTTTTACTCAGGAAATAAACACAGATTCCAAACTATTTCCTGATAATTAATGTATTTAATGTGCATGACCGGAACACATCTTGTAACGTGGCAATGACGGAACATATGACAGTGAAGTTCATGAAGGTTTTTGTTGCGGGTTGGTAGTTTGAAATAGATTACAAACAAAGGAAACAGCATTGCCGACTTTATCGTAATATATTCATAAGCTTTCAGTTCAGAACTTCCCATGCTTGAAGCTCAATCACTATCTGTTGATCAAATACCAACAGATCAAAATGTTTTTCATCTGATATTTCTTATTGACTCCTAGTTTCTTACTTGTTCTAGTACTCACTTTTAAAAACCTTACTGTTTAGTTGTGAAATAAAACTTACTGTTTAGTTGTGAAACAAAACCAAGAGAATACAAACATCTGATCATTATCCGTTATTCTATCCATCTCACTCGGCATAAGAAACAAGTCTTGAGTCTGCCTATTTATGGTTTGCACAAAAACATAATGTATCTCGCCCTGTACTCGAGTATGTAGTATTTGGATCCGCAACCCTCCTAACCACTGACTCCTTGCCTTGTACTTCCTTGCTCAACTCATTATATATAAAACTAGTCAGTTAAGCCTTATTCTCTCCCATATTTATAAAATTGTTCAAATTCTCAGGCAACATTGAATTCCATCTCTCTTCTGCATTCTTTAAATCTGTTTATACAACGGTGCAAACTGCTAACAAATGAATTGTTGATGCAGGGAAAGTGCAAGCCTTGGCTTATTAAGGCCCTCATTAAGTTTTATGGCTGTCATCACAATATAGTATGGTGACTCTGTATCCGAAAATATCATGGATATGTGGCGTCCCAAAGTTCCATGTTCCTTTCAATCAAGTGTGGGATGGGTGCTCAATTATCCTTCCAGGTCACTTGTTCTCACTTCCCTGGTGGATGTTCCTGTGTTAAACTTCATTTGAAAGTTTCAAGATTTTTACTTTGCTTCATAATCTACTCTAACACTATTTTCTAAAACGATACTTTGTGGTTGCTGCGAGACAATCTTTAAAGTGCATATTGTGGTTTTCCAATGCTGTTAACCAATGCCGTGCAATATCTTTATATTGTTCGGTAACATTATGGGGTTTCAAAAATCAAAACAATAATAGCTAAATAATATCATTGTGCCAGTGAAAGCAGGAAAAGGTAACGGTGATAGTGATATACTGGACAAAAAGACGTGACTGTAGTCTAAGTAACATCATCAGGTAGTTTACGACCAATCAACAAACATCTGATGTAGCCACAGGTTGATGATGTCATCCAGAAATATTCAGAAAAAGGTATAAAGATTTGTACCATAATAGAGAGTATGACATTGTTTAACAGCATTCGGAAAACACCAATGCCTTTGACAACTTTGTAGATTTGCAGATAGCACAAAATGTCATTTCAGGAATAGTAATAGAGTAGATGTTTTGTTATGTTTTGTTTCATTAATATTTTGAGCATTCTATAAAGTCTGACAAGAAAAAAATCGATCAAAAACACAACAATTCATCCACAAATCACAAGCATAGAGCATTAAAACCAGTAAGAACTGGTGAGAATAATTCGATTTAAAGAATATGCCCTAGACCCCTCATCTCTGGAACCTAGCATTGATATAATTTTCAATCCCCCTTTCATAAAATCCTGGATCCGCTCCTGTTCGGTTAGGGTCTTTTTGAATGCGAATACTACATTCTCGAGTACAGGGCAGGGTAAATCAGGTCTTTAAGCAAATCATAAAGAGGCAGACATAAGATTAATATTATTGTTCTTTGTGCCAAAAAAGCCAAAGAAACAGATAATGGTCAGACGCTTATCCTTTGTAGCGATGCAGATGTTTTTATTATGGTTTTGTTTTTTGTTCTACAATTAATGTTTTGGAAATAAAAGATTGTTATTCAATCCTATATTTATAGCTGTTGAATTGTTGAACCGGGGAAATATGTTATATTCTGATCATACTTATATAATAAATATATGGGATACATGTATAGAATATATTGCTGCAAGGTGCTTGTGGGTGTTAATCATGTTACTGTGGGACCTCTTTGAATGTTTGTATGAGCGAGAGGACTATTTTTTATTGCAGACGTCAAAAGCCATAGCTATTAAATTAATTCAAATGATATTTATTAAAAACTAAAAAAAATGTTTCGGCTTCGTTATTTAAATTATTTAAATTATAAAAATAAGTTTAAAGAGCAGTACTGATAATATTTTCACATAAAATGTGACAAACACGCGCATTGGTTTTATGTCATAAAATAACGGCATCCTTTGTTGTATTTGATTTAAAATGCAGCGCGATGATTATAAGTCGGCCATCTTGAAAATGGCGATCATATTGAATTTTACAACCACAGTTTGTTCATGAAAAATTAGTATAAATATTTTATTGATCAAATACCAAATTTCAACTCAAAAGGTTAAGCGATTGATTTGTTATTGAATTTCAATTTTAAAATTATCTTTTTTGGTAGGATTTGACAACCATATTTTCATTAAACGGAAAAAAGTCAAGGTGGAAACAAACCTAGCTTAACTAAGTACATATATATTAAATACAATACATCGGTTTTATGTCATAAAATAATGACATCCTTTGTTGTATTTGATTTAAAATGCAACGCAATGATTGTAAGTCGTCCATCTTAATTGATAAAATACCAAATTTCAACTAAAAAGGTTAAGTGGTTGATTTGATATTGAATTTTTATACTTAAAGTATCTTTTTTGGCGGCCATCTTGGATTGGCAGCCATATTTTCATTAAACGGAAAAAGTCAAGGTGGAAACATACCTAGCCTAACTAAGTACATATAGGGCAATACGATCCACCATGTTTCCTGCTTTTAACAAAAAAGTTTAGGGGGTGTCACATTTTTGGGATCTGCCCCCTGACTAGTAAGCCTAAGGTTTGCAAGGGCGCATTTTAACCATTGCACTGCGTTGCTAGGGTCAGCCGTGAGATCACACTAGGCTACCCCAATATAATTATGACTGCCAATTTCTACAGTTGCAGACGTTGCTGCCCAACTTGTCCATTATCCTGACACTTGATAAGTCGGAAGCGAAGTGAAGTAAGGTCGAAACGCCATACATTCCCCTGTCGAGATTCTTGAATATCGAGTCCGACGCTCTATCAACCGAGCTACATGCTTTCACACAACTTGCTAAACATTATCTATTTTTTATTAAGACGATTTACGACATGTTCACACAATCCTCAGAATCTTGATTAAACGAAAATCATGTTCCAACAATTGAAAAACTTTTGATGTTATGTACGTATTTTTGCTATAGCCACGTCATCTTAGTCTTGGATATTAATGGCATTTGAAATTGATATCCGGTTTATAAGATCGCGGAATTCTAATTATTTTCTCGGATTTCCGATCAATACATGCGGCATAATTTTCTCAGAACGCCACGAAATCAAATAAGTATGTTTTACCTTGATTCTTGATTGGACAGGTACAAGTCAGGTAATCGTAATGTATTGTGATTGTATTCAGTGGCGGATTTAGAGTGGGCGTATCAAGCTTGTAATACATATTTATGTGAATTTGTAACTCTGGGGTTCAGATTAAATATCACGGAGAATAAAATGCGTATCAAATGTCACGACGTCTAGAACACATCGATTTTACATTGACCTTCATATCACATAATTATTATGACCAAATTCCCAATGGTTTTCAAACATTATGCCATTTACCCAAAAGCAATTACCATTGACCTTGATTCATTTAAGGCCAAAGTGACCTTAGATCGAATGAAATGCACTCGGTACGAACATGTCGCATTTAGATTTTTTTTCAAATCACACACTGACGTCAGGCCAGTGATTGTGATCATACTACGGTCGTGATATAAGTAAACCTTTCCATTTCACAGGACCACCATTTGTCCAGAAACAATTACGGGAAGCGATATTTTTGGATGTCCAAGGTAGGAAACTTCAAAGAAAACTGAAAACGTTAAACAATGATGAATAAGTAATATATCTGTTCGAAACTTGATGATTAGGTGAAATTTAATTTTTGAGTTATTTCTAATATATTGTGAAATTAACGATGAAAATTTCTAAAACGGATAGAATTTCGAGAACATTGTGGCGTACTTCTCAGAGGTGACTTTCAAGAGCGTGTCACTGATACATGGGAACTCGGCTTTGAGTCTCATCCGAAAGACTACTCTAGTTATGAGCTTTTTGCAGCTCTAGTAATGACAGAAGATGAAAATCATCTCAGAAAAATTCCAAGTCCCCAAGTGAGATTCGAACCCACAACCCTTGACTTAGAAAACAAGTACCACTCGGCCATGTCCACCCATTATTTCAGATTCCGCCTTCATAGGGATATGAAACAGTCGCAACAAACAAAAGTTTGCGGATGTTAGTCATGCTGGACTACACACAGAGGTCTCTGTTCTTGCGACAGCTCTTCTAAACACACTTGTGGTTTAATTAATGTAGTTTGTCGACGACAGATGTTTTCCAGTATATGGAATATTAATTGTCTGTTCTGATCAATGATCAGTAGAGATATTAAACCCACATTTTAATTACTTCTGACACATCATATACATCACATTCAGTGCAGTCCTGTCGAAAGTTTAACACAAAACGCACGGATTAGTCCCGGCTTATATCTCGGTCACTGGTTGCCTATATCTCCACAACCTTTCGGCAGCTACAATTTATATCTCTCGGAAGCTAGCTAGCTATCCATTCCTCTCACTCCGATGCCGAGTTCGACTCATTTTCGAAAGCTCAGTGTTAAACTTTCGACATGTCTGTACAATACATGTATAGATAAAGTCATTGTCATGTGATGGATGAATTGTTCTTATAGTTTGTTTTAAATCGTCATGAAAATAGCCAGCCATTTAAGAAGAGAAGTTGTGTACAGAGAGAAAGAGGATTTAACACTACAAAAAGGTAAGTACTTTATACTGATCAACGTGCTCAGGTTCGAGTTTAAGACCACACGAACACCTCCTTACACATTGACCTGAGCTCGCTAGTCAAAACTTGCGCCACTCTACGTATAGCTGGTGACGTCTCGATATGAATGAAATATTGTTGATTGGGATATAAAAATCCATTAAACCAATACAAATTGAAAACATCAATTATAGAAGGCCCTATGCATCCGAGAGGCTCACCTGGTGAAGAATTGTTCAACTGACAAATTCATTTAAAACAGTTGGGATGCCGACTTGACGGCAATATTGATAGTAATGAATAACTAAACTTTTCTCATTGGCCTATTTTGAAGGGAATTCTTAAAATCAAAATCCGAATTTAAATATCTTCACGAAATAACTATAATAGTAGCAAAAGCACAAGGTAAGATATATCGTGACATTGGTCGCGGTTAGAACGGCATTTCAAGAGAATGTCAAAACTGAAAACTCTATGCCATCACTTTCTCAAATAGTCGAGATAAAGCAATTTAAATATTTTTTTCGGAATTAAACGCAAAACACTTATTTTTTACGAGATGAACAAACTATAGACATAAAACCCTATAGAATCCAATTATCATATCAGGTTTTGCTTAAACTGGCATGTCGATGTTAAATGATGCAAACACACACGCACTGTGTTACAGTACAGGCATGTCGAAAGTTTAACACCTTAGCTAACGAATTGGTGCGGAATCCGAATCGCGGATTTTCAGCACCATCTACCCATCTCTTGACAGCATTTTGATCACAAGCTTTTCATATATCGGTCGCCAAGCATCGATTCCTTTCCGTTACGTTAGCTCGGTGTTAAACTTCCGACAGGTCTGTACCGTATGCCTTAAGGTTGCATGATTTTTCGTCAATGATAGATACAAGAAACAAAAAAGTGTATTGATTAAACTACCGTACAGACCTGTCGAAAGTTTAACACTTACCTAACTAAGAAGTCGAGGCCCGGCTGTCGCGTAGTCGAGATTTTGACAGCTATAGCTAAATTAATGGACGAAACGCCACTGAGAGATAGATGACGGCTGTTGAAAAACTACCCAGATATAGGGACGATTAATTCCTTACCTAAGTGTCAAATTTCGACATGCCTGTACCGTAAACAGCTAGGTCTAGTTTGTTACGATCTTTTTTAAATTTGTTTATTGAGAAAGACACTATACAAAGAATTTCATTCTCTTCAGCTGTCATTTGTATTCAAATATCGTTAGAAGTCACTATAAAAGAATAATATACTTAAGTCTGTATCCGACAGGACAAAGAAAATCTTAAGATATCATCGGTTAACATTCAGCGAAAATCTCCCGACAAGGCTGAATCAATGACAAAGTTTGAGTTGATGTCTGAAGTTTTTAAACTTAATTATTAAAATTAGCACATGACATTATCATACCAAAATTTGCCCGTTTGTCAGTATATGGCTTTTTCTGCATTAGTACTCCCGTTTCCCCACCATCTATGACCTGACCGCCTCGATATAAGTGAAAGTATCTTCACTTAGGCTCTAATACACTACTCTCTTGTTTAGTCTATTGCGTGTCCTGACTTTGAACGTGCTACGTCTGGTTGTTAAAATACATGGGGTGGTTTGGCCATTAAAAGGCCATCAAAACCACAACAAAAATTAAAGAATTAGGCTATAGATACACCTTATTTGCATATTTTATAAATATTACGCAAACTAAATTTTAATGGAAAAACCAATTGCATATGATAAATACACACAGTGTTATTTCCTATGTTGAAAATTCTGACAAAATTGGTACATAAATATGGCTGTAATAGTCATTTATCTGTTTTGCTATTAATAGTTACAGTGGCCATCTTAGTTACACTATATTGCAAACTCAATTTTTACAGAAAAATCTGTTTAAATACGTTTAATACCCCGAGTTCTATTTTCTATGTTGAAAATTTCGATGATGGTACACACTGCAATGGGCATTTATAGGTTTTTGTTATTTATAGTAACAGTGGCAATTTTAGATACACTTTATTTCATAAACTAAATATTTTACAGAAAAATCTGTTAACTATATTTAATGACCTGAGTTCTATTTTCTATTTTAAAATTTCAACAAAATCGGTACAAAAATAAGGCTGTAATGGCCATTTATAGTAACGGCGGCCATCTTAGATATGCTAAATATTATGCTGTCGCACAATCCCATAGCAATCATTACCATAACAAATCAACTAACCAAGTTTCAGCTCAATAGGATGTACGGTTTTCTTGTAAATGCGCGGAAACCATGAATTAGGTGAAAAAGTCTATTTTTAGTAACAGCGGCCATCTTGGATGCATGATTTTGCTGTAGAGCAATCACACACAAATCACTATCATAACGTATCAACTGACCAAGTTTCAGCTCAATCGGATGTACAGTTTTCTTTTAAATGCACTGAAACCAACTGGAACGGGGTACATAAATAAGACTGTAATGGCCATTTATAGGTTTTTGCTATTTATAGTAAAGGCGGTCATCTTGGATATGCTTTAAGGCTGTCGAGCAAGAAAACACCAATTACTACCATAACAAGTCAACAGACCCAGTTTCAGCTTAATCGGATGTGCGGTTTTTTTAAATGTAGGGAAACCAACAGGGACCACACACACACACACACACACACACACACCCACAGAGAGAGAGAGAGAGAGAGAGAGAGAGAGAGAGAGAGAGCAGTATTGCTACATCCCTCTCACCACTGGTGGAGGGGGTAATAACTTAAAATCTGTGTAAGTAGTAGGACATTAAACAATTCATGCCATTGTCTTGTATTACTTTTGAATTTTGAGCTATTGCAATCTATCACCGTCCGTCGTGCTTAAACTTTACATTTTAATTTTCTCCTCCAAAACTACTGAGCCAAGTTTGATGAAACTTGGTGATTATCATGTCTGGGTAATAGGCTTTAAGAATTGTGTCTTGGGTTTGGCCACGCCCAACAAGATGGCTGCCGTTACTAAAACTAGTCAAAAGACAAAAAAAATCTTCTCATAATCCAAAATGTTCAGACAGATTTTGATTGAATATTTAGATTCAGGATACCTGGGAACATTAAAATTGTGTTTTTCATGAAAATTGGACGAAAAAATAGGTTACGTGTTTTTAAAATGATACATTTATTGTTATAACTCAGTAACGGCTGAAGATAATTGCATGGAGTTTTCCAATTGATCTCAAGGTCATGTCCCAGTTTTTGACCTTTGATAAAGATGCTGTTTTTTAAACATTACAGGTGATAATGGCATGGGATTTTCAGTTTATTGTAGGTATTGACATGACGATCATTTTGATACAAAATCAAGGTCATGTGTTCAAAGGTCAAGGTCACAGCTATAATAATAGCGGTCCTGCGTTCAAAGGTCAAGGCCACAAATCCAAACAAGTACTGAATGGTTAATTATAATATCTCAAAAACTATATACTTTTTGTATAGGCATGTATATTAGAATATTGTAGGTATTAGCATAACCTTCATTTTGATAGAGGAATAAAGGCCATAGGTTCAAAGGTCAAGGTCATAGATGTGAACAAATACTTAAATGGTTTATTGACTCAAAAACTATCAACAAATATACCAACCTATCTTCAAATCAAAATCCCAAAGCAAAGTAAAAACAAACATACCAATCAATCCATGTCCAAATCACAATCCCAAAGCACAGTTAAAACAAACACCAATCTATAATCTATATCTAAATCACAATAACTTGTAAATTACACATAAGTCATAATCCTATGCTTGCACGTAATTTTTTAATAAAAATTTGACATTTTTAGTAAAATCATTCATTTAAAACCACGAGAGAGAACCAAAAGACTCTGAAAAATGAACTTAGCGGAATGTAACACAAGAATGTATATCAAAACCTTTTTATCTCATATTTTAATTGAATATGTTCATCTAGTCAAGGATCCTTCGTAACCCTACCACGTCCAGCCTTGGGTGCGACATGTCTTTTAACATCAATTGAGTATTGTGCTACCATGTGCTTACTATATGTTTTGTCTTCTATTATATATTGACATGTGCTATGAAATAGATTTTTTTAATTGAGTTTTGTGGTCCGAGTCGGTAGCAAAATAAAAACAAATATACAAATTCATGTCCAACGCAAAATCCCAAAGCAAAGTAAAACAAATATCACAAACTCACAACCCCAAAACATTATTAAAACTTTTGACAACTGGCAAATTAAGTTAAACACATGAACTTCTACCAGGGGAGCGAGGCCGGGTGCTCCGGGTTTACAAGCACCTCAACGAAGTTAGTGGTTCTGATTACCTGTTTAGTCTTGGTACAATGCCAAAACATTTAGGACCTTTCTTCTATTTCAACAGTAATGGTTGAAGACATCATTTTGTTTCATGATGAGCATGAAATGTATATTTTACCAACTTCCGTTGGACATCTTGGATTTTTGCGGCCATTTTGAAATTGAATGAATTTCGTTTTATTTGAAATTGTACCTTCATTACAAAATTCATGCTCGTATTTTCGCCTGATTCTTTTGAACTAAAAATAGTATTAACTGTCCGATATCAAGAAATGGTGCGGCTTGCACATTTTTTTTTTTTTGATTTACAATAAATTGTAATAAAATGGCTGGAACGATTTAAAAAAAAACAACATGTTGCTGGATTCTATAAAAACAAACAGCAGCCGTTTTGCATTTGAAACACCTGATGCTTTCGTACTATATTACAGTAATGTTTTCATACGTTCGAGTTCTTTGCATTGTGTTAACATCAATAACGTGATAATGTTAATTAGCGAGAACAACTGTTACATTTCAAACGGAACTAATAATGACGAATGACGAAAATCCGCGATCAACAGTATACAGTTATCGAATTTTGAATGTCACGGCGACACAGAGGTGACATACATTTTTTTTATATCGCGTGCTCATTTGCCTGAATGTTTTTGCGTGTTCACACAAAAGTCTTGTGGGCTCACGCAATTTAATGTTGCTATCTTCATTAATGAAAAGGCATATATGTATGAGAAATTGTTCAACACTTTATGTCAAGATATGTTATACAATTAAGATGAGCGGAAGTTAATTACTGGCAAGTTACATGTACAGTCGAACCTACTTCAAAGGTAACATGCTTTTATATGTAAATTTTATCCCAATTGCTCTTTATTCCCCTATATAAGGGTCTCCTGCTTTTAAAGGTCAGTAAAATTGACCATAAACGTTCTTTATTCATACAATTTGAACCTCTATATAAGGGTCTCCTGCTTTTAAAGGTCAGTAAAATTGACCATAAACGTTCTTTATTCATATAATTTGAACCTTTATATAAGGCAGCGTTTTTAGTCGCTAGATATCTACATATATCATTCAACAGCCGAGCTCTGACTCGTTTTAGTTATTTCAGTGTTAAACTTTTGACGGGTCTCTACTGCATAATTATCATTTTGTCATCGTATATTATTGTAGATATAAATAATTCATTTATTATAATTATTTGATTTGGAGTTTGAATCTTAATTTTATTGTTTTTGTCTCTTGTGGGCCCTGGGTTATTCAATAAAAATTATTATTATTATTATAGTTGTTGTCATAATTATAACACTTTTTGCATGTATTTTATGATCAAATTAAAAAGTGGTATATGACATCATCATTATTATTTTTACATAGCTTTAAAAATCAATAGATTAAAATGCCAAGAATACAAATCAAAAACAAACATATCGGCAACCAATGTCCAAACCACAATCCCAAAAATCAGGGTTTCATATTAATAAACATACACACAATACACAATTATCGACAATATATACATGTATATAACATATATGCGACGAATGTCTGTGAGCTAGATTCTAGATTTATGGAAAAAATTGCTGAACTGAAAACTGGTGTCAAGTCAATTCAATTTGTTGTATCATGAATACAAATTGCTGGTTGACATTTGATCAGAGCATTATCACAGAAAATTATTGACCAAAGACTAGGGGCAATATTCAATCAATATTGTTCTTAGGTCGATATCCATATGGCGATCACTGACAAAGCTACTTTGAACATGGAAAGATACATGTGTGACTGTTGCTTCGCTCATGGAACGGGTAACGTAAGATTTTTTGTTTAAAATTAGACGTTTTTGTCATTACATTCATACTTTTTAATTTAAAATAAATAAATAAATAAATAAATTAATTAATTAATACATTTAAAAAAATATATTAATCAAATAAATTTAAGTTCTTTTCGGTGTAACATATATATATATATATATACATGCACCAATATATAGAATACACGAATATATAAACCAAGGTGCTGTGGGATTTCAAGGGACTAAAATCAACTGAATAAGTTGCTGAAATACCAGCAACTTGGTATATATATTGAAACCACTTAGGAAATGGAGCGATCAAATTTTCGAGGCAGGCATAAAATCTAGAGAACGCGGCGATATATGAGTTGAAATAAATTGTACACAACAAGGAGTTGGTTTTGGTTGAAATATGAAACAGAAGGGACCTTAAAGCACTGGTTATAATTGACAGGTGGTCTCATTATAGACGCGGTCGCTATGGTAGGTTTTACGGTATACTTGCTGTAAGTATTCGTTGCAAGAATCCTGGCTTGAAACATTCAGTTGAATAATATAATTGAAATTATTGCCTTGTGCTAAATTTTGAATTTTCATGAAATAAATTATTTACAAATTAAAACTATATGTTAAACTTTGAAAAATTGATTTTTTTAAATGAAAAGAAAAATGGCATCACGACATTGATTTTTTCTCTCTGAACATTGCTCGGAGCGCAATGGTAAAAAGGTAAAAAAAATTCTGCTACTTCACCAATACCGTTCGGTGGCGTACCGATTCAATCAATCAATCAGTCAATCTATATCTTTGCATGCAATTTTGTCAGCAAATTTATATTTGTCTAACTATTAAATTTTTGTCTGTGGTAGATCTTCGTTTTTGGTAAAATAAAAAAAAACCAACAACAGTGTATTGCGCCTGGTAAACACAATTTTCGTTAACCCTGCGGTAGAATTTTTGTATGCATTTCGAGCTTATCAATTCTAGTAGGAATGGTGGTGGCAATTGGACTTCCAATAGAGATAAAAACACTCACAGCCCAGTGCGTTTTTATGAGTTTGATTTTCACACCAATGGAAGTTATAGCAACGCCATTTCTAGACAGCTCATTGGTTATATTTACATTTCGAATTTTTTGAAAATCTTATTTGGTTTTTTAATTTTAACACTGCTGCTCATGACATGTATGTTCAATCACTGGAACAGCCAATAAATGACATCACTTGTATATATGCATAAGCGAAGTGAGTGACGTCAATGGCAATTTACATTTGGTCTTAAACAGTTTTATAGAACAAAAGCACCACAAATATGCAAATAAGTTTATAATATCGAAGGCTGTGTAACTCCTGTATGTATGTTAGTTAATAAAGTACGTGTACATGTATATCGACTGTCCTTAAGTACAGCGGATAGGAAACTGAGTGGGCAATTCAAAACAGACTGAACAAAATCGCGCATTAGATACTGAACAACTGGTCCCGCCTCCACTTCTAGTAGCTGTGATGTATACATACAGTTAACACTGTCTATTGAGGACACCCGAAGCAATTAAAGTAGTCTTTGGGCAGGTGGCCCTTATGTACAGGTTCGAATAACATGAATAAAGTGCAATTAAGATCAAATTGTACTGGTCTTTAAAAGCAGGCGACCCTTATATAGAGGTGGCCTTTGGCAGATTTGACTGTTCATACGGTAAAACCTTGTTGTAGATTTATAATGCCCCTCACAATAACCACCTCGTATATCGCCCCACTATTTTTGAAGTCCCAAAATTCATTACTAAATTATGCTTCCCCTCGGTTTCTTGATCAATGTAATGCAACAAACAGCAGACACATGTATACCAATTTACAATATGACTACCTGTCTTCGATGAAACATACAGAGGCAATTGTATTTCAATTCCCAATGAAAGACAATGGGGGTCATGACCCTTGATGTGTATCAATTTCCCGCAATATTACGTCATGTCCTACACAGGGGGTCGCGTGGTCATGTGAGAAACATACAGAGGCAATTGTATTTCAATTCCCAATGAAAGACAATGGGGGTCATGACCCTTGATGTGTATCAATTTCCCGCAATATTACGTCATGTCCTACACAGGGGGTCGCGTGGTCATGTGAGATACGACGATCTCGCATGGCTAAAAACTCTATATCACACGCACAGATATGGAAAAAATAGCGCCAAGGTACAAAATATTTATTGTAAATATAAGAAATGACATTTCTGCTCATGGTATTTCAAGGGGTAATGAAAGAGTGTGGCGCGTGCCAAATTCAAAATGAAGGTCTTTACCCTTCATCGAATTTGGCACGCGCCATACTATCTTTCATTACCCCTTGAAATACCATGATCAGAATGTCATTTCTTAATTAAATATAGACACAAACTACATGTAATTTACATTGAGCAATTCTTAAATATGACATTCTTGTTTGCAATTATATAACCACTGATCATATTAGAAAAATAAAACACATTTCTATGTTTTTAATCGACTGGGAAATACTTTGCCAGAGCGATCCGTTATTGTCGGATTTTAGTGTAATTAAATTTGACATTTTAGTATGGTAAAACCTTCGGTAGAAAATAAAACACACAACAATAAATACATCCTACATACACTCATATATACTCTCATCAAAACGTATAGCAATTGTTATGCGAAACATAAAACACTCGCAAAAGCTTGTTACTTATTCATTGTATAGGTAAACAACATTGACCTGTCCGCTTGACCTTTCATCGGGAATATTAATATATATGATAATCTACACAGCAGAAAGGTAGTGTTAGGATTCGCATTTAATAAACAAACAATGTATGATCCCCGTGCTTAGACCAAAATGGACACCAGTGTTCCCTATATATAAATGCACTGATCCGTGATAAATATTCAAATCAAAGGTCAAGCTGACAGGTCAATGTTGTTTTCCTATTATTCTCTTCTAGAATCGATACAAGAAGCGTTTTGATATTAAAACCAGGAAACGACAGTTTGATGTAAATTTCCGTATACGATGGCAGCTGATTCCGTCTTTTTTGACAAATGTATAGCCATCTCAGGAAGATTAAATTTCTTCTATTTTCAGATATCGTAAAAAACGCTATCAATCCCGAGTGTCCTGAGAGGAGTATCGAGGGACGAAAAAACTGAGAAGTTGACGGGGATATATGACTTAAAGTTACACCGTCGTCACTCGGATATTAGAATCAGGAATTCAAATACTACTAGCTGTCAATTTAAAATGACATTTATAAAATAATTGGAAAACAAATTGAGATTGTTAAAGTGATTATTAATAATTTTATTATTCAAATCGTGGCATTTTTTTAATAACTGTCATTATAATTATTTAAATTGTGGTGTGTTTTACATCAATAATTTAGTGGATTTTAGTGATTTTTAAAAGCTGTCGGTTTAATATAATGACATTAGAATAATTGGATGTTCATTGGAGGCAATCAGGTGTTGTTTGTATTGCCAGTGATATCATGGAGTAAAAATAGATGAACAAATGTCTTAAATATATCATTGTGTATATTTGGACCTCGTGTTAATCAGAAACATGTTCTTTGTCGATGCCAGTCCACATACCCCATAACTCGTGGTTGTCTTTCCCCGACAGAAAAAAAATGTTTCTGGGAGAAACAAACGTGTTGCTCCATTTAATCTAGGATATATAAAAATAGCATTGTACTTATTACTCGACGGATGTTTATCGGAACTGTGAATTGTATTCGATAATCTAGCTACTCAGGACAAAGAATTTAGTTACCAGCGTTTCCTTAATTTCTAGGAGTGTGTTCGATTAAGCTTTGATTAATACTCAATTCAGGGAAGTATTTACAGCCATTTGCAAAATTCTTGGAGTGTGTTAGATTATTTTAGTTTGGATGAGTATTCATTCATCAACAGTTACGATATTTCTACGGGAGTGCGTTCGAATTAATGCTATGTAAAAGGAATTGATTTATCAACCCATTTGCAAGCTTTCTAAGGGAACAAATGAAAATACAGTTGAGTGTTTGAATTGATTGAAGCACGGCGTTTTATAACAATTCTTGTATCCGTGAACAATTCAAAAACATTTCAGAGATAATGTTTGAGTAAAGTCTTTTCGATAGAAACCGTAACCAAGGTTATATCCGGAGTTTCGAAAAAAAAGATTAGGTTTCTGGAACAATTTGTAGAAATTTGTAAAAAGGGAAGCATTGGACAGCGCCGTGACATTTCCTGACATTTGGAATCGGTTTTACCGTGTGCAAGAATCATTGAAGAAATTCCTGGAATTTCCAAAAGAGGAAGCGTTTTACGATAGTTTGGGACAAGTTTCTAAAGCTTAGGGAAAAAAAGTTTTACTGACGGCGATAACTTAAGACCTTCTGTTGAAAGGCAACGGTGTTGTTTTCACAGTGAAGAAATTTCTGTAGCGTTACTTTCAAGTTCGGAAGCGTTTTGGAGCCAATTGTTCCGGAGTTGGAAACAATTCTGAGTGAAAGGGGGGGGTAGTTTCCACAGCGAGCGAATTTCTCGGGAGATTTTGGAAGCAATTGTTACCGAAATAATTTCCGGAGTTGAAAAAGGGAAAATTACTAGTAGGTATATTGATAATAGTTCTGATAATATTTCTGTTGCTTGGAAAAGGAAGGCGCATCACAGCAAACTCCAAAATTTTCCAAAACAAACGGGGCATGTGTAACAGCAACGGTCTCGGAGATAATGTTCATAGTATTTGGAATTCCGAAAAATAAATCGATATCCACGATAATTTGCAATTTTTAACATTTTTAACTTTCCGGTTTAAAATGAGTAACATTTCAGAAGAGGAATTCGGTATTGTAACGGAAGCAGACGACACAATGCCAAGTCCTATTATTTTACATATCGTCAGGACTTTAGCTGTGCTCATCATTATTATTAATTCAACACTACTCCTGATCGTTATTCGAAGCAAAAAGCTAAAATCCAACGACCATTTTGTTCTGGTTTTGTTTCTAAGCGCGAGTGATACACTTGTTGGAGTGGCTTCGGTACTGTTAACAATGTCTGTTAAAAACCAGGTTTTGTATAAAGTGAAGTTCGCGTGTTCGTTAATTTTTGTACTTTTTCTAATAACAAATGGTGCTTCATTGTTGTTAACATTGGTCATTTGTGTGGAACGGCTTATCGCTGTCCGATTTCCCCATAGGTTATCGTCAATTTTCGCGGGAAAACGGAAATACTTGTTCATCATGAGCACGTGGGTTGTGTCAACCACGTTTTTCATGACAACGGTATATTTAATGATAGCTAACAAAGATTTTTACTGGGAACAGCATCATTTATGTAACGCGAGAATTCTTCTAAGAAAAACCTACAATTCGTTAATTCATTATGTGACGTCATTTTTCGGTGTCGTCTATTTAGCCAGTATATTTTTCTATTTTCAAACGACGTTGATTTTGCTTCAACAGAGACGAAACAACCAACAAAATCTCCACAATCAAAATTTAAGAAATAATTTTTTACTTCCACACGCAACAGAAGACGAATTGTTATCGGATAGTAAAACCAATATGCAGAGTGCCGATATCCGACTCGACCGGCACAAAAAGGCGCTTGTAACAGTTGGTCTAGTGATCATCGCCCAGACCGTATCCGCTTTACCTTTTATACTCGTCTTCGGCCTGGAAGTTTCCGGCACGATTTCTATATCGAGGGATATCCGAACAATAACGTGTTATTTCACCATACTTAATTCTATTACTAACCCGATTTTATTTGCTTGGAAGATTGAAGATTTCAGAAAGGAAGCGAAAGAGTTTTTATCCTGCCGTCTATGCTGTTCTTGATTTGTACATTTGTGGTAGTTAAGATGAGGCAATATGCTAAGTTAATACCCTGGCATTATGCCCAAGAGCGGTGGCATATCTATATCATTGGTCGAAGTATCTACCTCATTAATGACTGTAAGTTACCAACTAAAATTGAAGAAGCCACCAGACGATTGCCAATACGAACTTACAAACGTTAAAGCAGATAGTTCCGTTTAATGATTACCAATACGAACTTACAAACGTTAAAGCAGATAGTTCGGCCTAGTGGTTACCAATACGGACTTACAGACTTTTAGGCAGATAGTTCGGCGTATTTGGTACCAATACGAACTTACAAACGTTAAGGCAAATAGTTAGGCCAAGTGGTTACGAATAAAATACGAAAATGCATATAGTTGGCTGCATGATAACGCGTGATCAGTGCCTAGAACGATACTACCTCCACAGCATTGGTATAGTGCGTAAAGTTTGACCTGGCCGGTTGACCTTTAATTTGAATGATCCGACAAATGGACATATCCATTGTGTAATTTAGGAGCTATTTAAAGTTGACTTTTAAGTATAGATGGTAGTAATACTGGGTATCTAGTGTTTATGAAAATGAAACATGTTGTCGTACCTAAATCACACAGTCTACTAGCCTAATCTAATGTTCAAACTAAAGGTCAAATGGCCAGGTCAAACTTCACGCACTATAAATTGGCATGTATAATATTGTGGCGGTCCAAATGTGAGTATCAGGGAAATATACTAAGTATATGATGGTTTTTTAAGTTTCAGGTTAGTTTTTCATTATACATTCTCGATTGTAAATTTTGATATAATTGTTACAAAATAAAAGTCTTCTTAATTAAATTGATAGATACGTTATTAAATCTTTCGGTTTATGACAGGAGTGCGGTGCATTAGTTGTACTTAGCACCCAGTCATCATATTTTACTTATATCGAGATGGGCGTTTCAGGGATGGTGGAGAGACCACAACAAGCTCGAAAAAAAAACAATAACTTTCCGAGAGATGCGACAAACTTTCGCCCAACAAAGTTCTGAACAAGTGGGAACTCTGAAAGTCGGGTCTTCCAAAAAAAAAGCTTCTAGACATATCGCCGGCAATGCCTTTTATGTTCCGACACTGGCCGCCATCACGGTACCAAAGCACAGTCACGGCAACTAATGATGTACTAGTGTCAGTGACGCCCTGTTAATGGCACAATTCAGGGCGAGTTTTTATTGTTTTTGTGTGTAATTCAAGCATGCCGGGCCTTTGTCGCAACAATTGTGTGCATGACCGGCGATGCGTCAATTCTCAAGTTGGTCAAACAGCTCATTTTAACGTTTTTTATGGAAGTGTTGGTCTATCGCTAGTTTATTAAGGCCCGTTAATAATTTGAAAAAAGTTTAACCACACCACTGGACATTACTTATTATGTACGACGAAGTTCCATAATCGAGTCAAATGTCCCATTTCACCGGTGTTTCGCTAGCTATTACCAAACTTAATCATACCCAACTGTATCTTCATAGAACTTCTACCGTCGGGAAGGGGACTCGGTGGCTAAATGGTCTGAAGCGTGCGTGTGCGGATCACCGTTCCTCTCACCGCCTAGGTTTGAATCCAATCCGGGACAGATCTAACCGCGAGAATGCTTGTCAGTTCGCTTGCCGAATCCTGGTGTTTTATCTGGGCACTCCGGTTTCCTCAACCATTCACGAACTGAGCGCCTCGATGTATGTAAATAAATCTAGACTTGAGGGGTTAAAACTCCGTTACTTCAGGATCCTCTCTAACCTCTGTCTACACGCTTTCCTCTTTTCCTTTTTTAGACCGAACCATATGTTTTCAGTTTCATATATAGCTACCGTGATGGTAGCACTATTAAAAAGCATCTTACCATTGTTAAGAAAGATAGTTCGGCCTATCGCATTTTCTGCTTCGTTTTTCTTTTTGATGGCAAGTTTAAGAATACCTTGAATGTTTAGCTTCCATAAATCAATCAACAACAATGCTTCATTTTTACAGAGACATTCATAACAGGATAAAAACATATGAGATACTAGTAACCAAGTATAATTTCCGGAAATTGATATCCAAGAAATAGAGCAATTTAGACTCATTTCCAATCTTCATCCCGTCACATGAAATGATGAACATTAATGTGTATTTAAAAGTGGAGTGTAGAAATGGCGTTTGGGGGAAAGGGGGAAACCGGGTAAAACTGGCTGGCCTTCAGGAAGCCAACTAACGAACTTCCTCACTAGGATCTGTTCCGATTAACTTCTGAAAGACTGGCTCTACAGCTCTAAATAAAGCAGTTCACCTAGAACAGATGAATGGTTTTGATTAATCGATGCATGAAGTTTATTATTTAAGAAATAAAAATAAACTACATGCATGTAACAATAAGGTCGGCAACATCCTTCTGTTTTGTTAGTGTACCATGCAAACTCTACCAGACACTTCATTTTCACATTTCGTTTAGTCAAGAAGGGCATCTGTGGCCTAAATGGTCTAAAATGCGAACCGCCTTGGTTTAAATCCCACTAACACGTTTGTCAGTTCTCTTGCCGGAAGTTGGTGGTTTTCTCTGCCATCCTTGAACTGACGGTCTCGACATTAAAGTAAATAATCTTGACTGGGGCGTAAAACTCCATAACTCTAGTCAAGAAGCAACAACCTTTTACAAGCGGTCTAACCTGCTTTAAATGCCACCTCTATATAAGGACCACCTGCTTATAAAGGCCAGTAAAATTGTATCCCAGTTGTTCTTTATTCTTATTTTTGAACTTGTATATAAAGGCCACCTGCCCATAAAGTTCACTTTTGCTGGTTTCCTTGGGTGGTCTTAAAGACAGGTTTGACTATATATACAACTATAAAACAGTTTCGTAAATTTAATTATTTCTATGAAAAAGCAGGTTTCAAGAATTTTCATCTTGCAGCAGAGTCGGCTAACAATGTCCTGATGTCATAAGAGAAAGTGTTTTTTTCATACTGTGTTTCCTGCCGTTGAAAGTTGAAAATTAAGACTAAACATGTAAATAATGTTCAATATTGGGTATGCTGGTCTATGAAATAAAAGCGTAAACATGGTATGGGGCCAAACATATCCTAAATCAAATTATTAGAGTGCAAATATATCGGTATATCACACAAATAAGTTTAATGCAAGACATGCGTTCCGAACATACGGAAATTGAGAGTTAGCTAAATCTACTAATATATTGATGCTAGCAGAATCTAGTTACATGATTAATAAACGGCAACCGTCTTTGAATATGCAACACAATACTGTCTACTATACACATTTCTGTTTAGTTTCAATCAAATCCCTTCAGTAGTTTAGGAGGAGTTGCGGATACAAGTTTTCCGGACAACAACAAACACTTTAGTCCCCTACGGCTGTACCAGGGGACTAACAAACATAACCACATGGTTAGGACACTGCACAAGTTATCCATGTGTCAAAAGTGAGAAGGGGGCTTAGTGGCAGAGAAGTATAGAGCACAAGCTTTGGAGTACATCGCCTCACCATTACAAAGGGCAAACCCTGTTGGATGAAAGCTTGTCCGTCTGTTAATCCCCTGCCGGTGAAACCGGAGGCGACTATAGTGATTGTCGTTGTCCGTCTGTCCGGAGAACTTGTGTTTGTCATCCGTCTGCCTGTCCGTCCGTCAATCTGTCAGACTGTTCAGAACTTGTATCCGCAACTCCTAAACTACTGAAGGAATTTGATTGAAACTAAGCAGAAATGATTAGTAGATAGTGCTGTGTTGCATATTGAAAGATGGTTGTCCTTGATTCACGGGGGTAATCGTGATACACCGTATTTCATTTACGTCGGAGTATTCCGTCGGTTTTAATTTACGTCCGAGTAAAATGATACATTTTTGGTCGTTACGCTTTACGTTAAAGAGAACAATTGACTATTTTTAATATAGCTTCATAAAAACGAAACTTAAACAGAAAGCAAAAAGTTGGTCACATAATATTTGATGGTATTTAACTGCCTCATATAAAAACTTGCAAGAAATATTCATATTTTTCACGTACCTTTCACATTTCCATTTTTGGCAGGTGCTTTTGTTTAGCAGCTGATTTTAATAAAACGGACTTGGTTTCAAATGATGTTTCTACTCAAAATTCTCAAGAAATGTCTTTACTTTTATAAACACGCGAAAACAGAAGCTTTACTCGGCTTTTAAGTGAAATTTTATGTTTCGTTTAAGCGGAGTGGTATAAATGTTACGCTTTCCGACCAGCTGTGTTACGCTTTCCGTGAAGACATGTTACGCTTTCCGTTTAATATGATTCGCAATTGACAGAACTCAAACTTCATTATAACTTTAGATCGGATGTTTTTTCTCGGTTATATCTCCACAAGTTGTTTCAGAAGTGATTCAGAAAGCATTGCAGGATAGGATTCAATTTTTGAAAGAGAGCAGAACCATACACAGTTCGTAACTTGAACCAATAAAAAGCAAAAACAACATACTGTCATACATGCTTATATAGCAACACATTACTTCCAAAAGTAAACACTTACGAAAGACTAAACCGACTTAAAGATAGTTATATCAATTGCGCAAATAAATTAAACACGTGTGAAATACCATTTTGAAAAGGTTCGAATGTAGATAATATTTTTTACCTTTTTCCTCTAAGAATGTAGTTGAGTTGAGTAATGGTGTATCACGCCCCTATGAAGATTGAATCACATATATCGAGGCGGTGAATTGATAGATGGTGAATGAAATCAGTGTACTCAGAGAATCCGCCACCTTTGGCAGCGAACTGACAACGGCTCCGGGTACGTTTATCACTCTTCCTGTCACTTTCTGCATTAGGCCATTCTTGTGAAATACCAAAGATTCAGCTTTCATCATCTTCTTGTTATGTGGCGTATTTTGACTGTGGTGGTTTACAGCTAAAATCTCACCATTATCACCACCCCTTTTCTCTTTTTTTCAGATCATAAGCAACAAGCGATTCGTATTTTTTTATGTAACCTCATCGCCCTGTTTCTACGTTTAACGTGAGGACTTGTAACGCCACACATAATCTTCATGTGCCTTAAATAAATGTTCAATGATTCATTAGTAGGCATTATTTATTTCAGACCAGTATTGACATCTGTACGTGGCCCTTTATGTGTCAGACATTATGAATTCATGACTGTATGATTGTATTTTACTAGATGGTTTTTATAAGTGAAAAGAGGCCATCTGTGGCCGAGTGGTCTAAAGAACGGGCTTATGGATTAAGGTGCCTCTCATCGCCTTAGAACGAGTCCCAATTAGCGAAAGCCGGCGGCTTCTCTGGGTACACTGGTTCCATTCACCTATGTACTAACCGCCTCGATATATGTGGACGAATCTTGACTACGGCGTAAACAACATTACACTTGACTGGGGCGTAAAACACCATTATCCAACTCAACTACTGGTATATTCTTAGATTTAAAAGTTAAAAATTAACAGAAGAGGCTGATGGGCCTTAACGCTCACCTTAGTATAAACAATGAATCACATGTGATCAATGGTCGTCCCAACACAATAACACGTGTGCGCTTAAGGTTTGGTGAGATAAAAATGTCAAACTCATGTCATAATCTGTTTATCTAGTTATAACAATTGTTTACATTTCAGTATTCTTTCTATATCTGTAACATTGACTCTTATATTAACCCATGACTTTGATCTATATGACCACTATGTCAATACCTACAACATTCTAACTAACATGTCTATACAAAAAGTTAATATTCTTTTAGATAATTAACCATTTTGGTTTACTTGTTCATCTGTGACCTTGACTTTTGAATATAAAAATGATCACCATGGCAATGACTACACTATTCGTATATACATGGCTATTTAATAGTTTCGCAAATAATTAGCCATTTTGGTGTCCTTGTGTATCTATGACCTTGACTTTTGAACCCATGACCTTGTTCTTTGTATGAAAATGATCGTCATGTCAATACCTACAATAAACTGAAAATACCATGCCATTATCACCTGAAAAATTAGCATTCTTTATGAAAGTTCAAAAACTGGGACATGACCTTGAGCTTTTGATCTTTACATCAATTCGAGGAAAATAGCGAGACAAGATCAACAGTAAATACTACATACATTATATCTTCAATCTTTGTTGAGTTATATATGAACTACATTTGATCCTTTTCAAAATAGTATTTAACACGTACAGTCGAACCTGCCTTAAAGACCGCCTCTATTATAAGGACCACTTACCAATAAAGGCCACTTTTATTAGTTCCCTTGAGTGGCTTTTATAAGCAAGTTTGACTGTAGTTTATTTTGTGCAATTGATATAACTATCTATAAGTCGGTTTAGTCTTTCGTTAGTGTTTACTTTTGGAAGTAATGTGTTGCTATATAAGCATGTATGGCAGTATGTTGTTTTTGCTTTTTATTGGTTCAAGTTGCGAACTGTGTATGGTTCTGCTCTCTTTCAAAAATTGAATCCTATCCTGCAATGCTTTCTGAATCACTTCTGAAACAACTTGTGAAGATATAATCGAGAAAAACATCCGATCTAAAGTTATAATGAAGTTTGAGTTCTGTCAATTGCGAATCATATTAAACGGAAAGCGTAACATGTCTTCACGGAAAGCGTAACACAGCTGGTCGGAAAGCGTAACATTTATACCACTCCGCTTAAACGAAACATAAAACTTCACTTAAAAGCCGAGTAAAGCTTCTGTTTTCGCGAGTTTATAAAAGTAAAGACATTTCTTGAGAATTTTGAGTAGAAACATCATTTGAAACCAAGTCCGTTTTATTAAAATCAGCTGCTAAACAAAAGCACCTGCCAAAAATGTAAATGTAAAAGGTATGTGAAAAATATGAATATTTCTTACAAGTTTTTATATGAGGCAGTTAAATACCATCACATATTATGTGACCAACTTTTTGCTTTCTGATAAAGTTTCGTTTTTATGAAGTTATATTAAAAATAGTCAATTGTTCTCTTTAACGTAAAGCGTAACGACCAAAAATGCATCATTTTACTCGGACGTAAATTAAAACCGACGGAATACTCCGACGTAAATGAAATACGGTGTATCACGATTACCCCCGTGTGATTGGCCATGTGACTAGATTCTGCTAGCTTTCTCTTGAATATGAATATATTAGATTTAGCTAACTCTCAAATTCAGTTTGTTCGGAACGCACATCCTGCATTAAACATATATGAACTCCAATTTGACTTAGGATATATTATTAAATGAATGTTTGGCTCCATACCATGTTTACACTTTTATTTGACAGGCCAGCATACTCAATATTGAACATTATTTACATGTTTGGTCTTTTTAAATTCCAACGGCAGGGGAATGTATTGCTTGCAATTCTTTACTGTAAGCTTGTTTGCCAGAGATTGGTGGTTTTCCCCCAGGAACTTGTTTCTTTAACCATCCTAGAAATTACCTTGGAAGAATCTTGACTGTGACATTAAAACACAATTACATCATTCCACTCCGAAGTTACAATGGTTGTCTCTGTTCTTATGGTGTCCTGTTCATGTTTGTTGTAAACTGTTTGGTTACTATGGCTATTGTAAAACACCATATTAAACTGCAACATTCTTTCGTTCATAGTAATGCTATGAATTTGGAGCAGGAAGTAGTCACCAAAGTCCAGTTATTTACAAGACCTGAATGCAATCTGAAATCTGCAATGTTCAGCAAACCTGGATTCAGTCAAGATTTTGGCATTTAAAAGGGTTTGGCAAATTTTTTTTTGGAAAAATTTCTTTAAGAAAAACATTATGGTGATCTACCAATTGATTGAAGGGGAAATTTTTACCTTTGCAGTGCACCCAGGGCAGTGTGTAGAAACTGTTTTCTAACATGCCATGATAATATACCAGTACTTTGGACTTCAAATACTGTGTTAATAAGTGAGGTGGTAAAGTTATTGATGAAGGACATTATATCAAGATTTTACTGTGGCATTAAATGAGATGACAAATTAATTCTGTGCATCATAAATACTAGTAGGATAAACTGTTTCAGAGCTTTTTCAGATTTGTGGTTCAAATCAAGTTGTAAGAATAAAGAAAACATAACAAAAGCTTCATTTGTTTATTACATGTTACAGTATAAATGAATATCTCAAGATTTTTTTTTTTGTTTCATATTCAACTTTCTGGCAACGTCCTATTGATCCTGTTAATGTTCAACAAAACAAGAATGCTGTAATAATAAATTCCTGTCACTGGTATGCTAATAATTTAAAGAGTCATTTTAAACCATTCAAAAATTAAGAAGTTATATTTTATTCAGTATTTAAAGAGGTCAAATTACACATTTTATCTCAGATTTTCCCACATTTTATCTCAGATTTTCCCATCTAAATGTCATTTTTATAAATATTGACCATTCTTGTACTGACTGTAAAATCACTTATTTTCATGGTATCCCAATTTTCCCAAATACCAGTGTATTGGTTGTTAAATGTGTGCTATAAGGTCAGACATTAAGGTAAGTCTGTTATAATGACTATTTCTTTGACATAAAACGTTTGTAGGTCAGGTTGTCCATAAAAATAGCATAAATTGGAGCACCACAAAAATGAATGATTTCACAGTATAATCTACTAAATTTGGTGTAACTTTCACCAAAAACATGATCCAAAGTGAAATACATGTACTATATTCTTTCTAAACTAAATATATTCAATAACAAATAAGAAATTCTATTCTTAAAACCTTTCCAATCAAAATAACAAATTCTGTTAACAATATACACCCAGTAACAAAACAAAAATATTGCAACTAAACAAGTGTATACCTAGCACCCTAGCTGTATGCCACTGGCTTTCATAATCAATCGTGGGTTTTAAACTGTGTCTGCACAGGTGATTTTTTTTCATCAACTACCCAAACTAATCCTGTAAATAGCTAATTTTTTAGATGAAACCAAAACCGGATACCCCATGTCTCATTGCACGCTTAAGACACCTTTTCAGCATAGAAAAAATCTCAAAACAATGTTTCAATAATGAGATAAGACGTTTCACATAATATAAATTTCCAGTTGATTACCAAACATAAGAAAATACTTTACTGAGCGATTTTCTTTGACAGTACTTGTACCATACTTTGTTATTTTTTATACATTTTTTTCAGAACACACACATTTTTAATACTCAAATTATAAAAGATGACAGTAAAATAAAGTTCAAGACAGTAACAACCATTTTATTTTGTAGTGTTTTTTCCCAGTAAAATAAAACAAAAGCAAAAATAAAAATAATCTAAAATACAATTGATGGTTATGGAAAATCATGAATTGAATCCTCTCTCCCTCTCTCTCACACACAAACACACACACACACACACACAGCTTAACTCTCTATCTCTCTCTTTCTCCACACCTTATACAACCCACATAAACCCTGAAATCTTCATTCCAACACCTTAACAACTAAGAATGTAACAATGATGAACACAAGTGGTATGCTGTCATCCTCTCTCTTAACTCTTTCTTTCTCTCACTCATTCAAATTAAAATCGCCCAATTTTTTTCACAAGCTTAATCTGAATCTGGTTCTTCCTTTATTTTCTTTTTCTTCTTCTTCTTTTTCTTTTCACTACCATCAACATTAGGTGTACCTGAAACCAACAAAACATGAAAATGTAAGAATGTTCAACATTTGTTCCCTTGAATGAGGAACAAGAAACAACAGCTGTCTGATGCATTTAGTTCATTCTCTATTCACAGTCACTGTCTGTGTCCAGGCAGATATTAGAGTTCAACATTTTGTCCATCAAACAACTGATTGAATGGTATTTTACAACAAAGTCAAGAATATTTCACTTTTATCCAGACCTCACCAGCAATAGGTGAAGTGCAAGAAATTTTGACCTTTGCAGTTAGCTTAGGGCAATGTGCAGGAAGGGTTCTTTAACATGCTACACCTGCAGTGACACCAGTCATTGGCTTTTAAGTGTCTCTCCCGAAGACTCACGGTGACTTTCATTTCTAAATGTTGAGTGCTTGGCAAAAGAACAGTCACTACCTGTTTTCAAGTCTTGGTCAGACCTGGTTAAGGATCAAACCCATGACCTCCCTCATATGAGTACTCTACTACTGAGCTATCATAGCGGTCACAGACAGCCAGCCATGACTAGACAACTTAAAATGTGTATCCTTTATTTGCTCTGTAATAACTTACTTATTTCTTCTTGTGTTGTATCCATTTCTTCTTTATCTTTGTTCTTTTTCTTCTTCTTTTTCTTATCTGGAGCTACAAAACAAACAAGTAATAGCTAATGACATATTTACTCCACCAAAAGATTGTTGCTGTGAAGATTTTAAATACTTTTCCCTTACATGTTAATGTTTCATCAAGATGAAACTAGAACCGTCTCTTGCAGACCAAAACCCCCAACACCAAATAAGACTTTACTTTTTTACCTTGACCTTTGACCTACATCCTTAAATGTGCCAAATATTATATCATGTCATTATACATTTTTACCAAGTTTGATCAAAGTCCATTCATTAATGTGAGTTATTATATTGGACCAGGCACAATTTAACTCAGAAGGACAACCAGACAGCGAGAGATGGCAATTCACCAAGTTTGTGGGGATTATAAGGAAAATAAAATAACACATTTTAAGCTGCCTCAGAGGTAGTGACGAAGTTTAGATTCATCAACATTGTCAGATATCTAAAATCAATATGCATCATTGGCAGCATTATAAAAAGAACATTTTATCCAAATGAATGACATAAAGTTTAGTTTCAAAATGATGACAGATGGTAGCAGACAGCACTAATGCAAGAAAACAGATAGTAATAGTAACCCCTATGTGCAGACCATGCTCTACGAGCCAGATAGTAACTCCTATGAGCAGGAGACACAAAAGCCGATCTGACAAATTTCCCTCCAAGTAGGTACTTTTTTGTGATCTACACTATGTTCAAAGGTCCATAACTCCGAGGAAATCAAGCAAACTAACTCTGGTTAATGATACTTGCATTTCCTATCAATGTAGATGCTTTGCACCAAGTTTCCTAAAATTCTGGTTGGTTGGTTGAATGTTGCTTAACGTTGCATCAGCAATTTTTCAGCTATTCGCAACGAGAACGATTTTATTAATCTAGATATGGATTAATCTATGTAACCAAAGATTTATTTTGTAACTCCGTAACCCAGCAAAATGAAGTCGTTTTTGAAAAAAGAAGACATTTGTAACCATGTAACTGTATGTAACCACTATAATTATAGTCGCGGTTACAAATGCTGATACTGCGTTTTTTGCACACATAATTGGACATATATGATATCAAGTGTCTGGACAGACATAAGGACAGAAGTTGGAATTTAATATCTTCCTTCTTTCTTCAAAAGGCAGGGGAAAAAAAATATGAAGTTCAAGCCAGAGTATATAACATATGTCATTGTTACAAATCTGCCTCAGAGGTAGTGACGAAAGATGTGAAATTCATCACTGATATCAGGTTATAAAATTGAAATGCATCATTGGCAGAAATATCTTCAAAACAGATCTATAATGCTTAAGATACCTTCTGACATATATACACAGGTTTGTATTTTGTGAATGGGACAGGGTCTTGTAATTTTGAATAATAGCAGTCAAATTGCGAAAATTGTGGAAATAAAAAAATACCATTGTTGTAAAACTTTAAAACATACAGATGAAAACATGTTTAATGAACTTAATTTGTAATATATTTTCATTTTATTTGTTTCTAGATTATATCGGACAAGCACTTAATTTTTATTTAGAAAATTTATTTTCTTTCACCATTTTTTTTTTTTTTTTTGATGTTTGTAAAAATGCCATAAGATTCAAAGATTTTAAACTGTGAACGGGGGCACAATAATTGCACTAAATTTGGCCTAGCTAGGACCCCCGATTTGTAAATGGGTCAAATGTTGCCCCTAAATTTGACCCAGGAAATTGTAAATGGGACTCAATATTTGTCCTTATATGTGGCCCAGTGAGGGCTTAGATACATTAAAACTTGTACTTACTATCATTTGTTTCTGGTTCCATTTTGGGTAATTTATCAGGTTTAACATCTTCCTCTCCATCCTCCTCATCAAACTTCCTCTTCTTTGGAACTCTGGGTAATGTGGAGTCCATGGAATTATCATAGGTTTTCACTTCACTGGAAAAAATACGATAATATCAAAATGTTACTGGAATCAATATAACATATAAAAAAGATTTTTTATTTAATTTTCTTCATTTTTTAATCTTGAAACAGAGGCTGGGAATAATTTTTCATGTTAGACAACAATCCAATCAACTACATTTGTATATGTAAACATAAAATTGAAAATTACAATTTTCTACAAAAATGCAGTAACAAAATTCTTATTTGGACTACACATGGTTTCTAAAAAACTTATTTCTGCAAATTTTCCATTACTCCTCCCTCTCTCTCTCTCTCAAAAGCAATTTTTACTCATCATTGTTCTCTCTTTCTCTCTCTCCACTAAATTGTTTTTTGTTAACTCTTATATTTTTCCTAAGAACTTTCCTTACCTTTTGTTTTCATATTTTTCCCATTTTCCCTTTGCTTTTCCAGAGCCACTTATTCTTCTGGACTGAAAAATAAATAAAAGCGAAATGGGTGAAGTGGAATGGAGTAATGCTCAAGTCAAGATTCTTCCACTTTGAAACAGTTAGTTTTGGGATGGTGGAGTGTTGTAATAGTGTTTTACACCCCAGTTAAGATTATTTCATTTATATGAAGGTAGTCAATTCTTGGACGATGGAGGAAACTTTCTTGTACTAGAATCTAACTTGGGCAATCAGAGGTGCTGTAGATGTTTAAGTGTGTCACTCAACCAACAAAAAAATAAAGTATATACAAAATGTATCGTATTTGCTTTATGAATCACATTTTGGTAAAATAAAGAGATTTTTTTCGTAACTGTTTGACGTCTCATGTTATGATTGTATCTAGAATTAAAAGTAGGATATTTGGAAATTACAAAGAAGGACTTTCATTTGTACCCTCTCAATTTTTTTTAAATTTTGACTGAAAAAAGCCAGAATTTAACAAGCGGGGAACAAAGGGAAATCCTACGATAAGAAAACTACAGTAGACCTATTTCATCTTGATTTCCATTGAATGCACAAAATGAGAATTGTCACAAACTTACATTTTTATCTTCTAGATGACGTAAGGCTTTCTCTAGCTTGGCTTTATGTTCTAATCCAAGTTCAGCATTAGTATCTTCCCCCAGGGCATCCACACGGATAGCTAAGGCAGATTTAGCGGCCAACATTCTGGACATCTACAACAAATGTATATTATAATTATATAATGCACATTACAACACAAAACAACAAATTTTAGATTTAAAGGGACCTAGTAGTCCACAACTCCTAAAAATAAATCTGGGACCTTATATGTTACACTTTTCAACTATTTATTACTGTTACAACTTTTCTGAAGTAGTATTTTAAGCAAGCAAAATTACTGAAATATCTTAACACTTTGGCATTATATAAAAATTTAAATGTGATCTAGATTGTATGTGTATTTGTTCAACCTTTGGCCATGTTGGCTGACTGGTTAAGGCGTCATTGTTTAAAACCTATAGTCTATAATTTTCTAACATGAAGAGAATCTCTCTGAATGATAAATACCAACCTTTCCCTTAAATTTAGTACTGGTCTGTCCGACTAACGAAGCATGATAAATTAGACCATATTTGGGCGTGTCATGTTTGGTTTTTAATGCTCGGAATAAAGCCTTCTCAGCTCCTAGAATCTGTACAGTGGATGATGGGTGCTTGGCCAAATTCAGTAAAGAACCTATAATTTATAGAAATACACGGTTCAGTAAACATTACTGCAGCATCACTACTTGGCCAGTTTAAAATGCACCCAATATTATTGTTAAATCGGCTCCAATAGGTTTAATACTGAAAAAGATTGCAGTTTTTTATGTTACAATTTGGTTCTTTTCTTATTCTTTTTTTCAGTTACATGTTAATATACCCAACACATACAAGAACTGTATATGCATTACAGGAACATTTTATTCTCATAAAGCATGCAAGATTTCAAATTACTGTTGCAATGAGCATGGTGTTAAAGTAAGCAAGGGGCATTGTATCAAGTTTTTACTGTATTTCAAATGAAATCATTCAAAATTCAAAACCTGGAAGAGTTAAAACTAGAAAAAAATAATTAACTTTTTAAAATGGCATTTTACCTAATTTTACTATGGCTGTTTGAACAAAATGAATGATTCTTAATAAATCCATCAAATCATTTAATCCATATAAACATAAATCAACAAACCTGCGTGCAATTAGTCGAGCTCCGACAAGTTCGCCAACTAGAATGGTCAAGTTTGGTGCCACAGCCATCATTCTGTTTTTAACATACTCATAAAGTTGTGCCCTGTATTCAGAGATTTCTATGACCTGAAGAAAAATTCACATAAATCTGATAAGTTTTTTTTTATCCTGGGTTCCTGACAGTTTTAGACATATATCAAAATGCCATATGAATGAAGATGAAATGGGTGATCAAGAGTGCTTTTTTGGCAGTTTAGCTAATTTTACTTCCATTGAGGCAGTCAGTTCTGTAATGGTAGAGAAAACTAGAGTGAAAAGAGAAAATTGCATAGACCTCCAGAAAATTAAGAGAATTATGATGTGATACTATAATAAGGACACACTGACAGCTCTACACATGGACTTAAATACATGCCAATATCAAGCTTCCTGATTTTAAGTAAGAACAAAAAGTTGTTTTCAAAAGCTGTTTCTTTATAAGGTCACAGTGACCTATATTGATCAACTGACTCATGCCTTTTCTCAGATGAGCTAATAAAAATTTCTGCACCAACCTGATCACAAAGATATATTATATTAACAATGTCTTCTTCAGATATTTCTGTACCCATGGAGATTTCTGCTGCATCTTTCAGCTCTTGTTCAATTTCTTCCGGTAAGATCTCAGAGAAGTCAGTTGAGGAAGCATTTGTTCTGTATCCTATCAAAACAACAATTTGTAATCAATAGTGATGTCTAGATTGTTGTGTATAATCTGATTTGACAATCTATTGCAAAATATCTACATTGATTATCAATTGGTTAAAGGGAGGTAATTATTACTGAGTAGAGTTGAGTAATGGTGTTTAAGCCCCAGTCAAGATTTTTCCAAATATATCAGTGATTGGTACTTAGATGGTGGAGACAACTGGAGTGTTCTCCTTGTGAGTGTGTCAGATCGCTTACCCAAGGTCATTGAATTGCTATGGACACTTATGTTTCCAGCATCCTAGAACTGACCGCCTCCACATAAAATATGAGAATCTTGACCAAGTGTAAAACACCACAACTCCACTCCTTAAGTCATCACCATCATAACTGAGTTGAGCTAGAATCAGGGATTCTGTTTGTCTAAAACTACTACTGAATACAGGTAGTTTTTCTGGGGGTAAAAGGCCAAAAATCTCCAAATTTAATCACTGAAATTCTTAAAACAGCGATACACTTTCAAATTAAATGTGAATGTAGTTGTCCTTGCCCATAAAATTTCAGATTTTTTCAACATATAAAATATTTGCATTGAAGATCCTAGCTATAGCAAGCACTTGCTATGATTTGAAACTTCAGATTTTATCATATTGGCAGAATTTTAAGTTTTTACAACATGAAACAAAATAACTGTAGAATTTCACGTATTTATACATACCCATAGTTTTGACAACTTTACAGTAAGCTAGGTTATCTGTTATAATTTTGGTTAATTCTGGGAAATGCCAACCATACCATTCTCTGGTTCTCATTATGTAATTGTTTAATTCTTTATCTAAATCATCTAACAAAGCTGAAAACAAAACAATAATGCAATAAAACCTGCTATAGTGTCAACTTCTATACAAAGAACAACTGTCCAAGTATTCATTCTAAAAAGGACCAATGAATGAAAGATCCTTTTAAACATATATTTCAATGCCTCACCAATGACCTCACTCAAGAATTCAGTAGTTTAAAAATACCAATAACATTATCCTTTCTACAGAAAACTTTTAGGTAATTGAGGATGTGTATAGCAGTTTTAAGTTACAACTAGGCTCAGGTAAATGAAAACTAGAACTGTCAAGGTCATGAAACACATTTGGACCATGAAGATTATTAATGTGAAGTTTTACGACAGTCGTCAGAAGCAATTAAGAAATATGGCCCGACACGATTTTACACAGACAGACATTTTCTTCAAACTTGTTTATGGGTGCATAAATTCAAATTTTTTTTCTCATGAAAAGTTACCAACATTTGGTGTCGGAAACAAAGCTACACAGACAGTAGTTGTGTTTATAATACTTACATATAGCTTGTACTATCATCGTGTCAACTTTATCTGGACTGAATTTTAATTTATATCTTGACAAACTACAAATAAATATTGACAAACACATTAACAATATAAATTTCACATGATTAAGTAATTTTTAAAGGATACAAACCAATAGGTCTGAATTGATAGACCAACTGCAATACGATATTATCACAATTCAATATAATTTTAAAATAAATTGTAATGCAGTTGCATCCCTTACTTGTAATTGTATTGTGAAAAATTGTTTCATCCCTACAAAGCAAAATGAATCATTTTGTCCCAATGGCATATTATATTTGATATTTGTGGGTCTCATTGAGTACTACAGTGCCTATCAAAGTCTGAATCCTATCCTGAACAGATAACTTTGACCTTAAACTTCAAACCCACCTTGGCAACACAATGACAATTAAGGCTGAAACGTTTACACGTGTACACGATACAGTTTCGATTTTGACCTGTAAACGTTTACAAAAATAGTAAACGGTTAAACGTAACCTTTGACCGCCATATTGGACTACATTAATGAAGTCTGTCATAAAATACATTGTTCCGTTTTTATCTACTTTTCATTGTCAAATAAAACAATAAAAATATACTTTGTTGTTTAATCATTGAGTTGTCATATTACTGATTGAGTCTGGAAAATAGCTAAAGAAAAACGGAAGGTCTGAAATTGGGGAATATTTTGAAGTGATTGATGGTGTGTCGGGAAAACAAAAGTTAAAATATTTATGTCTGTTGTGTAAAATGGTACTCAGTTACATGGGTTGTAGCACAGGTGATGGCTAATGATCTCAAACATGGTTCTGTTGATACCAAATCAAATAATAAAGTGTTTAAATCCAGACAGTTATAAATGCCTATAAATCTCCGATAAATGGGTGAAATGTAGGCTACATAGAAGTGTGCACGACCTTTGACCCATACCTGATGGGGGAAGGTTTCAAAAATCGGCAACTATTCTTCAGCTAGTAATAAATTTGCCGATCAAATTATTAATGTGACAAGTTTAAATTCCATCCATTAATTTATTTGATATGGATTAATGTTTGGATTTTGAATATAAAACTGTTTTATGTTAGAATCATTGATTAAACTGAAAAATAATTTGGAGTTTTAATTCATGTTACTTTGAGAAGACCCATCGGAAGTTGATTTGTCAGTAATTTAGTTACGCATGAGTTGCACAGGTAAACAAATTGACTAACTGAAAGTCCATCGCTGTTGATTCTTATTCCAACCTTCATTCTTTGTGATGACCAATTTGATAATTTATGGCATTTAATCACAAAATAATAATAAAAATTGATTATAATACAGAGTAAAGGATTAACTACCTTAACTGTAACATGTTAAATACCTGGCATTATGATTGTTTACATTTTTTACATGCATTCTAGCATTCATCCGTGTAAACGGTTTCGTTTCGTTTACTGTCAATCGTGTACACGTTTACATATTTTGTAAACGTTTCAGCCTTAATGACAATATGCCTCAATCTCAACCATTGCCAATACAATTTCACTGCAATATCCTATAGATATTCATCTAATTTAATATTATGTCCTTCTTACCTATGGGCTAGACCTAAAGACATGGCTGCCATTTCTTTCTCAGGCAGTCCTGTTATCAAACTGTTCATCTGTGACCTGATCCCTCTCATTAATTCTTGTATATTAGAATTTGATACACAGCTAATATTAAACTTCTCCTACAAAATCAAAATAGATTTAGTATTAACTCAAACATACTATAAAAAAAATGGTGACCTTGAAAGTCAAAGTCAACCAACTTTGAAAACTTGGCAGCCCTTCGTCAATAATAATGTGTATAAAGTTTCAAACTTCTAGGTCAATGCAACATTAAAAGGAGGCCAACCAATTTCACAAACTTGGGATGGATTTCAGCCAATGAACATCATTTTTGTTTCCAGCGGCCTTAAAAGATTTTTAGAATAACATCAGTTTGCTAATCTTGACTATCCAAGAAAAAACTTCAGCACCAGAAAGAATGGAGAAGTGGAACTCTTCTGTACTTTAAGCAAAAGAAAAATACAAATATTAACGACAATGATTATAAAGTTGTTACCTTAATGACATTTCCTATTTTGGCATCAGACACAGCCAGTTCTTCCTGGGCTTCCTTAACAACCAGCTTCTTCATAAGTTTCTTTAGTGGTTTACTCATTTTACCTTCCACAGAAGCAGTAGCAGCTATAATACAAATGTGAAATATAAACAATAAAACTTAGTATAAAAAGACCATCCATGGGACCCTAGAAATACAGCAAAACATCTATATAATGACCAGTCATGGGACCCTGTATATAAAGACCATCCACAGTACCTTAGAAATACAGCAAAAACCTCTATATAAAGACCAGTCATGGGACCCCAAAATACCGTCTTTATAGACAGCGGATTTGAAGGTTAATGTCTTAACCACTCAGCCACCACAGCCCCTACCACTGTGATGAAGGAACTCGGTTTTTAATGTCCTGATACATACTCCATGTTTTAACAATTTGTTCAACTTTGATTACAGCAGTACACTGGTGTTCATTTACAGCCACTTTTTATAATAGTTACAGTTTTCAAGATGTAGTTGTTTTTTATAAAATAGAGATACTACATAACTAACAAGTCATTCTGTTTTTTCAGTGTTATCTAGTCTCCCTATTCAGACTGTCATAATTTTGTCTGTGATAAGACATACCGTATCTTTTAATAATTAAATACAAGGTACTAGAATGAAATATCACAAATCTATGTGTTGGGTAATGGTGTTTAACATCCCTGTCAAGATTATTTCAATTATATTGAGATGTCTCCCCACAAATCTTTGAACAACTAAGTACTTACCAGCTAAAGCCTCTGTTGTGTCTTGAAATTTCTTAAAATGTTTCATTTTTAACCTGAGGAAGGAAAACAGAATAATTATACATCTAGATTTTCGTACATGGATACAAGTCATTGGTGAAATAAGCACTGCCTATCTTGTAAAGAGTAAAATGGCAATGGTTCAAAATTTCCAATGTCCAGGACCCTTAGATTTTATACTTGGCCCCTTGATATTTAAACTGTAAAAGTCTGATGGATCTGTTGTATTTTTTACCAAGATAATACTGCTTTTTCCATATGATAACTATGTTTCCATTCCTGGTAGCCAAAATCGCCATTGGCTACTAATTTCTAAGGAATTCTTTCAAAAAGTAACCTATTTGATCAAAGTTGTGAAAAAATACTTTAAAAAAGACTATATTTTCACCAATTTTGGAAATTTGGCTACTAATTATTATAAATTTGTGGAAACCTAGTGATAACATAATTACATATGGACTTTCCAATGTTGAAGCTAGAGTTTCAAAACTTTATATCGGACCTGCCAAAAATGAAAGCAAAAATGTTCTGTACCTTCCATTACAAAACATAATTCTGAACCCCTGAATGGGATGTTACATTGACTAAAGCCTGTCAAAAATTCCAAGTGGAATAAAGATCTGTTCAACAGTTTCCCTGAGACAATAGGCAGACAAAATGTTGGCGAAAAAATTGAGTAAACATTTTATGTTCCACCACTTTGTTTGGGGGACACAATTTTTTAGGTATCAATTGACTGATCAACATATATTTGATTATTTCTATTTTAAGTAATTAATCTGGTTCCTTATTATGGTTCGTTATGAGCTTTAACAAGTACAAATGGAATGCAACATAAATATATTAGAACATGGCGTATCACTTTAACTTACAACCGACTAGCTGATTCTGGATTTTCAAAATCTTTGTATAAATTTTCAGTCTTCTGTAGTTTCTTCTCATCAAGGAGCTGCAAGTGCATAAGTCAAAACATCAAAACAAAGCCAAAAAATTTTGTAATATTGAAAAGAATCCTTAACTTTACAAATAGTTTTCGGATTAATAAAAAATAATCAAAGTTGGGTTTGTCACTAATTTTATTCAACCAAGCAATTAATCTTGAAGAAAGTGGTCTAAAGTCAGGGATTTTTCAGGGTATCCACAGGGTCCGGTAAAGGGACCCATTCCCAATGCAAAAAGCATACATTTTGTAGTAAAAAATTCCCAATTAGCTATATTTATCAATTTTTTGAGAAAATTTTTTTTACAAGATCATCAACATCATATTCGGAGCATATCTCGTGCTGATAACGATTTCAATCTATATTAACCCACATTTTGTTAGATGATTTATACAGAGACAAAAGAGACAGTGCTATTTTGCTGTGAACACCGATATAATTTGTTTAATTACCAGAATTCTAGTGGTCTAGAATTTCTAATATGTTGTTGTGATTTTTCCCAAAATTACATTTTTGTTGAGCATTTTCCTAATTTCATCCCAAGGTCCTTTTCCCAAAAAGGTCAGAAAAATCCCTGAAAGTGCAATAAGCTTAAGGACCACAGTGCATCTAGGTCACCACCTAAGTTCAAATCCCATTCTGGACAGACCCTTGTGCCAGTAATTTGTCACTTCGCTTTCTGAAGGTTTGTGATTTTTCCTGGCACTCAGGTTTCCTCCACCATCCAAAAACTGTCAACATAAATGAAAGAATCTTGAGAAAGAAAAAAAACATTTCTCCACTTAATCCCAGACTTGTACATGATTAACTATGGGGACAGATGGTGCCAAGGTTGTGTTCACCAAATAATTATTTGTATTACAAAGATCAGACCACAATTATGCATCCTTTTTTATGCATTTTGAAATGTGAACTGTCATTGTATATATTGGGGTTTTGTAATTGATTCTATGTTTAACCTAAAAGCAAGGTTAATACAGGGGACCATCCTGGGAGCGGTGACCATTACCTCTACAATTGCTGTCTTGGTTTGCCAGCATCAAATGCCTTATAAGTGTAAATAGTGCCTTAAGAGGTTTTTAATCATCCATCTCATGCTTGAGTAAGTGATACACTCCAGGAGGAGGCCTACTCAGTAAACGGAAGAAGAAGTGGGAATGAATAAATAAACAAATAAATAATCTTAATTTAATAAATAAAACAAAGTTCTAAAAAGGTTTTGGTCATTTCCAAATATTTGTTACATGTCCAAAGCAACTTTAAATTTATTTGACAACAAACAAACATGTTGTATGGTCGACTTTCAGGGTACTCTTCAGCTCGGATAGCTAGGAACACATGGTTTCATGGTGGGGGGGTGCATCACTCAAGCAAACGTGTAAATTATCGTTAACCAAGTGGCGACGTTTTTAGTTTGTGACAGTATATGAAATAAAAGTTTTCAAATAAAATATCAGTATACGAACCTTAAAAACTGCATATCCTGCAGCAGTCTCAAATAAGACCAACATCGTTCCCGATTCTCAGTTTTCGTAGCTGGAAAATTAAACCGGAACACGAGGTCGATGATTGTTTTGATGCGCAGGTGCGCGAAGTGCATTAGAGTTATCGCGCTTTGTCCACGTTTTAACTCAAAAGGCGGGAAAATTCAAAATACTAGTAGATTTAGACCAACATAATTTTATCTTCGAAAATTGATTTAGTAAAAAGACACTTGCATGGTTAAACTATAGTGACATGCAAAATAAAAATAAAACAATAAAACAATAAAACAACTAAAAGCAATACACACAATGAGCGACTAAAGAAAAAAAAGAATATTTAGTTCGCAGTTTATAATTAAATTTTTGCTTTGTGTTTTTCCTGTGTATGTAGTAGTGTATGCCTATACTGTGATATAATGTTTTTACTTTTGTTTGTGCTATATTTTAATGTTTTGTCGTATAACAAACTCTACAGAGCTTATGCTATTTGTAATTACATTCGACCGTAAATAAAGCTTCTATAGTATACGCGGTGATCGCCACGGTAGAGAAGATAAAGAAACATGGCCTATGCAATTAAAAACAAACATAATAATCTATGTCCGAATCACAGAAGCCAAGTAAAAACTATGAAACTGACAAGTCACGTTTTAAAAACACATGAACCGTTCAACCAGGGAAGTGAGGCCGGGTGCAAAGAAAGGCTAAGCACCTCCTACATCCGACACGTGAGTGAAAGGAACATGGTACTATGGTATACCCAGGTCAATCCTGGACACAAGAGATATCAAACTTATCAACAATACTGAGGGCCCTAAAAGCCTAGGCTTGAAATATGCCTGGGTCAACAATTTATGTGTAAGCAGCTTGCTTCGTTGTATAAAGTTCTCAGGCGTATTTGGGAACAAGTTACATACCATTCGCCTGAACAAAAGAAGCAAGTAAAAGGAAAGTTTGAAAAATTGAAGTCATCACTGCGTTTGTCATACAATTTCAACTTGATGTAGTCTTTCGTGGGCGTCAAAATTGAGGTGTAAAACAAAACTTGAGGAATAAGTCACACCAAATAAAACACAAACATACCGGTCCTTGTTCAAATTACATTCCAAAAAAAGCAACAAAAAATAAGGGCGAATTAAGTAAAACTAGTCAAAGTCCACAGGAGGAGTGAGGTCGGGTGCTCCGTGATGAAATAAGAAAGAATCTTTTGAATGGTTTAGGTTACTTTCTATGTTTTTAGTTTTGCAGTGTAGTAAAGTTTTATGTTATATTCTTTTGATGTCTGCCCTCGCCAATGTGATACTATTTTTTTTATTTTATTTGTGCGGCGAGAAACTTGTTTCTAGATCCCCAGTTTTGTGTATTCGTGTATTTATAATTATTCTTAATCCGATGATGATGATGATGATGATGATGATGATGAGTTTTAGCATATACATGTATGTGGCTTGTTAGCCAATGTTCAGACCGTAGACTAGTTATATAAAATGTATAAACACTTGTTATTTTGATTGACAAATAAAATATGCTTTAATTTCAGTCAAATAAAATACAGATGTAAAATTCATAATTCTACGTTGCATAGTTTCTTTATCTTGTAAAATATGCTGTAAAAATAACCATTTATAAATAAAGGCCACTACTTGACAGAGTGGGTGAGTGAGTTATGGTGTTTAACGTCTCAGTCAAGAATATTTCACTTATATCGAGACGTCGCCAGCTATAGGCGAAGGTGCAGAAATTTTGCCTGTGCGTTGCGCTGATGGCATCTTACAGCAGAGTTCTTTATCGTGCCAAGCCTACCAAGACACGGGACCTCGTTTATTTTAAGTTCCCATCCGAAAGAACCGTGACTTTCATTTCGTAATGCCGAGTGCTTGGCGAAAGAACAGTCACTACCCACTTTTAAGTCTTGGGTCAGACGCGGACGGGGTTCGAACCCACGACCTCCCACTTACGGAGCGAGCACTCTACCAACTGAGCTACCGCAGTGGTTCACTACTTGACAGGCTATCGTTAAGATTTCTTAACATACAATCAAACCTGTCTATAATTACCAATTAAATACTAGTAAACCAGCAAAACTGAGTGACCTTTCTGCGGTAGCTCAGTTGGTAGAGTGCTCGCTCCGTGAGTGATTGATCGTGGGTTCGAGTCCCGACCGGGTCTGACTCAAGTCTCGAAAGTTCTTTCGCCAAGCACTCGGTATTACGGAATGAATGTCACGGTTCTTTCGGATGGGAACTTAAAATAAACGAGGTCCCGTGTCACGGTGGGCTTGGAACGATAAAGAATTATGTTGTATAATGTAATCAGCGCAACGCATAGGCAAAATTTCTGCACCTTCGCCTATAGCCGGCGACGTCTCAATATAAGTGAAATATTCTTGACTGGGTCGTTAAACACCATTACTCAACTCAACTCGAACAGGTTATTCTTATATATGGCGGCAAGTTCAAATAACTAGAATAAAGAGCACGTTAATTTTGTGTATGTAGTATTATCACCTGATGTACAACCACATATCGATATGTGGCTCAGTGAAAAAAGAATTGAATTTAATAAATTGAATAATTTTCAATGGTCTTTGAAGCAAGTGACCCTTATTATAGAGATGGACTTTAAAGCAGGGTTGATTGTATTTTGAAACTACCTACTTTGGACAGACAACAAACTGATGTCCAGTGATAAGATTGAAGTACCTCAGTCCCCTTGTAAAACACGAAGTCTGTCATTAGTCAGGTACATGTATACGATTTTTACCTGTATTGACAAAGATGGTATCTTTTAAAAATCTTAATGATATCCTGATCAGCCACCAAATATTTTTTAAATTAAATAACAAGGTCATTATATTCTTCACCATTATTATTATTTTTTTATTTCCTTCAATTTTATTATCACTTGATATTTTTTTCTTTTTCATACAGATACCCATGTCCATTATTTCATTTTGAAAATTGATGGAATCTTCTTGATAATTATAGTTTGATGTAGCCAATGCAGCCTTTTCGGTTTATTTATTATTTATTTATTTATTTATTTATTTTCGTCTGGCAAGTCCCACATTTATATGATAAATGATAAAGCTGGTCAAATCCGTGTTAATAATTGTTTTAAATACGTCGTATTTCAAATAACTTGTATCTAATTAATGATACACTTTCCGGCCTTGATATAAATAAATAAATAAATAAATAAATAAATAAATAAATAAATAAGAGAAACTCTAGATATTGGTATTGATAGATCCCTCTTGGACCAAGATACTGCAGCTATTTTTTTTACGGAAAAACGGAAAACTCATTAGTTAGTCTCACATATTAAAAAAATAATAAAACATCAAGAAACCCGTTTTATTTATCGATTTTTGTATCAAAATTTAAAACGAGGTAAATTGACACATTTCTTAAAGACGAAATATTTATTTAAATAATTAATTACTGCGCAAGATTTTTTTTCAAGAAATAGATTCGTTTTAAGAAAAATTAAACCTGTTGAAACAATTTTGGGCGTTTGCATTGGGCGGATAAAAATCCTTTTTCTTTGACCTAAATACACCCACGATCCCGTTATTGATCGCGTGTCGGACCTCTTTTTAAGATATTTAATTAATTTGGAAGCCCCACCTGTAATTACCTGCGTCCAAAATGTTTATTAATTAACTTGTTAAAATGAAAGTATTTCCCCTAAAACGAAAATACAGACCAAATTATAACATGACACATTAAATTAACCATGCCTGGGGTCAACAAGTTATTTGTCCTTCTTATGTGGCCTATTCACGTTTCACCGATAACGCACCTGTCAATCAACATAGAAAATACCACGCCAACCGCCCCTTTACCGAGATTATCATGCCGAAAAAGAAAAAGTGCCACTGAAAATATCATCGTTACGGTTTTATTTGGCATATGCAAACATTATTTTACCATCAGTATTTATGTTTAAACATTTTATTGATATTGTTTGTTATTATACAGTATTTTAAAACACGAATTTATCAAAGGGTAAATGTTATTTTCTTTTGAAGTGTCGCGTAGGAATATTTTATGAATAGCGGATTTGGAAAGAAGCCACGGACTGCCGACGCACCTTGCACACAGGCTTTGTTCACTGCCCATTTTTCGCATATTGATCAGTTTAGGTTGAAGATTGATTTTAATTTAAGATTAAAACTGAATGTATGACTTCAGCAACAGTTAAAAGAAATAATCAAGAATATGTCGTACCAGCAAGTTCCTCTCAGGTGAAGTATTTTGTATTTATTTCCTGGTTTTAAACGCGAATTGTTTTTTTGATGTTTATAAACGGCCGCCATTGTTATGCACACCCCTAATCATTAACCCCGCCTTGTTTCAGGAAGTACAACCGGGAACATCCCCCTTAGCCCTCTTGGCTGCCACCTGTAGCAAAATTGGAGCACCCACGCCCACAGAGGACGGGACAAATTCACCAGGAGGTACCCAACTTCGAGTTATTGGACAGGGGCAAGGAAACGGAGGTGGTGATGTAGTAGGAGCTACCTTCGTTCAGCTCCCATCTGGTGCAATCGTGGATGTTAGCGGTAAACAAACGTTCGGGATCCCTGTGTCGATTACCCCAACTGGACAGTTAATACAGCAAGCGACAACTGTTCAACCACAGTTAGTCGCTACCCCCGGGCCAGGTGGAACATTTACGTACAATGTCATATCGCCACTTCAAACAGTGCAGAACGTTGAAGGGGAAGCCATATTTATTCAGGGCTCACAACCACTGGGGACCCCAGGTCAAGCCATTATTGCCGGAAATCAGCCAGCAATGTTTACCCCGACCGGTCAAATCATTCGTGCTCAAGGAATCACGGGGGTAACGTGATTCCTGCAAATATGGGATTCAATTTGGCAGGAAATGTTTTGAGTTTAGGTGGTGGAAATGTTGTAAATTTAAGTGGCCTGCCAAATATGACAGTTAGGCCAACAGCAACAGGCATGTTACAAGCTGTGCAAATGCCACAGATTCCTCAACAGATGTCTAATATAATTCAGATACCTGTCACAAATGCTAACGGACAAACAGTTCAGTTAGGACCGGGGATTCCACTGACAGCTTATCAGCAACAGGGACAACAGATTCAAGGTGTTGCTTTGTCATCTGGACAACAAAGTGTTTCAACATTCGCAACAACAACCGCTGGAGGGAATGGTCAAGCACAAACTCAGTTAGCAACTGTTGCAACAACAGTTCAACAGCAACAAGCACAACCAGTTCAAGTTGCAACACCACAGACAATTGAAATTGCTGGCTCCCCCACAATTAAGAGTTCAACAACAGATAATTCAGGTGTTACACAAGTTACGCAACAATCTGTTGCACCAGTTGTATCTATTGCAACACAACAGCAACAACAACAGCAGACAAATGGACAGAATATTAATAACAATGCTTTCATGCAACAAATGGGTCAAATGCAGACCTTAATTCCAACAATGATTAACGCTGCCACTGGACAAATTATACCAGTTTCACAAACTATAAATGGTCAAAATATGGTGTTGCAAGTTCTGTGCAACAACAATCAAATTCAAATGTTGCAACATCAGTTGTAAGTTCAACACAACAGCAGCAACAAAGTGGAATTGTTCAAAGTTTAATGGCACCACAACAGATACTTCAAGCATTGCCTACACAAAATGTTGCAAATGTTCAGTTTGCAGGACAGAATCAAGTTGTTGCACAAAACCCATTTTTTCAAGCCTTAAATGTTGCGAATCTGGCGAGACCTCCAAATGTTCAAACCATACAAGTTCAGAATTTACAGGGATTACAGGGTCTACAAACTATTCAAAATGTTCAGGGTTTTCCCGGAGGGTTACAAATTACTCCACAAGGACAAATAATTGCAGCCGCAGCTCCAGGAACGTTACAAAATTTAGGAACTGTTACAGTGACACCATCAGGACAGTTACAAGTGACACCAACTACGCCACAGACTTCAGCAGCACCAGCAAGTCCACAACAGTATACAGCAACAGTTCAAAACATCACCAGTTCACAGATATCCAATGGCCAGACACAGATAATAGGTAAGGCTCACCTACATATATATATATATATATAGAGAGAGAGAGAGAGAGAGAGGATCTTAGACGAGTGGGGGTTTAATATGAAATTTATTAAACTTGTTTAATTATTGAACAAGTTTAATAAATTTCATATTAAACCCTCACGAGTCTAAGATTCAATATATCAACTAACTCAAAATACCGAGGCATAATGACATGTACATATTATTTGATGCCATATGAGCCGGTGCATGCGAAAACCTACAACTTGGTCAAAATTTTCAAAATTGAGATTTTTACATATTATGAAAGTCCATAATGTTTTATACGTTTAAACAAATTTTTAAAGTAAAACACAAATCCGAAAATATAAAAATGACGTCATAAAAACTTGGATGACGTCACAATTTATTGGTCAACTGTTCATGAGTGCTTTCAATTTTGCATTTAATTTTCAATACTCGATTGTATGCAATGCTTTTTATTGTTATATGCCGATTTTGTAACAGTACTAGTATCCAAAAGTGCCAACATTGATCCGACAGCATTGACGCTTTAATTGCGCAAATCCTATAGAACTCCTCTCTATGAAGCATTGTGCATGACCTGCAATCTGCATTTATCAAAAAAGTGACTGCAGTGTTGAGTCCTGCCAAAATGCACCATTCGAAATAAGTCATTGTATACATATTTTTGTTATGTCTTGTAAAATATTCTAAATTTCTGTAGTAGCAAACACAAACTGTTGTATATATGGAATTTGCCCTTATTAGTATAAGACATCAGAATTAATACATTTATTAAAAATACAGACGAGTTCGGTACTGTTTGTCATTTTTACCCAGTGCCTGGTTCTCGTTCATTAAGTGATTCAGATGCAATTGAAAACATAATCGTACATAAAAAACCTGGATTTTACAGGGTGTCAGAAAATAAAGTGCACCCATCTGTCTATAAAAATATGGTTTATTGATCGATTGATTAATTGATTGATTGAAAGGCGATCTACGTCCTTGTCAAGAATATTACACTTATATTGAGGATGTTTCCAGCTATAAGTGAAGTAGTACACTATTATTTTACCTTTGTAGTGTGTTATATTATATGACGAACCCCTTGTACCATCTCCATTGGTTTAGATTGAAAAAAGTTTGAATTGAATTGCCAAGTGCAATGAACAGGGAGGATTTTTAACGATGCCTGCGATGACACGGGGCATCGGTATTTAAGGTCTCTTCCGAAGGACTCCGTGACTTTCATTTCTAAATGACGAATGCTTGGCGAACTTTTTCAAGTTTTTGTCAAACCCTGTCTGAAATCGAACCCATGACCTCTCACATAAGAAGCGCACACTCTATCAACTAAGCATCCGTTGTATGCATACATTCTGTGCGACGTCAAAAGAAACATTTTGTTTTGGTACAAAGGCGCAACTGGTACACTTGGTATTAAGATTTTGGATAGTTCTTCTTGTGTCTTTGTAAGACAGGTCTTAAGAACACGTTTTCTTTTTTTACAAGAATGAGGGAAAAAGAAACGGAAATTCTTTTTTAGAAAAGCTGTATTCCTTCTGTTTTGCCTATTATATCCAAAATTAAAAACAAAACATACAGATGTGGGCGTTTTGGGTTTTTGGTCAAGGAATGTTCAAAATGCCCTAATGCATTTCTTAGCATAGCATGCGCAAGTGACCAAGTTTTTTTCCCCGCCGATACAAAGTGCATACATGTGGTATTTAATACAAATAGTTTAAAATTAAATATATAAAGTTTAAACAACAACTATATGAATAACATAGGCAAATGGCACTTTATCCTTTAGCAAAACACGTTTTCTGATATATTTCGTGAATTGACCTTCTACTTTCATTAGGGTGATATATCATCTCGACCTCTAAGTGGGGAAGGAAATGGCACCTCGTTCTCATCTGCATAATTAATTATGTAATTTACAATTATTTCAACGCCATTAATATTGATTAAGAGGCCGCGGTGGCCTAATGGATAAGACGTCAGTCTACAAATCCAGGGTCTCTGACCTCTCTGAGTTCGAGTCCCGCTTAGACCACATGTAGGAAAGTAAGTTTTCTTTGCTGTTGGCCTTTACTGGTTAACCTGGTATGAGTTTATGGACTGGGGGAATGGTACGCTTGTCTGCGACGTACTCGGCGCGCTAGCACCTTAAAAGCCGTCCTGAGTGCGCGCTAGTACAAGGCAGACCATACAACAGACTCGCAACTCGCATGCAAACATGAAATTGTTCAGAAAATGTTATGAAAATAGAGATTAATAAAATAGCTCTCGTCGCAAATAGCTGAAAAATTGCTGATACGACGTTAAGCAACATTCAACCAACCAAGCTATTAATATTGAAGTCATTATGAGGTTTTTGAACCCTGTTCCCATGTGTTCTTGGATCATTTAAATTATTCTTCACATGACGGATGATGAAGCTTTAACCAATTTCCCTGATGGCATACCGTATCTTAAATACTACTCGACAAATTACTGTACGTTTAAGGTGAAATTATGGTGCTAATTCTGTCTCTCTCCTCGTTTTGTTTGTATTCTTTGGTTGTCTTATACTTCATACTAATGGACCCTATCATGCAATCTTCCCGCTATGGTGAAAAAAAAAAAAAAAAAAAAAAAAAAAAAAAACGTCAGTGGGATTCGAACTCCCGGAGCCTGTGTTAGATAAAAAGTGTAAATCCAAAGGCGTATCCACTACACCATGACCACATATGCAACGCAATGTTATACAATGTATAAAATTTGTTATGTCACCGCTAAGGCCAGTAACTCTTCATTTGTTTACATTCACAGACGTACCCACGGTAAGTAGTACTGTTTCTGGATCTTGTTACCGATAGGCTAATATTTAATGTAGTTGTTATATCGCCATTGAAAAGACATATAAAATCGTAAGACACATACATGTATTATTAAACATGTATGTTATTCAATAACTCAAGTAAACCCCGGGTGATACACACATAATCTTCCCGGGTCATATCTCTCTCTCTCATTTAGATAAAATTGGGAAAATGTTTGTATTTATTATAATTTATAATTTTGTATTATATTATTAATATTGATATAAATATTTATAAAACGTGACCAATATCAGTTTCGAAATATTTTTAATACAACCATCTCCATACTCCGAAGATACATGACCGAAAATGAGTGCTCGTCCACATCTACTTTAAGCCCTTATAAATGCTGTAAAAACATATGGATGAATTAAAAAACTCAACCTCATCTGTCTTCCCTTCAGTTACCATATCTTACCACCCCAACACTTAAAATCACTCCGTTAAAATCAGTTTTAACTTCAACTCGTTCTAAAAGTTAAAATGTCAAACTTGTAAATTGACGCACAATACTTGCAGTTGACTTCCGTGTTTGTGACGTAACTTCGTCGCGATTTTTCTCAATTGTGACGTAATTGCCAAGTTGTAGGTTTTCGCATGCACTGGCTCATATAGAAACAGACAATTTCTATCTAGGTCAGACAAATCGCCTTCAAATTAATTGCGTAAGTAAGAATATAGTGTTCTATTTGGTTATAGTAAAAGTATATTAATCAATTAGAAAAAAAAACATAATCAGTATGCAAGTTTAAATCATAATATTTTTCCGAATGCATTAAAATTATTTTTCAAAGAATCGGAAAGTCTTCAAAAGTCTAAAAATAAACAACAGACTGTTACAGTTTTTATATGACGTCATTAGGCACAACCACTACGTAAATCAGAAGCGTTATAACTGATTACGTCACAATCAAGTGATATTACATGGGTACCTGTGTAATACGAAAAATATTACACCGTTTTACTTTTATTCCATCAATAAACAGGAGGGTTATGTGATATATATAATACATGTAAATATTTGTACATAATAGCATTTTATATTGCACATAATCAATGTAATTCTTTTACTTCCATGGTTGGATAGTTTGTGATTATTATTATTTGAAGTAATTTTTATGACAATCTTCATGATTGATTTGAAGTGTCATGCATGGTACAAGTAGAGAAAACCAGAGTATCCAGAGAAAACATCCAACCTTCAGATAGACACAAACTTTCTCTCACTAGATTCTAGAATCTGTCCAAGTGGAATTTACACCTAGGTACTTAGGTAGCGAGAGGCTGTCAGCCTGTGTGAACTGTGATCCTTAAATTCACACTTAAGACTGCTTAACCACTATGGCCATCTAATTTCATGGAGAATTTCAAGGAAAAGATTATTAAAATACTGTGCAAGTTGCTTAATTTTAAGATTTGTCGATTGTCTACTAGTGTGTGTTTGAAGATATATAGACTTTATGATATTTTCTTAATTTCAGATATTACTGTAAAACCTGCTTAGTTATTATAGTTAATATCTCTATATAGAGACCACCTGTCTAGTATTTTGATGTCCTTTTCACATTTCATCCTTAAAGAATCTATTCAATTACAGGGTACAACCTGTCAATTAATACCAGTGTTTTAATACACCTTTACAACCAAAAATGACCTCTACATACTGACTACCTGTCTATAAAATCTATATTTATTGTAGCTGCACCTAATGGCCAACAAGTACCAATCCAGCCCGATCCAAATGACATGACAAAATGGCAGGTTGTACAAACCACACAGGGTAACCAGGTTACATTAAGTCCCACTCAACAACAGGTTACCGTGATAGATACTGGTCAGCAAGGTACTAGAAGATTACGACGAGTAGCGTGTACATGTCCTAACTGTAAAGAAAATGAGGGCAGGTAAGAAATTTATTAAATTATCATGAACACCCAAGTTTGGTATTTATTTGAATCAAAATTTTTGTCTGGAGCACATGTTCTCACTTCCCTGGTGGAAGTTCATGTGTTCAACTTAATTTTGCTTAATTTGTCAGTTTTAAAAGTTTTTACTTGCTTTTGGATTGTGATTTGGACATGGATCAATATGTTGTTTTGATTTCTCCATGGCAACAACATTGAGTTGCACTGTGAAGTTATAAGCAATATCAAAGAATGGATCCTTGTCTCCTGAGTAAAAGAGTGTTGGTGCAAATTTCCAAACAAACAAATTGACCAAAGTCAATTCAGAATACCAAATATACCTTGAAATAATGAGTAGTGTCAAACTTATTGGAGAGGGTATTTACATGTAAAATTGTTGGATGTATTAAGTTGTAGTAGCCTTGTCACCATGCACCAGATCAAAAGTCTGCTTATTGGTAGAGCATCCTCCTCGGGGTCATGTGTTCAAACCCCGGTCAGGTCATACAAAAGACTCGGGAGATAAGTGCATCCTCACCTGGTGTGCAGCATTCAGTTTATCTGGTGTTGTGATATAATGTGATTGGAAAGTGGTATAGTATACTCATATCACGGTTATAAAGATACAGATTATATAATATATCCTGGCCTGAACATGTTTCCTTCTATTTTCTAGGACTGGTGACAACAAGAAGAAACAACACATTTGTCATATACCAGGTTGTAATAAAGTTTATGGTAAAACATCTCACTTAAGAGCACATTTACGGTATGTTATACACTTTTTGTCTTCAGATTATAATGGGAAAATAAGAATGTTTACTGACCATAAGGGTTTAAATTGGCAATACAATCAAAGGGAGGTAATCATCCTGACAAAATAATTATTAATACATATACCATAATTATTGACTCGGGGTTGGGGTCAATTACATTCAAATGTAATTAATTACAATTACTTAGAAAAAACTGAAATGAATGTTGTTAAAATGACTGCAGAACAAGGTAGTTTTCTAATTTAATCACCAAAAATTCTCCAAAACAATAGTAATGCATTAGCAAATAAACCTAGCTGTTCTCACTGACAAAATCTCGGATATTAAAACAAAATTAACATCTTTGCAATTAGGACCTCGCTATTGCAAGCATGTCATAAACCAGGTAAATGACATAATATTAGAAAAAAAAACATTGCCCATATTAAATGATATCATGGAACTATAGTATTTTTGCCTTTTGTTAAAATCAACAGTAACATTTGTACCCCGATTTCAAATTCATATCTTGGTTGAAAAAAACATCACAAACAATACATGCAGATCCTATATAAAACTTAAAAGTCGAGCTTTTCTCAATATGGCCAAAGTATTTAGCTGGATAACATATGAATGATGTCATGTTAAAAAAACATGTAATTAGCAATGTTCTTTTCAGGACTTAATAGACAGGTGAGAGGATTACATTTCGTACTTCTATTTACTTTTGAATTTTTTTTTTTGGAAACAATGGATTTTATATTTTATTTTTTCTATATTTGTTATAGGTGGCACACAGGGGAGAGACCATTTGTCTGTAATTGGTTATTTTGTGGTAAACGTTTTACAAGATCTGACGAGTTACAGAGACATAGAAGAACACACACAGGTAGGGAGTAGGATAGAGTGAAGTAATGGAGTTTTGTCATCACAGTCAAGATTGTTTTACTTATATTGAGGGGGTCAATTCTGGAATAGTTGGATTGACTAATGAAGCTTTATGCCCCAGTCCGGATTTTTTCACTTGTATTGCGACAGTCATTTCAGGGATGATGATGGAAACCTTCATGCCCAGAGAAAATAATTCACATTTGGCAAGTGAGCAGTTCAACTGACAAACTTTTTTCACTATAAGATCTTCTCGAGTTTGATTCAAACCTATGCAGTTGGAGGCACACAGGAGGGAGGGATGCCATCTGTTACAGTTGGTCTTGCTTAAACTGCATTTATAATGGTGTGAACTTTACAGTGACTTGTGGTACTTCAAAATGTACAGTAAAACCTTGAATAATCTCCACCATTTTTCACAGTCAAATTTTAGCAATGGGGGTTTGGTAATTAATTGGGGGGGGGGGGGGGGGCTTATAAAGAAAAACATAGTGTAAATGGATTTATATAGACTGAATATGTTTAAAGACAATAAACAATATTGAATTAATAATTGAATTAGATTTTGTCCTGATATTTATCAATATGATGTTTTTGTTTACAGGAGAAAAGCGGTTCGAATGTAAAGAGTGTAATAAAAGGTTTATGAGAAGTGACCACCTGTCAAAACACAGAAAGACACATCAAAATAAAAACAACAAACTTAACCAGTCATCAGAAGGTAGGTTCTTGTAGGATAAATAACAAGGTTTTCCAGGCACATTAGAATAATGGGGATCCTGAATCTGGGTATTTCTACCTGTGATTAAGGGCCAAAGCTTAGTCCCATTTCCTTTAGGGAAAACATTAATACACATAGTTCCTAATTTTTGCCAATAATTCATTGCCCTAACTACTGTTTTCAGTTTAGCTTGCCAAATGTACTCATATTTATATTTCTACATATACATAGCAGTGTTTATTCTAGAAATTAATCAAGTGGGACCTAAGGACCCCTAATACAAAATGTTGAACCCATTTTGGATTGGTGTCTATGAAGACATAGAGTATTTGATAATGCTTAACAAACAAAGGTTAAATGTTCTAATAAGGCTTTACATTTTATCAGGTATAACTTGATTTTTAATAGAGAAAAAATATCCAAAACTCTGATGTAAAACTACAGTATATTATCCATAATCTTGTATCTCTTGTAGGAAATGAAGATGAAGGTGAATTAGACGGTGAGATTATGGCAGAAAACATTGTGATAAAAACAGACGTAGAAACAGTGACAGTTACATATGATCAGTTACAAACACAGTGACCAAGTAAAGACAATAGACAGGATGAATAAAACAATTGATATTGAAGTCATTGTGGACGCCATTCTCTGGGTGGCCATGGTAACATGGCTAACATTACAGTTGATATTGAAGTAATTGTGGAACAGTTGATATTGAAGTTATTGTGAAAAAGCATTCTCTGGGATTGCCATGGTAACATGGCTGCCTTACCATGGCTACCATTACACTTGATATTGGAAGTCAAATAGGAAGCCATTCTCTGGGATTGCCACAGTATCACGGCTAACATTACAGTTGATAGTGAAGGCATAGTTGTAGCTATTTCCTCAGTTGCCATGGTAACATGACTTAAGATATTTCCATAGATCTGCAAATGTTGTTTATCATCATTACCAGACAGTGGCAGCACATAACAAGATGAAGACCACTTTGTCGTTTTTTGACCATTGATGCTTTTTTTATGTCAACTTGTTTCCAGATTGGTGGATTCTACTATTTATTATCGTCATGGTTACCAACAGTGTTGTATTGTTAAAACTTACCTGTTCTAGGTCTAACCACATGTTATTGTGATATCAGTTGCTACAAGTGTTACAGGTGTCCTTTGTTGCTAAGCATTTGGTACACAAATGAATTCATCTTGACTAGACAGCAAAACCTGATTTTACAACATGTTCTAAGTTGTGAGACACATATCAAGTGTTAGTTGAACCCAGTGGCTGCCAGTAGCTTGACTTGAGTTTAATATCATGTCTAATGAATTTCTCCACTATCAAAGACGTTGCTATGGTTACATGTTGAACAAAACCATTTTTACATCTTGTATGGTACCTGGATGTAGATGTTGCTACGGTTACATGTTGAACAAAACCATTATTACATCTTGTATGGTACCTGGATGTAGATGTTGTTGCGGTTACATGTTAAACAAAACCATTATTACATCATGTATGGTACTTGGCTGAAATAAAGTTTAACAGATGTTGCTATGGTTACATACTGTTCAGCAGTGTGATACAACATCTTCTACAGCTACCTGGCTGTATATGGTAAAATGTCCCATTATGATATAATATACATAGGGCTATATTTATATCATCATCTACACAAAACCAATGATACGTTAAGTTTCATTTTATGTCTGATGAAGCTATGAAAATTGTTGTTTTGGTAACATGTTGTTTAGAAAGGTATTTCATAGGTGTCTGTGACAGTTATGGACTACTTGTAACCTTGAAATGTGTCATTGTGCTTTCAGCAGCTTTTAGTATTTTTTAAAAATCTGCAGAATCTAGGTGCTAATATATGTACAGATAGATAAACTAGACATTGGCTTTAGATTTTAAATACATGTAATTATTATGTTGTTAAAAAGCTTTAATTTTGATAATTTAGTTACCAGGATGTATTTATTGTCAGTTGTTGCTAAGAGTATCGGTAAATTCATTGGTACAAATATCTAGTTCAGTTTTTACAAAGGCTACATTATTCCTGGTAGCCAAAATCGCTATTGGCTACTAATTTCTGAGATTTTTTCAAGAAATACCATATATTATCAAATTTGTGTAAAAGGACATTATTATCCCAAACTTTGAAAATTTGACTTTCAATAGTTTTAAATTTGTGGAAATCTTTTCAAGGGTAGTCGTCAATTTGATAAAAATGTACACATCTTATTGGATCATTTAGACATCTGCAGAGCAGAAAATGATATGGGAAATATCTGGTATTTTGATCTGGGGTCCTGAATCCACTTTTAGTCAAAAGTTGTCCAGTTTTTCAGGTCTGTTGAATCTCTTAAATTATCCTTTTTAGTGGTCCATTTTGTATAAACATTTGATTGTTAACACCGTTAAAGGTGACAGTTTAGTACTACATCAAACTTGCCTGAAACAGTTCTCTTACTAGTATTTCTTAAAAATTGGTAATTTGCACAAAAATGTATTGTACTGTACTGATATTATCTTGTGGTTTTATAAATTATGATAACTTAAAATCTGGATATTTCCAAGTTCTTTTTGTTTTTAATCTGTGTGAAAGTCTTTTAAGCACTTTCCAGATTTTTGCCAAAGATTTTAGAATTTCTCTTTGCCAGAATCACACTGAAAGTTCTGAAGACAGGACAAATTATGGAATTATGGGAGTCAAATTGACACAAAATCTCAAAAGGCCACCCATTTAAAAATGGTTGCTTCTTGATGCAAATCAAAAGTCAAATTGACAAAAAGTTTGTCAGATTGCTTTCCAGGTGCTCTGGTTTCCTCTACTTTGTCAGAACTGACTTCCTCAATATAGGTGATAGTTTGTTGACTTGAACACCTCTACTAGAATGGTTAGTTTTGATGATGGCTATTGAAAGCAGGATAAACAATAATTTTTAACATTCCATTTTTGTCTCAAACAAGCCTATAAATTTCTTTTTACAGATAATCAAATTAATTTCCCACCTAGAAACTTGAGCATTACTGAAAACACATGCATTGTGTTGGATTTTTTCTGCTCTGACAAGGTTAATTTTGGTCCACACATGAACAGTTATTTAAGGCATCATACATTATTTCATTCATACATTATTACAGCACAAATTCAAAACATATATTTTCAATTTTAAGGTTCACTCATTTCATTTTCATTATATGTATCATTATCATAACAATATTTTTATCACATCTCGTCATATTTATCAAAATCGTATATATATATTATATCGCTGTATGTCTATTTTTATGTTGATGATTGTTATAATGGTTGGAAATATCACAAAAATTTCTCAACCTCTATAAAGCCATTTATTCTTTGTTGAATAAATTATGAACAATATTGTCTGCTATAGTTAAGTTTTTAATTTTATATTAAAAATACATTTTAAATGTATAAAAGAGGAGGATATATAGTAAAACTTGGTTATAATGACCCTTAATAAGTATGCCACTGTCATCGGATCCTAACCTTCTGCGTTTTTCTTTGTAAACTGTTCGATTTATTGCCAAATATTCTCAATGAACTGAGGTTTTACTATACTTATATTGTTAAACCTTGTTTGATCACCGTCGTCAGTTCAGTCACATTTTGGCTATGTAAGGGGACGATAAATTGAGGAGCCAGAAAGAATGACCTAGCAGAAGAGAAAATAGATTTTGGGACCTCAAAACACTGTGGTGTTGAAGCAAAGTGGCAAAGTTATTGAGGGTCAAATAATAACTAATACAGAGTGGTCAGTTCTGATATGGTGAAGGAAACCAGTGTCTTCAGATTACCATGTAAATTTAAGATGTCAGCAAGGAAATGAAGAGAGGAGTTGAGTAATGGTCAAGAATATTTCACTTATTTCGAGACATCATCAGCTATAGGCAAAAGTGAGGAAATTTTGCCTGTGCATTGCCCTGATGGCATTATACAGCAAGGTTCTTTAGTGTGCCAAGCCCACCGTGACACAGGACCTCGTTTATTTTAAGTTCCCATCCGAAAGAACCGCCACTTTCATTTTGTAATGCAGAGTGCTTGGCTAAGGAACAGTCACTACCCACTTTCAAGTCTTGGATCAGACCTGGTCGGGGTTCGAACCCACAACCTCCCACTTATGGAGCCAGCACTCTACCAACTGAGCTACTGCAGTGGTCAAGTGAATGAAAGGGTTTTGTATCCTAATTTAGATCAATTTTATTAAGAAAATGCCACCTATAGAAAAGTCAAAGAAATGTTTTAGGTCACAGGGTATCAAATTGTAAGGTTTTGTACACTTTCATTTCCAAATGAAGGACGTAGTTATGTAGTTTTAATCCGCAAGCACGATTCTTTTATAGAGGCAATCAGTTCCTGGATGATGGAACTGCCAACCAATTAGTTTCAGCATACACAGGTTTAAAATCCTTTTTTGAGATTTAACCCTTGTTCGTCACATGCAAGCAAGGTGATTTTCCTTGTTGCTGGATGGGTTGCTGTTATAAGTGATCATGTAAGAACAGAACTAGAGTGGAGCATTGGTGTTTAACGCCCCAGATTCTTTTACTTGTATTGTGACAGACAGTTCTTACATGAAAGAAGAAACTGAATGTCTTGAAGAACCACTTCCTCAGGGCAAGCAAACTGACAAACTTTCTTCTACTAGAATCTGCACTAGTAGGATTGGAACGTAGGAGATGAGTGGCACATTTATAAGTATGCTAGGACTTAAGCAGTGTTGGGAAGGAAAGCCAGTCCGACATGCCATTATTGGTATTTTTTGGAAAGGATTGGTTACCTACACAATGGGTATCACAAATAGAAAATGTTGAATTTACCAGGCAAAGACTGGATAAAATATTTGATTTATTTCCAAAACTGACTTCAGATCACTCTCACACAGAGACGAGTGAATTATTATATTATTCCCTTACCTGATCCTAGTTGTATAAACTGGAATTGACGTATCGCCAGCCACGCCCACAGTGTTCCGACACTGGCTGCCATCACAGTACCAAAGCAGCGTCATGGCAACTAATCACATTCTAGTGTCAGTGATGTCATTAAACTGCACAATTCAGGTTGAGCTTTCATTCTTTTTGCGTGTAATTCAAGCATGTCAACCCTTTTTCGGAACATAGTGGGCGTGGCCGGCGATACGTCAATTTGCTATGTGTAATATTATACTTAGTCTAGAAATGTATGGTAATTATTATTGCACATAGCGATTTTCCATAACCACTAAGTGCTAGTCATTGAACAGTACCAATTTTTATTTAAATATATTGGATTTTCTGTTAAAAGTTTTGCATAATTCCCTGCCACAGTGACCGATGATAAAACTGATGTTGATTTGAGTAATAGTACCAGTATTTTACACCCCTGTAAAGATTCTTTCACCAATATCAAGTTGGTCAGTTCAAGAATGATATAAGAAACTAGAATGCCTGGAGAAAACCACTCCACAACTGAAATGACAAACTTTCTCACACAAGAATCCATTTGAGACCCTAAAGTAGGCGACAAGACCATTGTGATCTGTAAGTTGGCGCTTTAAACTACTATCAGCCACATTAGTCATCCAATAAAACCATTGTTTAAAGAAACTAAAAACAACATGCTGATATGTAAGTTTTTATTTCTGACAACAAAGTGAAATCACATAAAATGTGAAACCATTCTTTTTAACATTTTTAACAAGCAAGATGTTACTTATGTACAACTGCAAGACCTGTACACCAAAATCTATTAAAACAAATTTTCTTTAATAATGACAAAAAAATAACAAGTCGTTGTATTTAAAAATCTTTATCTTGAAATGATAATTAGTAAATAATCTAGCATCCTTCACCTCTGATCATGTGAAATATGAATTCATTCAACTTTGACCCATGTTGGCCCATTCAACTTTGACCCTTGTTTACCCATTCAACTTTAAACCATGTTGACTTTTTCATCATACCATGTTTATCCTATAGCATTTAATCATACACCCAAATGTAACTGATTTCATTCTTCAAATTTATTTACAAAATTAAATTTTAATTTAAAAAGATATCATTGAAGATAACTTCCCCTTTCTTAATTAATTTAAGATGTATTTCATGGCATAATATTCTCAGCTATAGTTAGGTCCTAAAATAAAATCACATGAATTCCATGGCATAAGATGCTCACCTGTCCATAGGTCCTAAAATAATCATGAGGCTCTACCTACACATCAAACTTACTTTAACTCTGCTCTTAATGTCTGAAACTGAGGTGAGACAAAAATTCCTTTCTCTAAACATTATTTAATAAAAACAACATCAATTTATCTTTAATTCAGATTTTCATAAGTTGAATGTATTGTACGTGATGTGCGTTTTGAATGCAATAGTTTTGTAACTATGTTGTCGCATTTCAAAAATAATAAATAAAAATTTTGCAGTGTAAAAATTTAAATTATATGACACCTATAGGACACCTTTACTAATTTAAAACGTTAAAATGATCTAACTACATCAAAACTTTTATCACTTCAGGTTTTTTTTTAAATATTCAAATATTCTTTTTTCAAAAAATACATTTTCAAATAAGGAATGAAATATTCTGTCAGAAACTTAATTTGACCTTCCACAAAAGTCTCGTGATACACTTTAAACAAGACTGCATATATTCTGTTTCAGATATAAAACGGATAGACCATGAGCTCTCATTTCAGACTACAGTCACCATGTCTACTCTTATGCTAATGGAAAAATAAATAATGATGCATAAAATATATACTAGAGAATTCAATCTAACCTATTTTTTAGCAACCCTTAACCTAACTAAATAACATTCATGACTGAAATTATGATATTTTTTTTTAGTTAAAGCACAACACCATGACCGTTCAAACTGAAAGATGATTTTGCTAAAAAAAAATCACATAAATATGACTGAAAATTTTAATTAAAAAAAACAATTACATATTACTGAATTTTAAAACACTTTGCTGAATTACGAAAAATATGATTGCATTGACATACAAATTAATTTGATAAAATGTTTGCTGAAAAATGACAAAAACATGTAGGACTAAATTCACTTCACTGAAAAAAACCTGAGGACAGAAAATGACATCAGACACTGTAAACATATTAATTTAGTGGTGTACTAATCTGAGTGATGGTACAGCAACGCTAATTTAACTCTATCGTCAAATCAAATACATGTATGACCAAAGTGGACAAGGCGATCCATAAAATTTATGCGAATTCAAGTCAATGTGAATTTACCCAAATTATAATTAAATTAAAAATTTTTACACACTAGAATTAATAAATTTACAGTATTTCGCTTGTATGGATACATTGGAGGCTGAAACAGATGCCAGGGGTATACAGTTTGACAACAGCTCTGTTGCAATTTACAAACTGAACATTGGATGCTGAAAGAGATCCCAGGTTTTATGACAATACCTCTGTTGCACTTTATAAACTGAACATTGGATGATGGGTTATGACAATAACTCTGCTGCACTTTGTGCAAGCAAGTTACATGTAAAACGAAAAAAATACATACATGTAAAACATTATAATGATGAACGGGATGATGGAGAAAATATTTGTGACCCAAAATTACTGATTATCTGTATGTATAAACTGTATATATAATATATATATGTATATATACATCGACAAAATAAACATCAGGATTTTAAAATACACTGTATATTATTATTATCATTATGAATCACAGTTGGGTATACATGTATACATATAATTCTATATAGCACTACTTAAGTCTAACATAATATCAATGAGCTTGTATGATAATACAATGTAGTAATGAAGAACAAATTTATCACATTTATCTTAAACTGTAAATCGAGAAATTTTCACACTGGTTAATCAATAGGAGTGATCGTGTTTTATGTCACAGTTAAAAAGTTGTGAGTTTGAGAAGTCATCTATGGTATATCCAGTTATATACTAACTGTTAGGTAATATTGCACCCCTGTCAAGATTCTTTCACTTATATCGAGGTGATCATTTCCTGGATGGTGGAGGAAATATGAGTTCCTAAAGAAAACCATTACAAGTAAACCAACAAACTTTTTCACAATAGGATTTGTTTAGAAAGGGATTTCAACCTTGACAATGAGAAGCACTTTTATCCCCTAAGTCCACTTTAGATCACTTTACCACCGATAGCTGTAAAAATTAAACACTGATATCTGTAAAATTAAAACAATGTCAAAATTTCCTAAATATTTGGACACCCCCATTTTTTCAAGTGTATAATTTTCATATTTCCTCTAAGTTCCTGGACGCTTGAAAATGAAATTATTAAAATTCGTCCAAATACATAGAAGGATTACAGTATCAGAATAAGGAAAATCTTGGTTAAGGAAGATAACTGGGTTTATAGCTTTGCACTAGCATTCTGAATCTGAATTTTCACAATTTATCTACTAACTCCTAGAAAGACCAACTCTAGTAACCTTCCCCTATAAATTCTACAAAAGTGCTTAAACATTGTTTAGACTGTATAAAATTTGGAATACCTAGTTGTCAATTTTAGTGTGTTTTTTTTCAAAAAAATTTGTGTGGAAAATTTCTCGATTTACAGTGGCAATGACATGCATAGATACAGAAAAGTTACAGTAAAAGCAAATAATCATGAAAATAGTTAAAAAAAATGAACACCTGTTAAAATATAACATAATAATAATACATTCTTATATTCCAATTTCTATGATGAACTTCACTTGACCTAGTTAAAACTATGAAATATAATAAAGGTATATAATATGTATATACACAAATTTATATACATATTTAAATATGACTAGTTTTATTTCTGAGAGAAACAAAAAAATAAACAATAATAACACAAAATATTTTTTATTTTGTTTTTTTTCCCCAATTTCATTTATTTTTGCTATATCTATACATAATTTTTGGTACATTGTTACATAAATTTCTAATTTCATTCTTGCATTATAAAACTAAACTTTAATATTTAATAAGGACATAAACACGTGCATTTTATAATCTGTCAAATAACGGGTAATCAAGCAATTAATTTAAAGTTTTTCCAAGGTATACATGTATGGTATGTCCACATTTAGAGAACAAAATCCACTTTGTTATTACTGAAACAAAATCCAAACGTAATCCTTCTATAATTTTCAACTTTCCCATTTTTTTCATTGAATGAACCCTTTCAATCGGTGATTTATTTTAAACACACAACCTTTGTGAACAAACATTTTTAAATCAAGTTGCACGGGAGAATGGATTTAAACCTTTTCTTTGAAATTCCTGTTTCTGACAGTCTAAAAGAGTTGCATTCAAATTTTACTAAGTTTTGATACTGTACAGATAACTTAAAACAAACCCCTAACCACGAAAAAAGAAGAATTCACAGAATTCAAATTAATAGATGCATTTTCGACTCATTTTTCAAAGAAGAAAGGCAGAATTTACTATTACCACTAAACATAGATTACCATACAGATAATGGATACCATAACAATAAACCAAAACAAACAAGTTTCATCATATGCATAGTTTTAAAGGATGTGTTATTTACAAACATATGTATATCTTATGAACAGCAGTTTACAAACACATGCATATCGAACAAAATAAAGATAGATACATTTTATTTAAGTATTTTTATAATTATTTATTTTTTTGTTTTTTTATCTATTATATATTTTTTAATATTTTTTTTTTTGAAAAAAAAAATATGGCAAAAAATTTGACATCAATAACTTATAAACTGATAATAGCACAAATGTATAAAATATATCATGAATTCTCTGTTAAAATCATAATAACAAGATGTGCCATTTAAGTTTTTTTAAAAACAAATCATAAACAATAAGTTCATTAATTCATTTACTTTCCTTTACAAAATATAGATTAATAATACTAAATATTGGCACTTCTATTCTATAAATTCTATCTGCACCAATTACAGAAGTAGTCTGAGTCAGAACAAGTACTTTCACCTGAGAACCAATAATAAGTAAGCATTAAAAAAACAACCAATGAACTGTACATGTAACTACAAATTGGCCAATCACAAATACCGTAATGCAACTAGAAGATGACCAATCACATGTAATGTAGGTAACTACAAAATGACCATTCACATGAAATGTAAGTAACTACAAAATGACCAATCACATGTAATGTAGATAGCCAAAAATGACCAATCAAAGGTATTGTAACTACTAAATGTCAATTTCACATAATGTAACACTATACACAATGACCAATCACAAGTAATGTTGCTAAAATTTTGACCAATCACACAAAACAATGCAAAAAATAAAGCAAGAATCTATTTTGTAGACATTCAACATAAACTAGTAAAACATTTCACAACTTTGTAAAGTTATGAAGTCAGTTTATTTCATATAAGATTTTCACACACTGAATTATCAACTAGCTAGACTTTCTTTCATTTACCCTTTAAAAGAATACAAAATCATAGTTATCTGTAAGATTTTCTACATGAACCTTAATCTCAATTTTTTCTTCTTCATTTAATAGCATATTTATTTCATATTAAATATAGAATTTTGTAGAACAAGACAACTCACTGAAGGTATATAAAAATCAAAGCACTGCGAGTGCTAAACGTAGGAAAGTCATGATTATGATGGTGGTGGTTCTACTGCTGAATGAAGAAAGAAATTAGTTGATGCACCGGTAGATTATGAACTATTATTGGAAAAAATTAGTGATAGTTGTAGACATACTGTCAATCGTCAATTGGGAAATTTTTGCATTTGTTTCATTTGTGCATAAATTCAGCGAGTAAGAATACACAAAAATAAAATGTTGATGCCGACTTGGTGAATATTTAATTTCAACACCATAAACGTGAATTTGCATTTATGCATAACTGGTCACTGGATAAAGTAAAAAATAAAAATATGTGAATAACAGGGTTGCTTCTTGTGAAAATTACAGACGAAGAAAGTTCAAAATTTACAGTAGCATACATTTTAAGACTTTCAATGTTAGGGTAAGGTCCTAGGCATGAGTGCAATATGAACATTTTGAAACACTAAACACTTAATCGCCAGAAATGTTTTAGCAGTTTTACATCTATCAGAAATTTTAAGGAGAGAAACTGTGACATTTTTGATACCAGATTTGATGTTAAATTTTTTTGAAAATGGTGTATTTTTTGCATTAATACAGTCATAATTAATGGAATTAATTAATTAATTAGGAATATTTATATTTGTTGATGAATACTGGCCTAACAAATTATGAGTTTATACAGTAAAACCTCATTATAATGTTATGTTGAAATCCCAAAATCTGTTTCATCTGCTTTTCTTTTTAAGTGTCTCTCTCTCTCTCTCTCTAGATATATTGCCAAATCCCTTTATAACACCAAAATATGACTGAACAAATGATGGCAATAAACCAAGGTTTTACTGTACTTAAATAAGACATGATCAGAGAACAAAAAGAGGCATCAATTACTCTCAATCCCTTCAAATAAAACTCCAACCCAATATGACACTCAAGAGTATTTCATGAAAAGATAAAAAACAACTTACTACATGAAGCCATATATCAGACAAATGAATGGACAATGATAATGTATTCACCTGATTGTTTAAATAAATATAATGTCTGAACACAATTTTTATATTTAATGTAAAATATTCAGAATTTTAATTTTTTTTTACCTATTTTTGTAGCAAGACTGCTTACTCCTAACATTTTATATACTAGTATATCTGTAGTGTTAATAAGATTCTAAAGTTATGAAGTTTCAAAAGTGACTGAAACCTATTTAATTGAATTACGTACTATACATATTAATTTCAGCAGTTTACTAATTTTAGCTATTTTCATGATTTTCATTAGTAAAACTATTTTAATCCATTGCCAAATTAAATATGATCATAGTGTACAAGGTGATCCATGAGATTTACGCTTATTCAAGTCCAGATGAATTTACCAAAATTATATTTGGTCTAACAATCATACACAAAAAATTAATACATTTATAGTATTATTTTTGAAATTGTTGTTTTCATACTCTCTATGACTGGAGGAATATAATGATTACACAGATGCCAGAACACTAGTGCATGCTTTAAAGTTTTTTTCACTAGTTCTAGTTCTAAAAACCAAAAGCAGGCATTTCAAAACAACAGGTTCTTCAGCAAAATTATTTTGGAAAAAAAGTGCTGCCACCAAAATAACCAGAACTATAGTTAATAGAATAGTGACTAGTATATTGTAAAGATTGGTACATGCTGTTAACACATACGGTGTTCTGATGTGAAATGCTTCCAGACAGCCTAGAATTATCTCCCTTGTGAACATAATTAAACTTTGTAAACAGACTAGAAAATCACCAGTGGCTTCATTCTTTATGGAATTATTTCATTAGTGAAACTGTTACATGTCAAACTCATGATACACTAGTGACAAAGTTGCACCGGAACATTTTCCCTGAAGGCATGACAAATACAGCATGCTTTAGATATATAATTATGTACAGACAATGAACATATTCAAAGTATTGAATTTCCTTTTCATACATAATGAATCTGAAAAATATTATAGAATCAAAATATTTGCATTTAAAAAAAAAACTTTAGTGAAATAGATTCAAAAGCTGCTCGTCATACTGGCTACAAACACTTTCTAGCAAAACCTGTTCTTCTTATATTATGTGAATCATTTTATTTAAGGTAATAAAATTGGTTTTAAAGAAGACTGTCTTTCATACTGAATGTGCCAAACTTTGCATAACCAAATTTTTTCTATTATACTGTCATTTTGAATACATTTGTTAAGGTTAACAATGAAGAAAACTCTTTTAACTGTTAAACAGATCAATAGGCTTAAATATCACAAATTCTATTTTATAACAATAATTTTAACGCTTAACTTTGATTGTCTGAAAGCATGTTTTTTACAAAAGAATCTTAAATATTTTGTAAAAAAAATCAGTTGTGATGAGATAGGTATTAATATGGCCAAAAACTAGGACGTCCCAGATAGTCTAGGACACATAATATGTATGATGTGAAAAAATTGGTGATATTTAAATTAACTTCAAAATATTTTCTTTTCCTAATTTATAAAAAGCTCTCAAAAAAAACTTAAAAATAACAAAAATTTATATGAATCAAGTCATGATATGGTAGTCAAATATGAAAAACTTAATCCCAGAACCCCTGATTTTTATTTTTTTTTTTGTTAAACTAATGTATCCGGCATTTCTATTCTGTTAAACAAAAACAACATTTGAACTGATAACAGGAACTGAGGGTATCACATACGCTATATTGTGGAGTTTCAACACAAAGCAATTTTTACTATCGTAGTTCATTTCAATTCTATATTTGTTGAGGACCAATGCAGAGGTCTATTTAATTGAGAACATATGTTTATTTAAATAATGTATGGCAGTTTTTTAAACTGTAGCTATGTTTTATAGAAAAGTTAATTATAGATCACCCATGTGATCTTAGAAATAAAGAAAACCTGTATATAAAGACCACTAACTGGACCTAAGACATATATACTTTATAGACAGGGGGTTTCTATGAAGAGGTTCTTTAGGGTTGAAATATTAAACACAGGAACTTTATTCACAGGTCTTAATTAACAGATTGTCTTTTTATAGTTTTTTCTGGTTGAAATAAAAGGCAATGGGACCTTATAAGACTGGTCTTAATAGACAGGTGGTCTTTATATAAAGATAATCTAACTTTCATAAGAAGACTGACCATTTAATATCCTGCCAATATTTCTAACATAAGTCACAGTTGCATGCTAAATAGGGTTCACCAACATACCAGGTGATATACCCTGTATTATTTTTGTGGAACAATTCAAGGCCTGTCACTGAATCTTTTGTTAAATGTGTCTGGATCTTTGTAAATGTGACAATGAACTTGGCATTTGTGGAAAAAAACCACCAATAAGATGTTAAATTGTGAATGAGGCCAAACATCAGCCCCAAATATAGCCCCAACGAGATCCACTCAATTATTGCCAAAGATTATGGAATTTGTTTATGTTGCATATTTCCAAAATTATGTTTTAAGAGAAAACATTGAAATATGCGATTCCAATTCATTCTTTGCAATCATGATCACGTAGTTCACTGGAAAACTACATTATGCAAACTTCTGAGGTATGGAGGAAATGAACAAAGGGAGACAATCACCAATAAATACAGGTGGTTCATCTGTGTACCACACGTCTCCTAAAATTTTGCGGTGTAACAATGAAAAATGTCTGCCTAAAATTTTCCAAAAACAGTGTCATTTTAAAGTGAAACATCCAATATTTTGAGAATTTATTGGATATAAATGTTCCACACAAATTTGAAAGAGCAACATCTGGTATGCAGTTGAACCTAAATGGGAGACAGCGAAATTGAAAAGAGCTAAAAACCAATGTAAGTTAAAAGAGCACAGAGAAGAGTCTTTTGAAGAAACTAATGTTGAATATAAAATTCAGCACTAATAAAAATACAAACAAAACCCAACAGCTATAACAATATAAAGGCCATCTTCTGTAAACCTTCTTACAACTCTTAATACTAATTTGTGACAGAATTAACAGTAACACTGGCTGTTTTTGTGGTGTCCCCACTCCCCCGTGGTGTCACTTGCGTGGATTCCTTGGGGCCTTCTTTTCTTGGACTTCTTGGTCTTGAGTAACCCTGATTGCCTTCATAATTTCCCCTTCCTCTCCCTGAACCACCTCTTCCTCCTCCTCGTCGTCCGTACTGTGACCTTTGGTTTCTATTGGAACTTTCTTGGCGAGAGTTCTGTTCCCCTGATGGTAAACGATAGCCAGAGCCTCTACCACCACCTCCTCCTCTTGGACCAAATCTTCTATTTCTTCTATTGTCATTTTCATCTATATAAAATAATGAATAGGCCAATCAATAGTTGAAGAAAATGAATTTAAATATACTGATGACAAAATCCTTAATCTTATGTAAGAGTGGAGATGATCTTTCTTTTCACATAAAACAAGACAACAAGAGAGCTGTCAACAGAAAAAGATTTTTGCCTCAATCCAGTCCACCACCCAAAAGTTTAACATTGAACATATTGACTCTACAGCTATGTTATCAAGTGGTCTTAAGTTCCAGTATACAGGCATCTATCTGCAGCTCTCACTGTTTAAATCCCACTCTTGCAGATCCTAATGTTGATTTCTCTGGGTACTGAGGTTTTCTCCACCATTCCCTGAATTCATCAGCTCCATAATGAAGAAAAAATCTTGACTTAGTTTTAACACAGTCAAGCTGGGTTGTACTGCATACATTATCAGCTTTACTCTTCACATATAGCATTTATATGTATACCGTACAGCGGGTTATTTTGGCGGGGTGCAAATTTTGGCGTTTTTTGGCGGTGACATTGAAATTGCCAAAATATAAATCGTGAAAAATTATGGCAGTTAAAATTTGCGTCAGCTAAAATTAATGGCAGCAATTGTACGCCATAATTGTATGTACTGACTGGTCAACCTTGAGTGAGATGTTTTCAGTTAGCAGTTAGTATTGAACTATGAACAGTAATGCGGTCATTTATAATACTGACTGCAATGTGACTATAATCACATATTGACTACTTTAACAATAAGTAACCTACAATATTATGGTAAGCTTGTTATCTTCTTCAAAATTGTTTTATAATATATGACTGTATATATTTTAGAATAATAAATATAATTGCCAAAATTAAGCCATAGCATGTTTTCTAATCGCCAAAATAAAAACTTAGCATTTTGTCTAATCGTCAACATAAAAACGCCAAAATATGCCAATGACTTTTTATCAACAAAAACACCAAAATAACCCGCTGTACGGTATATCACCTTTAAATGAAACTTGTAAGGGAATGGGGGCCTCAGTGGCCAAATGATCTAAAGCATGTGCTTCTTGCCATCTAAGAGTTGAATCCTTCTCTGGACAGCTGCTAGTGTGAGAAAGTTTGCCAGTTCCCTTCCTGAAGGTCAGTGGTTTTCTCAAGGTACTCCAGTTTCTGCCACCATCACTGGCCACCTTAATACAAGTGAAAGAAACTTGACTGTGGCATAAAACAGCATTACTCTAATCTACTACACTATTATGTACCTCTATTTACAGACGGGCTATTTCCTGATGTTGGTCTATTTGCTGGGGCAGTTGATGGTCGACTGTTTGTAAATGTGGCTGATTTTACTGCATAACCCTGAAAATATATACAACGTAATATACTATATTATGTTTAGTTACATGTATTATAAATTCTAACATGACCTGCATTATCATTCATATGAAACATGCAGAAAGCCAACCATGGTAAAACAAACAATATACCAATGGCTGTCCACCACAAACACCTCATAATCAAAATTTTTATGATTTAATATTAGAGTAATATAGTGCTCCAATACTGAAACAAATTGAGTTTATTGATACATCTATGCTGGAAAACAAGCAAGTTTATTACGTGGCACAGGTCGGCAGGGTTCCAGTCAAGGATACCACTCATTTGATAGGTATTCTTTATCAAAGTGCAAGAAAAATGTTGTTTAACGTTACATTTTTTCATCTATTTGCGATGAGAGCAAGTTTAGTAATCTATAAGGATCAATCTAAGAAGAAGTTTGTGAGGTTGGGTTTTACGGTCTGTCTTGTACTTACTCAGAGTCAGTATGCAGCAGACAAGCACACCACTTCCAGACACATTACACTGACACCGTGTGAACCAGTTGTTACTTTGACCTTTTAATACGGAAGTGCCAGGCAAAGAAACAGTATCTCATATTTTGAGGTCTTATGTATAACCTACCCAGGGTTTGAACACACAGCCTCTCTCTTGCTCTCAAAGCAGATTTGCAAAGCTGTGATTTGCAAGAAAAATGTTTCTAAAATGATAGTACATGTACATGTATAACAAGTTATATACTGAAATGGGATGCCATTTCAAAGGTGTCCCACAAATGGATCCCAAACTGAGAAATCCCCATCCATGTTTATATTCAAAATACAAATAGTCAATGGCATATCTTGTTCACCAAAAAATCATTCCTGTAAAGTTTCATAAATATCTGTTCAGCTTCAGAAAAAAGGTGGTAGGCAAAATGCTGGCTGAAGAAAAAGAGTGAATACTATATGTTCTCCACTTTGTTTGAGGGACAAAATAATTAAAATGAAAATGCTAACAATACCTGTAATTGTAGTGAACCTTTCAACCGTTTTTGTAGTTCAGCAACTTCATGGGCTTGAATTGCACTGAGACTCTCATGAGGTTCTGAATGTGATACTACAATAAGAAGATAAAACAAGATCAGATCATTTATTAACAAAAGATAATTACTTTTATTATATCTCATTCATAAATACTGACAGACAACTGAATGAGCACAGTCACATGGTCAGTATAGAAATGTCATATTGCTCTCAAACAAAATACCCTTCTATATATGGTTTCCCTGTAATATATATCCCTTATCTGGAACACAATATGACATAATTGTTTAATAATCAGTCTTAATGTTCTAGGGGTTGCCTCTGATGAGTTCTGACAGGAAAAATAAATTAGAGAAAGATTGATGGTCATCTCAAACAATGACAAGTCCATATTTGAATTTAACATAATTATCTGATGCTAGCTGTAGCAATTAAATAAACCAAATACTTCTTAAAACTTTTAAACAAGAGGCCCATGGGCCTGATACGCTCACCTGATAACTAATGGCTAGCTGATAGATTTAACGAAAACATAAATACTAAACCCCAATGATTTTTTTTTTCATCATGATAACTGTTGTATCAATACCTACAACATTCTAGTATACATGCCTATACAAAAAGTTTATAGTTTTCAAGATAATTAACCATTTCAGTATTGTTTCACATCTGTGACCTTGACCTTTGAACCCATGACCTTTTTCTATACATCAAAATGATTGTTGTATCAATACCTACAACATTCTAATATACATGCCTATACAAAAACTTTATAGTTTTCGGGATAATTAAACATTTCGGTATTGTTTCGCATATGTGACCTTAACCTTTCAACCCATAACCTTTTTCTATACATCAAAATGATTGTTGTATCAATATCTACAACATTCTAATATACATGCCTATACAAAAAGTTTATAGTTTTTGAGATAATTAACCATTTCGGTATTGTTTTGCATCTGTGGCCTTGACTTTTGAACCCATGACCTTTTTCTATACATCAGAATGATCATTGTATCAATTCCTACAACATTCTAATATACAAGCCTATACAAAAAGTTTATAGTTTTTGAGATAATTAACCATTTCGGTATTGTTTCACATCTGTGACCTTGACCTTTGAACCCATGACCTTTTTCTATACATCAAAATGATCGTTGTATCAATACCTACAACATTCTAATATACATGCCTATACAAAAAGTTTATAGTTTTCAAGATAATTAACCATTTCAGTATTGTTTCACATCTGTGACCTTGACCTTTGAACCCATGACCTTTTTCTATACATCAAAATGATTGTTGTATCAATACCTACAACATTCTAATATACATGCCTATACAAAAAGTTTAGTTTTCGAGATAATTAACCATTTTGGTATTGTTTCACATCTGTGACCTTGACCTTTGAACCCATGACCTTTTTCTATACATCAAAATGATTGTTGTATCAATACCTACAACATTCTAATATACATGCCTATACAAAAAGTTTATAGTTTTCGAGATAATTAACCATTTTGGTATTGTTTCGCATCTGTGACCTTGACCTTTGAACCCATGACCTTTTTCTATGCATCAAAATGATCGTTGTATCAATACCTACAACATTCTAATATACATGCCTATACAAAAAGTTTATAGTTTTTGAGATAATTAACCATTTCAGTATTGTTTCATATCTGTGACCTTGACCTTTGAACCCATGACCTTGTTCTATACATCAAAATGATCATTGTATCAATACCTACAACATTCTAATATACATGCCTATACAAAAAGTTTATAGTTTTCAAGATAATTAACCATTTCAGTATTGTTTCACATCTGTGACCTTGACCTTTGAACCCATAACCTTTTTCTATACATCAAAATGATTGTTGTATCAATACCTACAACATTCTAATATACATGCCTATACAAAAACTTTATAGTTTCCGGGATAATTAAACATTTCGGTATTGTTTCGCATCTGTGACCTTGACCTTTGAACCCATAACCTTTTTCTATACATCAAAATGATTGTTGTATCAACATCTACAACATTCTAATATACATGCCTATACAAAAAGTTTATAGTTTTTGAGATAATTAACCATTTTGGTATTGTTTTGCATCTGTGGCCTTGACTTTTGAACCCATGACCTTTTTCTATACATCAGAATGATCATTGTATCAATTCCTACAACATTCTAATATACAAGCCTATACAAAAAGTTTATAGTTTTTGAGATAATTAACCATTTCGGTATTGTTTCACATCTGTGACCTTGACCTTTGAACCCATGACCTTTTTCTATACATCAAACTTATCGTTGTATCAATACCTACAACATTCTAATATACATGCCTATACAAAAAGTTTATAGTTTTCAAGATAATTAACCATTTCGGTATTGTTTCACATCTGTGACCTTGACCTTTGAACCCATGACCTTTTTCTATACATCAAAATGATTGTTGTATCAATACCTACAACATTCTAATATACATGCCTATACAAAAAGTTTAGTTTTCGAGATAATTAACCATTTTGGTATTGTTTCACATCTGTGACCTTGACCTTTGAACCCATGACCTTTTTCTATACATCAAAATGATTGTTGTATCAATACCTACAACATTCTAATATACATGCCTATACAAAAAGTTTATAGTTTTCGAGATAATTAACCATTTTGGTATTGTTTCGCATCTGTGACCTTGACCTTTGAACCCATGACCTTCTTTCTATGCATCAAAATGATCGTTGTATCAATACCTACAACATTCTAATATACATGCCTATACAAAAAGTTTATAGTTTTTGAGATAATGAACCATTTCAGTATTGTTTCACATCTGTGACCTTGACCTTTGAACCCATGACCTTGTTCTATACATCAAAATGATCATTGTATCAATACCTACAACATTCTAATATACATGCCTATACAAAAAGTTTATAGTTTTCAAGATAATTAACCATTTCAGTATTGTTTCTCATCTGTGACCTTGACCTTTGAACCCATGACCTTTTTCTATACATCAAAATGATTGTTGTATCAATACCTACAACATTCTAATATATATGCCTATACAAAATGTTTATAGTTTTCGAGATAATTAACCATTTCGGTATTGTTTCACATCTGTGACTTTGACCTTTGAACCCATGACCTTTTTCTATACATCAAAATGATCGTTGTATCAATACCTACAACATTCTGATATACATGCCTATACAAAAGGTTTATAGTTTTTGAGATAATTAACCATTTCAGTATTGTTTTACATCTGTGACCTTGACCTTTGAACCCATGACCTTTTTCTATACATCAAAATGATCATTGTATCAATACCTACAACATTCTAATATACATGCCTACACAAAATGTTTATAGTTTTCGAGATAATTAACCATTTTGGTATTGTTTCGCATCTGTGACCTTGACCTTTGAACCCATGACCTTTTTCTATACATCAAAATGATCGTTGTATCAATACCTACAACATTCTAATATACATGCCTATACAAAAGGTTTATAGTTTTTGAGATAATTAACCATTTCAGTATTGTTTTACATCTGTGACCTTGACCTTTGAACCCATGACCTTTTTCTATACATCAAATGATCATTGTATCAATACCTACAACATTCTAATATACATGCCTACAAAATGTTTATAGTTTTCGAGATAATTAACCATTTTGGTATTGTTTCGCATCTGTGACCTTGACCTTTGAACCCATGACCTTTTTCTATACATCAAAATGATCGTTGTATCAATACCTACAACATTCTAATATACATGCCTATACAAAAAGTTTATAGTTTTCGAGATAATAATTATAATCAGAGGTAAAAAAATTAGGTCACGACCTTCACAATTGACCTTGACCTCATTTTGAAGATACTAACAAGAAGATGTCAAAACAAACCCCATGTCATTATCTGGTCAAATAGTCAAGTTATAACAATTTGAAGCTATTTTACGATTTTTTCAAAATTAAACGCAAAAACGCGTAACCTATTTTTTATCCGAATTTTACAAAATGAACAAACTATAGGCTTAAGACCCTAGAGAAGCCAAATATCACATCAGATTTTTTCTCCAATCAGTACTTTTGGAGAAGAAGATTTTTTAAGATTTTTGCACCCCTAGGTCACCTTGACCTAGTTATGGTAGCCATGGCAACGCCACGAACAAATCTGAATTGCACCGGCCCATATATACTTCTGACAAAGTTTCATTAAAAACTGTCCAGTAGTTTCAGAGGAGAAGTCGAAAATAGGTGTTAACGACGCACACACGCACACACGCACACACGCACATACACACGCTGCGCTATGCCATAAGCTCACATGACCTTCGGTCAGGTGAGCTAAAAATGTTTTGAACCTTACAGACCTTGCATTTTTTTCTTTTTCATTCCAGTAAAATAAACAATTTATTTGTTAACCCTTAACAGGCCACATTTCCCTCAGACTTAGGCCTGGGAAAAATATACTTGTTGCAGGTGAACAAATGTTTATTTGTCCCCCAACCAAAAGAAATCAATTTATTATGTTATATATAATCACACATTTTTCATGAGAAAGAGAGAAAAGTGTGTGTGTGTTTCAGAAGCATCTATTCAGTACTAAGGTTAAGAAAACTTACTGTCTCCTAATGTTTTAATTGTTTACTTGCGAGAGAGAGAGAGAGAGAGAGAGAGAGAGAGAGAGAGAGAGAGAGTATACCTTGTTTAGGTGACAATTCATCTGTAGGACTAGGTAGAGACAATGGTATGCTGTCATTACTAGCTACTGAAGAGACAGATGGACGGCGTTGAGAATATAAACATTTTACAGGAACAACTGAAAACATAAAATATAAGTTCTTGAATTGTTTTACATTCATGTAAATACAAACAAAAATAATGTGAAATCTTCACACTGTCATGACTATATGGTATCATTGCAACTTCAATCGATTGAAATTTTGATGATACTGCTAAAATTAGGAAGAAATAACTAGATGAGTAGTTTCCCTTACTGGTTGCCAAAATCACCATTGGCAACTATTTTCTAAGAAATTCTTTGAAAAGTAAACCATTTTCATGAAATTTATGAAAAAATACTATATTTTTACAAATTTTGGAAATATGGCTGCTAATAATTTTAAATTTGTGAAAACCTAGGTAACAGTGTTCTATGCCCAAATTAAGATTCTTTCACTTATATTAAGGTAGCCAGTTCTGAAATAAGCAGAAAAATTGACAAAATTTCTTACACTAGGATTTCCCTACCCCCAGACCCAACCATGTCCCCATACAAACTTTACTGGCATTCAGTTAACAAACCCCCAGAAAAATTAACAACATCTGCACTGCTAAAAAAGATCTTCTTGCTAAAAACCCTCAATGGTACACATAGATCAGGTGCATAAAATTCCTATCAATAAGGCATCAATTAAAACTCAAACAAGTCAAATTTACTGGTTATAATCTAAAACAGTTTTTCATCTAGAATTTTTTTTAGCATTCTAGTAAGTTATGCTTACCTTCTCCAAATTGTTTTAATTCCTACAACATAATTAAAAAATTGTTTTAATAATATACAAATGAAAAAAATGAGTCATAGTGTGCAATGTGTGTGTGTGTGTGTGTGTGTGTGTGAAAGAGAGAGAGAGAGAGAGAGAGAGAGAGAGAGATTCAGTATTACACACAGTTCTCTATTATACAGTACAGTACCTGTAGAAGGTTTAATATTGTATTGAGCTAATGAAAAGGAGTAAAATCTGACCAGTAGCTAACCTATGGACGGCTAGTAGTCAAAAACTGCTTTGTAATTAACAGAAGAACAGCAGATTCGGCATAAATTCATTAACTTTTTCTTTAGATAGGACTATACAGTGCATGTACAAAACTTTGCTATAGCATAGACAATACTTAGGTCAATTTTTTACTTGCATCATCATTTCAAATTTGACAACTCAAGCACCATCAAACTGAAAATCCAATGTACTTCAAATTTCCAGAGTCTTGCTACATATTCGAATGAATGCTTTTTAAAATTCATATCTTTAATAGGTAAATATATACTTACAGCACTTAAATGGTCAGAGTCATACAAAAACCGGGTAGTTCTCCCCAAATCCTCATCAACTTTTCTATCTGTGACAAAATGCTAAAGAATAAAAAAATAATTTTTAAAAAACCTTTTCAATGTACCAAGGGCAGTAACTCTAGATAGCCTAAAACAAAATTTCAAAGTTTCTATTCTTGGTAGCCATAATCACCATTTGATACTATTTTCTGACAAATTCTTTGAAAAAGTAACCTATTTTAGCAAATTTGTGAAAAAATACTTTGAAAAGAACTATATATTACACAAATTTTGGAAATTTGGCTACCAAATACATTTTCATACATAACAAACATAAAAGCTAAGGGGAGATAAATATGCATAAATCTATAAAACTAAATACAGTAAATTATTTTAAGTTCCCACGACTTTCATTTTGTAATGCTGAGCACTTGGCGAAAAAACAGTCACTTCTCACTTTCAAGTCTTGGGTTAGACTGGGTTGGAATTGGAACCCATGACCTCCCATTTATGGAGCAAGCACTCTACCAACTGAGCAACTGAAGTAGTCCAAGAAATAGGACTTCAAAGATGAGTGATCTTTTTACTGAGCCTCTTTTTTTTAAAAAAACGAAAGCAAAAGGAATATTAAGCATGGTTTTTACAAAGGCCAAGAAATACCTAACAAAGGCTTGTATAGACAGATTGTCTTTATATAGAGGTTCTCTGTTTGGTTGAATTTTGAAGTAAAGGGGCTTTTAACTGGTCTTTATGAACTGGTTGTCAATATATAGAGGTCCTTCTTCATTGAATCATGAAGCCTTTAAAACTGGTCTTACATGACATGTAGCTTTTATATTGAAGTAGCCATTTAGAAGAGTTTATTGTACCTTTATATCAGCCCTAAGTTCAGCTAACTCCTGTTCATTCATGGTTTCACTTCTGTCTATTTTCACTTTCAACTCTCGGGCCTCTTTCTGTCGCTTTGCGAATGTATCAGCTACAAAAACAAAAAATTCCAATTTACATCAATAAATGTAAAAGTGAAAGTGTTAGGCTGTTTGCTGTTGCATAAAAATTCAGACAGTATACCAAGTACAAAATTTCAATTTTACAAACCTTCATATATTTATAATATTTATCAATATCCAATATGTGAAGCAATAACTTTTGATTTCCATGCATATGGCATTATCACATCTTGTGGTTTTATGTCAAATTGGGACATGTATATGAAACCAATATAGCTTCATAAGAGGGGTAGGACAGAAAATGTTAAAAATTTGGACAACCTGCCAAATAAATTATTAAAAGACGTGCTAATGAAAAGAAAAAAAAAAAAAAAAAAAAAAAAAACCAAACAAGATGCTGAGGATTTGAGATTAAAAAATATAAAATAGACCCCCCATCCCCAAAAAGACAGCTAGCTTACTTGATCATTTAATTCAGGGGCATAATATAAACAGTAATCATTTTATATTCTATCTACCGGGTATAGTTAAATATCATCATAATGCCCTTTGACAACTTTGTCACCTCACTTATTGCCATGGTATGTACATGTATTTTGAAGTCCCAAAATCTGTTTCTTCAGACGATGAATCAGGGTTGTACTGTACACATATCTTGATGTAGGAGGTGATAACAGAAACCTGTTTAGAGGACTGTATACAAAGACTATACTTACATGCTGCCAATTTGACCTGATCCATTTCTTGTATCAAAGTTACTTCTCTGTTGTTTAAACTGTAAATAGAAACAGTTGTATCTTTCATTTTTTATGTTACAACCTTTAAATCTATGAAATACAGTACAACCTGCCTGTAAGACCACCTCTATACAAGGGACACCTGCCTATAAAGGCCAGAAGAATTGTATCCCAATTGTTTTTTATTCATATTAATTGAACCTATATATAAAGGCCACCTGCCCATAAATGCCATTTTACCGGTTCCCTTGGGCGACCTTTATAGACAGGTTTGACTGTATATACATAATAGAACAAACTTTGTTGAAGAGTCAAGTGAGGTAATTGTGTTTTCCATCCAAGTCATCTTTCACTTACATTGTGGCAGTCAACTCTAGGATGGTAGAGGAAACCAGTACTGGAAAAAAAATCTCTGACAAACACTCTTAGCTGGAGTGGTGTTTGAACCTAAGTAACTTTTACCCCTTAGTTAAGATTCTTTCATGTATATCCAGCTGGTCAGTTCATAACAGTGGAAGAAGCCAGAGTGCCTGGAGAAAACCGCCGACCTGCAGCAAAAGATCTGACAATCCTTCTCACACAGGATCTGTTTAGACCTGGATTCAAACCTGAATGATACGAGGGGCTGTGATTCATAAGCACTGTTTAGACCTCTCAGGTAACAAGGCCTTAATGGTTACAGGCACTGTGATTGATAATCTGATAAAAGGGGCTGTGATCATAAGTGCTGTTTAGATCACTAAGCCACCAAGGCCTTAGTGGTAAGAGGCACTGTGATTGATAATCTGATGAAAGGGGCTGTGATCATAAGTGTTGTTTAGACCTCTCAGCTAACAAGGCCTTAATGGTAACAGGCACTGTGATTGATAATCTGATGAAAGGGGCTGTGATCATAAGTGCTGTTTAGACCAATCAGGTAACAAGGCCTTAATGGTAACAGGCACTGTGATTGATAATCTGATGAAAGGGGCTGTGATCATAAGTGCTGTTTAGACCACTCAAGTAACAAGGCCTTAATGGTAACCGGCACTGTGATTGATAATCTGATGAAAGGGGCTGTGATCTTAAGTGCTGTTTAGACCACTCAGGTAACAAGGCCTTAATGGTAACAGGCACTGTGATTGATAATCTGATGAAAGGGGCTGTGATCATAAGTGCTGTTTAGACCTCTCAGCTAACAAGGCCTAAATGGTAACAGGCACTGTGATTGATAATCTGATGAAAGGGGCTGTGATCATAAGTGCTGTTTAGACCTCTCAGCTAACAAGGCCTTAATGGTAACAGGCACTGTGATTGATAATCTGATGAAAGGGGCTGTGATCATAAGTGCTGTTTAGACCACTCAGGTAACAAGGCCTTAATGGTAACAGGCACTGTGATTGATAATCTGATGAAAGGGGCTGTGATCATAAGTGCTGTTTAGACCACTCAAGTAACAAGGCCTTAATGGTAACAGGCACTGTGATTGATAATCTGATGAAAGGGGCTGTGATCATAAGTGCTATTTAGACCACTCAGGTAACAAGGCCTTAATGGTAACAGGCACTGTGATTGATAATCTGATGAAAGGGGCTGTGAACATAAGTGCTGTTTAGACCACTCAGGTAACAAGGCCTTAATGGTAACCGGCACTGTGATTGATAATCTGATGAAAGGGGCTGTGATCTTAAGTGCTGTTTAGACCACTCAGGTAACAAGGCCTTAATGGTAACAGGCACTGTGATTGATAATCTGATGAAAGGGGCTGTGATCATAAGTGCTGTTTAGACCTCTCAGCTAACAAGGCCTTAATGGTAACAGGCACTGTGATTGATAATCTGATAAAAGGGGCTGTGATCATAAGTGCTGTTTAGATCACTAAGCCACCAAGGCCTTAGTGGTAAGAGGCACTGTGATTGTTAATCTGATGCTTTATACCACCCCGACACCAGAATAAACTTTATAAACATGCAGTGACTCATCTTCACTGTGCTTAGTGATCAAACTGTAGCTTAAGAAATTACCATGTTCTCATTTCTTCAAAAACAGTTTTAATTCTTTTATATGCTTTATCCACTTCTTCGTTTAAAACTAGTCTTAACCTTTCTAGGGAGACAGTCTGTCGATGTAAATCCTTTACTGAACGTTCTAACCCTGAAAAATAAAGATTACAACAATTTTCATATTTTAAAATTTTGCTTTTATGACAATAAACATCTATCTCTACATGTCTATTCAAAATCCATACAAGAGGCTTAGTGTTTTCCAAAGAAAACTGTAGCTCTTTGTCCATCAAAAATTTTAACAATGGATGAAAACAAAATGCCACTGATGAAATGTGTTTCTTTATAACATAAAGGCAAGACCAGGAGTTAAAAATTACGGTACCTATACTGGGGTGAAGCGATTCATTTTTATGTAACATTAGACTAGTTTTTCTATCTGATTTGACGAAATACAAGTTTTATCGAACATGCATGATACAGAATTTTGTATCACCACACTGTGGTGATACAACATTGGCGGTAAAGTTCATGTCGGATTTCTCATTGTGATGTCATTTAGAAATCTCAGATTTGTCAAATGTAAATAATGACGTCATTACTACAAAACATATAGTTCTGTGATAAAATGTAATTTTTTCACATAAAATTTTGTTTTTATTATTTTAAATAACCTAATTGGAAATATTAGATAAAAATATCATATACACAGTGTGTATGTACAACCCTTCATATCAGGTCTCGTCCTTTTTTTGTAGCCGTATCACTACGAGTCACGCTTGCGCTAGGAAAAAAGGACTCGACCTGATACTGAGGGTTGTACATACACACTGTGTATATAGTATGTATGTTTCACAATTGTTTTCCTCCTAATACTAGTATGATTTTTCTAACCTTGAAACAGGATACACATCTAAACTTTGGTTTTGAAGCACTTGGATTGTTGTTTCCCTTGTAGTACAAGTGTACATTTCTATTTGAATTTTTTGCTATTGTTAAAAATATCATTGCATATTAACATAATTCATGTATTATAATTATTTTGCAAATAAAGCAGTAAAACGCCATATTGTTATTTCAGAATCCTTTAAGGCCTGTTATTTGAGAGCTACATGTATTTTGTATCAAACTGAAAAGTAACAGACTGTGGCATATGAAACATGATACAATCAGGTACATATAATCATGAGGCAGATGTATCCAGCTCTTTCAGTAAATTTTAAAGAAGAAGACACATTTTATAAAGTAGACAGCAGGTATGGAGTAATATGTATTGCAGAACATATTCACAAAATATAAACTTTGTAAAGTGAAAGTATGTTACAAATCCATAAAAGTAGAAGACAACCTCTATCACCTTGCTGGCTTTTGTATTATTTTAGCATTTTATGTCATACACACCTGCATGTAGTTTAAAGTGAGTAGGTTTATGATCAGTGACTGATGATGTACTCCTCTCACTTGTAGTTCTGTGTCTATTAGAATGGGAATGTGACCCTGCAAAAAAAAAAAAAATCAAGTAAAATATTTTAACTTCACAAATGACAAGCGAAATGACAAACTTTCTCCCACTCGTTTCTGCCAGAATGGGATTTAAATCTAGGCCGTTAGAGGCACTGTAATCCAAAACTGAGGCCCCAACGCCTTGACTTGTGATAACCAGGTACATATGGTGTTAGGTTACACAATATATCAGCGATGGAGTATAACATTAGATCATGAACAAGAAATCTGTGAGCTACTGCTCATTTAGTATAACCCCACTTTAAACATATGTAGTTTTTGAAAAATAAACTAAATACGTTTACAGGAAGAAGTTGTCTGGCAGACTTGAAATTGTTACTTGCAACATGAGACCTCATACTGAACTCGCACACAAAATTTCCATTGGCTGTGATTAGTAGTTGCTGAGAAAACTGATAAGGAAATCTTACGGACAGAGGTAAACAGTATACTCCCTTCTCTTTGAAGCAGGGGTATAAACAATTAATCAAATCTGCCTTGTATGCCACATACTCGAGCCATTTGAAGCCACTCTGTCTGAATTCAGCAACCAGACTGATAAGCATATAGACTGAAGACAGACTGAAACTTAACAAACACTTACCTGAATCTGCTTGGTGTCACTTTGCACCCAAGATTAACACCAGCTTAATGAGTGTATAGACTGAGGACAGACTTACACTTGACATACACTTATCAATCAGAGATTAGAACCAGCCTGATGACCTTAAAGACAGAGAACAAACTTAATTAACAATTACCTGAATCTGCTCGATGTCTATGATTATGATGATGGGGATGATGTGGCTGCCTTTGTGATTGTGGTGATGGATCTGTATGGTTGTTTAGCTGCTGTTGCTGCATATTTGATGGTTTATCTGGCGATTTCTCTTTAGAGGAGGAGCGCTGCTTGTTAGGCGTGTGACCAGGAGCACTTAAATTGCTAATATTTGTACTAGATTCTAATGATGGTGACTCTAGTTTTGCTATAGTTGGAATTTCTGAATCTGATTCGGTTAACTTCGAGACATCAGACCCTACAAAGAAAATTTGCATGTGTCAAGTATATATTAAATACACACAACCCAAAAAGAGGAAAGGCAACCAATTAAAAATCATGCTTAAAAATGCCATTTCATAAACCTCTAAAACTGTTAACCATAATAACTTCATTCCTTCTGGCGAGTAACCACTATGGTGGCTCAGCTGGTATGGTATAGTGCTTGCTCTATATATGGGAGGTCTGGGTTTAGACCAAGACTTGAAAATAGGTAAAAACTATTTTTTTGCCAAGCGCTTGGTATTTAGATTTAAAAGTCACAGGGTCCTTGGGAAGAGACCTTTATAACCAATAACCCATGTCACAGTAGACACTGCATGCTAAAGAACCCTCCCTGCAACATTGTCCCGAGAGCACCGCAAAGACAAAAATTGCTGTCAGTTTACCTATAGCTGGTGGCATCTCAATAAAGTTAAAATATTCTTGATTGGGAAGTAAAATCTCATTCAATGAACCAAACCTTCTTGTAAGAACAAATGATGTCACATGTATTCATAATGCAAGCAATGTTAATAACGTGATCAATGTATTAACCAAAGTTTCATAGAACAAAATGATTTAATTTTTTTTTCAAAAATAAAATAGCACTGTCCACAATTTTGCCATAAGACCTCTTTCAAGAATATTGAAATTATTAAAGATAAAGCTATTTTCTTTTTTTTCTAACCTTCATGGTCTAATGAACCATTAGGTAAACTTTTACCACCATTCATTTCTCCATTCTGAATAGCTGTAGGAACAACCTCTGTTGATGGTTTCTTCTTTCTGTTCTTTTTCTTCTTATTGGTTGCCTGAAAAACACAAAATTCCATGCACATGAAGCTTATACTCTATCACATTATACTCTATTGCGTTATATAACTGATTCTGAAGACAGCAGCAAAGTTTGTGAAAAAAAAGAGGGGCGCTGCTAGGTGGAGCAAGATAAATCCATTTACATTTCTGCCATTTTTGTCAGTGAGAAATGAAATAGACAATCATCTGCCAATCATTTTAGCAAATTGGACATGGTGCTTAACACAGTTGAGTGTCAAATGGTCAAGCGCTATAAAACCAAAATTTAAACTGTAGATGCAGTGGGGGCCTCTGTGGGCAAATGATCTACAGTGCATGCATATGGATCAGAGTGTCACTTATCACCAAGATCCGAATACCAATTGGCAGATTCTATTGGGGAAGTTTGTTGATTCACTTTCTGAATGTTGGTGGTTTTCTCTAGGCATTCCAACATTCCTGAATGGACAGTCTGAATATAAGTGTAATACACTTAACAGGAATGTTAAACACCATTATTCTATCCTACTCCACCATAGTAAGTAGTGTATATATATGTATGAATATACATGTAGTAGCAAACACACAAAAGTTATAGCGATTGAAAATTGATGGTACAGTTATTGACCAGATTCCAGGTGTTGTATATACAATGTACTGGTACACACATTATAAATAATTTCAATTTACCTGTTTTCCTGAAAAATGCCACTGGGTAAGAGCTTCTTTAGCACCATCTGTAAATAAAGCAATAAATACATGATATTGATACTGACAAAAAAATAATAATAAATAGCAAGAATCAATCCAGAGGCGTATTCAACAAGGTGTCTGTTTTCCAAAGTGCTCATGTGAGCAATTTGTGTCTATTAAACAGTAGCTAACAGTAACATCTGTATTTATGTATGTGTCTAAGTCATTGTAATCATCTAGCTGCTTTATCAGTTATCTCCCTTAGATATTGACTCGATTACAAATTCAAAATAAATATAACTCTTCTATTATTGGTCACATGTACCCAATTTCTAATCAATACCTGTTCATAATTCATTAATACACATGGACTGGCATATAAACAGAATTGTATGCTGCCATCAGTTGATTTCAGAATTTTCTAAAGCTGCCTATTTAAATTTCATCTTTGCAATGCCACCTTGAATCAAAGGTGAACAACCATACGATAAAAACTGTGGGCTCACTTGCACAAGTTTTTTCTCTTTCATGTGAATCAGACTACTCCAGAATGCTTTTTTGTGTTACTGTTTTTAATATTTTCAAGCATGCTGGGACTAAGGTTCATCTCTTAGCTCACACATTATACCTTCATTATATAAAAATTCTAAATCTACCTCTATCGAAAATGAATCATTCAATATAAAGGGTAGCAATGCCTGTGCTTGGAGGTGCAATTGTGAAGAACACTTTCATATCCAAGGTACAAATTCAGATATTTCAACAATGAGACTAACAGACCCTGTAAACAAAATTCCTCTTTTAAAACCTTCATTTTTAATTACCTTCCAGAAATGCTTGGATTGCTTTCTCCACATCATAGTCATAGAACTGTAATACCAGTATTATTTCATTAGTGGACCTGCCAGTCACAATCTCACGAACAGAAGCCACCTGAAAATGAAACACAGTAAAACCTGCTATAGCACATATCTCTATAGATTACATAAAGACCACAACTACATTATGTCCAGTATTTACGAACATGAAGAACCTTAATACATGTACCATTTCTTTATATACAGATTTGACTATACCAGTAACTGAAAATTCTTATTTTAAAGTTTTCAACTAGAGCTAAAAGAAAGCATACCCCACTTCCATCTAAGAATTTTAAAATTGATACTTCTTATACTTTTGGTGCTATGGGGGAGGAGGGAGGCTGGAATATTTATTTAGGGACCCCCTTCTAGACTAGATTGAACACAGGCTTAAAATTTAGTTCTTCAGAAAATATTATCAGTAAAATGGAAGTTATATTGAAAACTTTTATGTTAAAGAATGATTGTAAAATCTGGGCCTGTTCAAACTTATCTCTAAAATTAAAGCAAGTTTCAAGGTTATTCTAGATCTATGGTATACTTTTTATAAGAGTTGATGGCTTTCCAGAAACAGTGCACAGGTGGGGACAACAGAAAATGTTAATTACCAGGACCCAGTTGTTCAAAGCTGATCACAGCACATTGTATTTTAATCACTGATAAATACAAATTCAAAATATCAATAAAAATCAACATATACAATGTAATTATAAAATCATGAGATTTATAACAATGTACTTTAATGCAATTCCATCTACTTTTGACAATTTTCAACATTAATTTTACAACATATTTGAAATTATTGAAAATTCAAGTTATGAATTATCAGATGTTTAAAATAATCAAACTTCAAAAACCTGGTCTCAGGATTTTAAGGTTGATAGTCTAATCTGTTGTAGCAATAACTACCAATATATAAACACTGCTATGTGCTAGGTTTCCATAAATATAAAATAATTAGTAGCCAAATTTCCAAAATTTGTGAAAATATAGTCCTTTTTAAAGTATTTTTCCATAAATTTGCTAAAACAGGTTACTTTTTGAAAGAATTCCTCAGAAATTAGTAGCCAATGGCGATTTTGGCTACCAGGAATGGAAACATAGTATTTGGACCACATGATGGGTCTGTACAAACTGATAATGTCCAAACCAACTCATAATGTCCAAACATTTTTATCAATGCATCACATCACATTTTTGTCCAAAACAACTCATAGTGTCCAAATCGACGCATAATGGCCAAACTTTTTCTGACGCATTATGTCCAAACCTTTTGACGCATAATGTCCAAACATTTTTTGACGCAGTGTCCAAACCTTTTGACGCATAATGTCCAAGCTTTTTGACGCATAATGTCCAAACTTTTTGACGCATAATGTCCCAACAATTTGACCCATGCCAATAATGTCGATATCTTTATACTTATGTCCAAGGCTGATTTCATTGTTTATCCCTTGTTTCACGAATTTCGAAAATCAGGACATTCCTTCCTATAGATTTTTTAAACCTGGAGCAGCTTTTATGCAACACCAAGTCAGTGGGTGGGGATTTCCTCAAACGTGGACCCCATTTGTGAGACCATGCATGTTTGATCTGGTGACACATCGCTGTTCCGACGGTTCATTGGTCCGTCACTTAATTAATTTTACAGATTTTAAAAGAAATTAGTTTTATTTCACTAAACTTAAACTGTCAGAAATAGTTGGTGGTCCTCGTGAAAAACAAACTAAGTAGCTGGTTTATATTTATTTTCCACTCTGATCAAACGAAGGTACAGATAAAGGACCAAACCAAGAAAAAGGTAACATTTCTCCATGAATAACAGAATCAACTGAATGGTTACTCGATATATATGTCTTAAACAAAATATTTAATCTCTCCTTTTATGATTCTGGAATGCTATAATTTATTAATTAACGCATAGTGTCTAAACTTTTTGACGCATAATGTCCAAACGATTTGACCCATACCAATAATGTCGATCGAGACAGACAGACAGAACTTAAGGGTGAGAAATTTGTCAGTTCACACTTTCTGAAGGCAGGTGGTTTTCCCTTGGCACTCCAGTTTCCTCCATCATTCATGGACTGACCACCTCCATAACAGTGCAAGAATCTTGGCTTTAGCATAAAGCTCCATTATTCCACTCTACATTACATTCATAAAGGGCACCTGTCTATAAGGTGCTTTAGACCAATCATCTTGCTACAAATAACTGTGCAATGTTGAAGCCATTTTCATGACATTTACTTGCTAACCTAAAACCAATCAAATGACCCACCCATCCCTAAATCATACAAAAGCAGTGTTCAATCTAGGATTTTTAATAGGGTCCTTCAGAAGAGACCATAAAAATCAATGCCCTTTGCTACCCCAGTTGAGGCACGTTAAACAACCTCCCTATATATTGCTCTGATCACACTGCAAAGGCAAAAATTTCTGCTTCTTCGCTTAAAGCTGGTGATGTCTTGATACATGTGAAATATTCTTGACTGGGATATAAAACCTTCAATCAATCAATTTTTTTTAATATTTCCTCTCACTCTGCCAAAGATTTGTTTTTGCCAATATTAATCAAATTTTTTTTAAGGAAACAAAAAGTAAATTACCTACTGACCCAGTTTTTTTTTTTTAGTGAATGAGTGAAAGCTGAAACAAATATTTTTCTAACCTAGATTTTTAATTATACTCATGCTTCAAAACTCAATATCAATTCTCGTTCATCTGTATATGTTTTATATACATGTAGAATTGACAATCATAAATAAAAATATTTTTAAATCAATTTTTTGAAGTTTTAACAAACAAACAAGAGCCATTATCTCTTGATTAATAAAACATACCTTTTCTTTAACATTTTCTTGTGCACCAGAGACTTCTGCCATAACAGCTTTTGTTCTTGTATCAAAATGAATCGATCCAGTATTATCTACAAGTAGATCATGAATAAATAATCAATGAAAAATAATAATTATAACTATTTAAACAGCTTCAATGTTAACATAGCCTATAAGTACTTAGATAGGTCTGTTTCCATTCCTGGTAGCCAAAATCATCATTGGATACTTGTTTCTGAGAAATTAATTTAAAAAGTAATCTAAGTTACCAAATTTTTGGAAAATATACTTTAAAAAGGACTATTTTTTCACAATTTTTTTGATTTGGCTACTAATAATTTTAAAATCATGGAAACCTAGCTAGATACCTGTGACAAAGGCTAAAATTCCATAAATTTTGAAATTATGGGTAGCCAAATACACAAAATTTGTGAAAATATTGTCCCTTTTTTAAATAATTTTTTCACATATTTGCTAAAATAGGTTTATTGCCAGTATTGCAAAGATTGGAAATTAGCAACCAGTTAGCATTTTGGCTACCAGGAATGGAAAACTAGCAAAGAGTTCAGATGGTAATTTAGGTTCATGGGTATTGGGTTCCATTCCGGCTGTGTGGTATGTGTTTAAACAAATTGCAGCAACATAGTTATGGTACCAGTCTTCACAGTTTCAAAATGAATGTGTTGAGTTGAGTAATGGTGTTTAACGTCCCAGTCAAAAATATTTCACTTATATCGACACGTCGCCAGCTATAGGCGAAGGTGCAGAAATTTTACCTATGCGTTGTGCTGATGGCATTATACAGCAGGGTTCTTTAGCGTGCCAAGCCCACCGCAACATGGGACCTCGTTTATTTTAAGTTCCCATTCGAAAGAACTGTGACTTTCATTTCTTAATGACGAGTGCTTGGCGAAAGAACAGTCACTACCCACTTTCAAGTTTTGGGTCAGACCAGTATGAATGAGTGCTAGCAGATATATGTATGATACACAAAAAGTTTTAGGCTCAGAAGAAATATTTATTAACAAGAAGGTTTTGTCAACATTATCACATAATGTTTGAGGAAACCCAATTACTTATATTACATGACTATCTATTTTCTTCCTATCGGTATGTTATATATTTGAACCAAATTCAGTTGATAAATACCAGTAAACTTGTATCTCTAATATTTTTCTAATTTTAATATTAATAGTCTTCATGCTTGGATGTCAGTCTGATTAGTATGAAGAAACTTTAATTTTATCCACCAAGGGACTTTTCACACCAAACTTGGGTTCAATTGACCCAGTAGAAGATTAAAGATTGTGCACACACCTAAGACACAAACAAGTGAGACCTTGACCAAGTGAGCTAAAAACCAGTCAATAAATGTAACTCACAAACTTTGTCATTCACTAAGTACACAAACACCTAACACACTCTGGCCAAGTGAGCTAAATACCCTAAATAATAAATCATAAATCTAATCAACAATGTTTTGTCCTTTTTACTAGGTATAGTACATGTACTATTACACAAATGTATTGATTAATGTATCAATAATTTTGTATTGATGATTTATTGAACAATCAATGATTTTCCTATTGCTTAATGTAATGATACATTGGTAGCCTAATGGATAAGAAGTCAAGTCTTCAAATCCAGGGTCTCTCACACCTGTGAGTTTGAGTCCCACTCAGACCACATGTGGTAAAGTGAATTTTCCTTGCCGTTGGTCTTTATTACATGTATAAGCATAGTACTAAAATATACAAAGGCCTTCCATTACACCCTTCCACAGATTAAAAAGTTTTTAGTAGCCAAATTTCCAAAATTTGTGATAGTATAGTCCTTTTTAAGTACTTTTTCCACAAATTTGATAAAAAGATTTATTCAATAAATTATATTACATGTGTACTTTCAAGAATTTCTCAGAAATTAGTAGGCAATTAAGATTTTGGCTACCAGGAATGGTAGCATAGCCTTCAGACTAATGATTTGGCTTTTAAGTATAAAATCAAATGAAGCCTTTAAATTGTATGGTCATGAATTTGTTTGTTTTATTTTCTCTCTTATTATCTAAACCAAATATTTATTACATGTAGTACAGTTTTACCTAGTTCTGTTATCAAGACATCACTTTTAAATGCAGAAATGAATGTTTAAATGTCTTAAGAGTAAATCTCTGGTATTGTAGTCCTTATCTAAACATATACAGTTTTCTATTATACCATGTGATCAAACACCCTTTAACGTTTGTACAGGACATTTTGGAAAATATTTGCATAAAAAAACCCGACAAAACAAAATAAACATAAAAACATAGCACTGCCGTGCTGTTGTACGGCGTAGTTGGGAAAATGGTGTTGTGGCAAGATGGATTATAACTGAAAATTCGGGGGGTGGGGGGATGGGTGGGTTCGATCTATGCATAGTCTGACGGATGTTTTTTGGAAAAAGAAACAATGTACCAAACCATGTATTGCTAAATTAAATGGTAGAAAATAATAATTTCATAAATATATGAAAAAGACAATCAGTAATTAAAATTTAATAGTCGTACCCGATCGTTTTGTCATTTCGGATAGAGAGAAAGTAGAGTTTTGCAGACCCTACCTATATATACAGAACATTCTTCCTGCTGATATACTTTTTTTTGTGCAATAAAAAAACAGATCGTAAGAAGTAATATGATTCATAAATACACTAACAAAAACCTCTTTCAAGTAAGGGCATTGGTAGTTGCATAGTTTATAATGTGTAACTATGGATCACTGTGTGAATCCCACTATATATGAAAGATCCTTGTGTGAGAAAGCTTGTCAGTTTGCTTGCAGAAGATTGAAGGTTTTCTCCTGTCACTCCAGTTTCCTCTAACATGCCAGAACTGACCATATCAGTAGTATTCTTGTAAATTCAGATACAAGTCACTCTGTCACCCTTCAAAGTAAATTCCAACATAGTGAACATAGTTAACTTGCCAGGGTACATAGAACTCAGTGATTTTCCTAAAATTTATAGCAGGAGGTAGATTGACTAATCCAACAGGCCAGGGGTCAAGGGGGTCTCCTAGGCCAAAAAAAGATTTTTCAGGTCTTCTGTAGGCAATTTTACGAATTATAACCAGCCAATTTGGAGTTTTAGGTGGTCAAATCTGCTTGTTGCGGACTCTAAAGGAAAACACTGAGACCTACCGGTTTGTTGAGAAATCTGGGGTAAATAAATCTATGTTTCCATTCCTTGTAGCCAAAATCGTCACTGGCTACTAATTTCTGAGGAATTCTTTCAAAAAGTAACATATTTTAGCAAGTTTGTGGAAAAATACTTTAAAAAGGATTATATTTTGACAAATTTTGGAAATTTGGCTACTAATTATTTCAAATTTGTGGAAACCTAGATAAATGCATGTCATGAGGTGGTACCAAACAGTAAAAAGGAAGTAACTTATACAGCCTGGAATATAATTACACTAAGCAAACATAGCCACAACATACGCAAGTCACACAGAAAATAAAATCAAAGATAATAGACCAAACTAGTGCCTCTCTGAAGGATGATAAAATAAAAACAAACATACTAATCCATGCCCGAATCACAATCAAGAAGCAAAGTAAACACTCTGAAACTGGCAAATAAGGTTAAACATGTGAACCTTCACCAGGGAAGTGAGGACGATGCTCTGAATAGGCAAGCACTTCCCATTTAGCTAACCACATCCATCACGTGTGTAATCAAATTTAGTAAAAGGAACATGGAACTATGGGACGTCAAATATATTGAGGGCAATCCTGGACACAGAGACATCATATTAAACAACAATACTGTGGACATAAAACTTTTTAAGGCCCTAATAAGCCTAGGCTTGAAACATACCTGGGTCAACAATTTATTTGTTAGCAGTTACCCTGTGGTTCAGGGTACATAGATCTTTGACAGGGTACATGGGGTGTCTAACCTGCCAAAACCCTGTATAACTTATAATATACACATTTTGGTCCTTGTGAAATCTAGTCGCGTTAAATTTTCAACAACTTCAGCAACAGTTTCTTTATCAGAGAACTAGAATGAACAACCAACATATATACTGAACACACATGATGTATAGGAATATAAGACTTTTAAACCCAGCTTCCAACAATTATAGTATATTAATTATTATATACTGGATATAGAGAAATATGAGACTTTCAAATCCATCCAGTCTTCTACAGTAAACATAATATTTACAAACCAACAAGAACAGATATTTTTTTATCCTGCACTAAGTAAATGTTTTTCAATAAGCACAAGCACCCCATGGTGATGTCATCCAAAGTTAACATTGGAGCAATGGGTTAGAAGACCTTTTACAGCTTGACACAGTAGATGTAGACTATGGTACTTGAAGTAAATGCACTTACAGTGACCATGTTTACTTGACTTCTTTTTGTACCCCCATCCATTAAATTCTATGAACAATTTTAAAAGAAATGTTCAAAGTGGCTTGATTCCATCATTATTAGGCTTTTTAAATCAAAGTTATATTTTAAGTGCAGGGTACAAATGGAAGTCAATCCATTTAATTTTGGGTTATTTTAATATACAATTTTGTTTTATGTTATGTAAGATTATTCAATATATCTTTATTTATCTGTACCCAAAAGTCCTCATATACACTGGAACATGTTACAAACTTGCATTTTAAGTTATAAATGTTAACCACTGTTCATTTTTAAGTGTTATTTTCCTGTCTTAGCTGATGACACTCAAAAATAACATTAAAAATATGAGATATTTATAATATATTTAATTGGTAAGAGTTCATTTTGTACTCCCACCTTTTAAATTCTATAAAAATACATTAACTTTTAAATAAATGTTCAAAATGGTTTTAATCAGTAATTTTGAAGCATTTTCAGTCAAAATAGAAATATTCAGAAGACCCAAAAAAAATTCTTAAACTTATTTAATAACTAAAGGAAAGTCAATGACATGACACAGTATTTTTGTATGAAATTAAAAACTAAAATTACTTACATAACTTTACAGGGACCCACCCTTTACGCCCTTTGTGCTGAGTTTTGCATTTCTGACACTCAAAAATTAAATTCACATAACAACACGTCACGTTATTTAATAAAACATGTCGAGTTATTTTTAGAAGTCTTGGATTCAATCTCCTGTTATTATTTGTTGAGTAAATAATACTTGAAACTTATGCTGTCGTGTCTATAAACTGATCCAGATGGGGAGAGTCATGATCCAGTGAAATTCGAGACATTTTCTTTTTAAATGGGGTCAACCATGACCGTTTCTTGAAGATACAGGATCAATCACCTAAGAGTGCAACTGCTTCATTAATGCTGGCGATTATTTTGAGAAATACATATCGAACAGCAAATACTTAAAATGTCCTAATTATTGACTGACATTTACCTGATCTAATTCCATTTTTTCTTGCCATTTCGTTTTCTTCAGAAGTAAGACTTACGTACTGCCACTGATACCGGAAGTACCTTCCACTGTTTATGACGAGCTTTATCGAGAATGTCCGACCTTTTCCGAAGTTACAAGAAAAACCTGTTCGCGCCAATTTTGATTCACACGCCTTGTGTCAGTGTGCGGTGGAGTGACAATTTGTGTAAATGATATATTAATAAACTATTTAAAACGAAGTTTTAAAGTTAATTCGTTTAAATTTAAAATACTCGATTCATAATAAAAATACATTTTTGACAGAACCTCTTACTGACCTAGAAGCCTTTATTTCAAGTACTGAACCGTGAATATTTATACGGTGTTAAATAAACTAGTGTCATTAATATTTAAATAAATATACACATATAAGGCTACTACTACTATTACTACTACATGTAAATAAGTTTCGCGTGTCCTCATATGAATGTAAAGATTCCAACTCGAACAGTTACAAGACAACAAGCCATGATGAAGATGCGCCCATAAAAGCCCGAGGATTACATATGTGTCGACTAATATTGTGAGAAACAGAGACATATAATGTGTTTATATGTCTCTGTGAGAAATGACGACATATATAAGACAAGTAAAACATATAAACAATTATATATGTCAGGGGCGGATACAGGATTTTTTGAAAGGGGGGGGGGGTTGAGAACTATCCAGGATTTTTTAAAAGGGGGGGGGTTGAGATCTATACAGGGTTTTTTTAAGGGAGGGGCGAGAATAATATCAATGCTAGATGCGAGCGCCGAAGGCGCGAGCTTCCAGAGACGATGGGTCTAGGGCAGAGCCCCGATGGGGGCCAAGAAAATAATTTTAATCAGTCAATATCTCACTCTCTCTCTCTTTAAATTTTTCAAAGGGGGGGGGGGTTTGCAACCCCCGCAACCCCCCCCCCTAAATCCGCCACTGTATGTCGTTGTTGCCAAAGAGTGCATGAAGCAATCATGGTGGAGTTTTACACTCCGATCATGTATTTCACTTATATCGAGAAGGTCGATCAGTTCAGTCATGGAAGGTAGATAAAACTGGAGTGCCCAGAGAGAAAACTACCGACCTTCTGCAAGCGAACTGACAAGCTTTCATACTAGGATCTGTCCCGAGTGGAATTCGGACACTGGCAATCATGAAGCGTTGTGATCCGTATTTAGGATACTTCGGAAGCGTGCGCTTTACTGGACCGTGGCACTCGCGGCCACCGAGACCCACCCCATTCCATCGGCCGAAGTTAGAATGACGAGGTTAGAAACTGACGGTGAAATTGCCTACTTGACGACGGTAGTGTCTGTAATGCAAAGTTCGTCAACTTAGCAAGTTGCTTAGTGTACAAGAGTTGGACCAACTTTTTTTAAATTTCCGAAGTTAGGTATGCAAATACTAACTACTTGGCGATCCATATATAGCCCGGCTATAGGGTGATAAAGATGGTCAGTATAGAACGATTTCTAATGTAGGGACAGATAACCCTTCAGATGGGGCCTCGATTTCTGCGTATGCAGTTAGTAACATACACAAATAGATAATGAATTGCTACTTTTCTACAAGAGTGGGGCCAACTGTTATAAAGAACACCGAGTGCTGAGGTATGCATGCAAATACACCTACACCCGTGTTAACCACCTGGTCATCCATGCGACTGATGACAAAATTTTACGCGTAAATAAGCATGTCTGTGTGAGGAAAGTACAATAACAGTGAACTTGCGTTTTGTCTAAAATGTTTGGCCAGCCTTTATAAAAAACAATGGTTTTTGAGGTGTACACCCATAAACTTGCCCATTTGGCCACCCCTACGACTGCTGACAAAATGTTTAGTGGGTACATGTACTAGAGAAAGGAAACATTGAAGTAAAATATAAAACTAGAGAAGTTAAAATTAAAATGACATAATATATAAATATTGAATTTGTTAAAACGAGCACAGATTTTATCTCGGTAATTTTATCAGTAATTATCACTGAATCTGTGTCAAAACATGTGCTTTGTACGTGCTTGCAATCTGTAGGGTAACCGACCTTAGATTACGAAAGTGCAATGTTTGTAAAACCAAAAGGAGTAGTTTAAATGTGGGACAACAAGAGTACTATCACCAAAATAACTATTTATTTATTTACAGCATTTATTTTTTTATCTATTTATTTATTTATTTCATCTGCAATGACTGTCACAGATGTTGATGAATGATGAACAGCTATTACAACTTCTAATGAAGTCCAGACTTCATAAGTCATATCAAAATAGCACATTGCAAATGTGAACCAAGCTAATTTGCAGAAACTCATAATAATTTTAAAACACCAATTGCAAGTATCAAGTATACACAATGTCAAAACACTGGTTGTTTCTATATATCATGTTTGTTTCAACTATGTCATAATATTTTCATTGGTGGTGTGTAACAACTCCTAATAAAGTCCGACGCCTAATGAAGTCCATATCAAAAAGTCTCCTCGTCTGGAGCCCCAATCTGTGGACTTCATTAGGTGTCGAAATTGTCAACGCCTAATGAAGTGCGCAAATAAGCTTGGTTCACATTTGCAATGTGCTATTTTTGATATGACTTATTTATAAGTTATTATTCTTATTATCAACCCAAAAAAAGAAACGAAATTAAAACAACAATACAACAAACATAATAACGAAAGTAAAAACATTAATTACATCAATATACTTTCTTTTTACTTTCATACAGGAAAGAGTAGCACGTCCCGGTCAAGATTCTCTCACTTTTATCGGGATGGTCATTCAAGGGATGGTAGAGGAAACCGGGGTGCCTGGAAAAATCACAGACGACAAGAGAACTGACAAAGTTTAAATTTCTTAAGCTAGGATCTGTCCCGAGTAGGATTCTATCCTAGGCTTTGAGAGGTATACAAGTCTGTGCTTTAGAAAACTTGGTCACCAAGGCCTCTTCATAGTAAGAGAAATTGCCCTTTTCATCCAGTCATAAAGTGAACTTGTAAAGTGTCAAGGTTACTTCAAAATCCTTTAACTTTACAGTGTATACCAGACACAGATTTAAACCCGGTACTTATGATTATTTTAAACAACTATCTCACCTCACCTTAATTTTACATATGTATGTTCTCACACCCGACACAAAACAAAATGTCTTCTGTTGTAAGTACACAAAACCTACGCACGCGCGAGTTACTGAGTGTCCCAAGATGTTACACCAAGCATTAAAAAAGGATGAGTATAAAAAAATGTCGGTATTAAGATAAAGAATTTACCACAAGATACATAACAAAACGAACACAAGAACAGCACACACACACAAACACACACACACACACACACTTAATTAAATATTACCTAACTTAAGGATGACCTCGCACCATGATACAAACCGATCATCTTTAAACTTTTAAGATAAAAAAATTTAAATTCTTACCTCTATCCCAAATAAATATCAGTCACCGATTTACGAATTAAACTTTTAATTTCCCAAGTTTTTAAACTGATTTGAACTTTTTCACGGCTACAAATCGACCAATGTTTTCATCTACAAGCAGGCGATTATATTCATGTCAAAATGGTTTGTTGCAGATGAAAAATGCTGAGTTTGATATTTGTCAACTATTGATAACTATGTGTATTTCATTGTAAGTATTATAGGTAAAATCACAGATGTTGACGGACATGTCAATAATATACCGTATTTAATCTGATAAATCCCAACAAAATAAATACAAAACAAACATTTAATGCACCAATGGTCATACCGTATTTATTCTAGATAGTGTCACTTGACCCAGGTTTCACGGGTGCTTCGACGGCCGAGTTTGTCAAAAGCGCGTAATTATAGCTCACAGTACCTCTCACCGTCTATCATAATTCGAATCTAACTTGGGATCCTAGTGTGTGAAAGTCGGTGGTTTTCTCTGGATATTTCGGGTTCTTTCACCACCACGAAACTGATATAAATGAAAAATACTGACTGGGGCATAAAACACCATTATTCTTTTCAACTCAACTCACAATCGTTTCAGTACCACCGCGGTAGCCCAGTTCGTAGAGTGCTCGCTGGGTAATACTTTGTGGGAGGTCGTGGGTTCGAACTCCGGTCGGGTCTGACCAACACCTGAAAATAGACAGTGACTGTTCTTTTTCCAAGAACTCGGCATTTAGAAATGGAAGTCACAGAGTCCTTCGAAAGAGACCTAAACAACTGATGTCCCGTTTCACTTCAGGCGTGGCACGTTAAAGACGCGCACTGCACAGATCAAAACTGTCACTTCACCTATAGCTGGTGACGTCTTGATATAAGTGATATATTCTTGACAATTGCTTTACAAAACATTTTTTAAAAATGAGGTTCAAATACTCATTTCATAATTTGTGCTCGTATTTGTACTGGTATAATTTCTTACCAAGCGCCAGACGTAAAATAAAGTAAAATGCTCTTTTTGCTGTCAGTTGGACATCAGCGGTTCAAAGCTCGACTATTTTAATCGCATGTGCTACTTCTGAATTTTTATGAAATAATACAAATGTTCACGCATGTCATAAAAATACAAAAGTAAAACATTGGCAAATTGATATTTTCTGTTTTATAATTCAAAACTCGTGATTTTTTATGAAAAGACAAAAAAAGGGAATAGGATTTCATAGAACTGAAGCACAGCACATTATCAATTTATTATAAAAATTATCTAATAAAATGGTGCGTTGATTTTTATTGATAGTTTAAATTCGTGTTAATTATTGATTAAACTAATCAACATCTGGGTTTTAGTTTATACTTTCAACTCAAAATATTTCAGGGTTACAAGAGCCTTGACGCAAAATACAAGTAAAACTGAACAAATACTTGTGTCATCCAATACAGGCCTGTCGTAAGTTTAACTCTGAGCTCTCGGTGCATTAAACCTTTATGATGGCACTAACACTTTTGCACATACGAGTCGAAAGTATAATATTAAGTTAAGAAATAAGCGCCAAGTCGATAGCTCACCTCGGTCCCTGGTAAGCTATAACATTTAGCAACTGTTATCTATCACTTGGCAACTTTTCAGCAACTAGATCATTCAGTAGTCGATCTTCGACTTCTTTTCGTAAGCTCAGTGTTAAACTTTTGACAGGTCTGTATCCCTTATCGCCATCATCATGTCATATTAATATTTGTATAAAAAAGTAAGAAGCCGGTCAAAATGTACTCTGATATTCATCGAAATATCCATGCAAGGACAAAAACATAATGAACAAAAATAAACAAGATTGAGTTCTCTCGTACATTCAAAACAAACCAGGACTTTAACTACTGTTATGTGGTACTTTTGAATTTTATTAAGTCGAACTTGTCTATAAATGCACCCTGAGCGAAACGAATCCAAGTGGCCTTTATTGGCAGGAAACCCTTGTACAGAGGTTCTGTTAAAATTTTGGTAAAATTTTACTGGCCTGTAAAAGCAGACTTAAAGGCAGGTTCGGCTGTTTTTCATAAAAAAAAACTTACTAGTAACATTACTATGAAATCTATGCAACAAACAAAGGTTGGAGACATGAAAGTATTCCAGACTTTTACTGTTTCAATTCTGTGCTGGATTGATTGCCATTTCAGAGTTATGGCAAATTAAAAATGTAACAAATACAACGTTGGAGCAAGTGCTCAATACACTCAGATTTATGTTGCCGTTTGATCAAGTAGTCTGAAAGGGTCAAAGCCACAGTGATCGAATAATTTTCAGGTTGTCAAAACAAATGGTAAGAAAAAATCATGTACACAATAACCGAATAATACTCAGATTATTGTTGCCATTGCAGCAAGTAGTCTGAAAACGCCAATAAAACAATGCAAAACGTCTGAAAACTTTATGGTCACAATGGGCCAATTATAATACTCACGTTCTTGTTATTGGAGCAAGAAGTCTGAAAAACGTCAAAAGCACAATAGCATACCGGTAACCGATTAATACTAATGGCATTGTAGCGAGAAGTTTAAAAACTACAATAACATCGAGTAATATTCAGGCTATTGTTGTCGATGGAGCAAATAGTAAGAAAAGACCAATAAAACAGTGATCGGAGAATACTATAAGGTTGTTTTTGTCTTTGGAGCAAAGTAGTCTGAAAACGACAGGGACACAAAGACCTAATAATAATCAGGTTGTTGTAATCGTTGGACTAAGTATTCTGAAAACGTCTGTGACATAATGTCTCATTAATACTGGGCTGTTGTCGATGTCGCTGGAGCAAGTAGGTCAGAAAACGTTGAGTTAACAAACGGCTAATAATACTCTGGTTGTTGATTTCGTTATAACAAGTAGTCAGGTTGGCCACAATGACCAAATAATGCTCGGATTGTTGGTGTCGTTGGAGTAAGTAGTCTGAAAATGTCATAGACATATTACCGAATAATACTGAGGTTGTTGTCGTCGCTATAGCAAGTAGTCTGAAAATTTCATGGACACAATGACCGAATAATACTAAGGTTTTTGTCTTTGGAGCAAGTTGTTTGAAAACGCCAGAGACACTATAACTGAGTAATACTCATGTTGTTGTTGTTGTTGTTGTCGTTGTTGTTGGAGAAAAAACTCAGAAAAGGCCAAAAGCACAGTGACCGAACAAATACTCAGATTGTTGGTGTCGTTGGAACAAATTGCCTGAAAACAACAGGAACACAATGACCAAATGATGCTTAGAGTTTAGTTGTCTTTATAGCAAAGTAGTCTGAAAACGTCAAAAAGACAGTGACCGAGAAATGCTAATGTTGTCATCGGATTAAGTATTCTGAAACGCCAAGAAGACGCCAAGTAAACTTCATATTTGCTTACACTAGGACCTGCCCCGAGTGGGAATATAAACTAAGTGCTCAGAGGCGTTTTGCCTCTTAAGCCGGCGCTTTAGATCACTTAGGTACTATGATTCTTAAGTTCAATGGCTGTATTGTTAATTAAATATGTACATGTATTGCATCAGTCAGGAATTTTTCAGTTACTAGTAATAGAGACGAGACAACTTCTGTTATAACCCAAAAAAAGATTCCAAACACAATTTCATATGGTGCATGAATTTTTTATCTGCTTTGTACTAGTGTGTACTTTGCAAACATTGCAGACCACCGAGTCCATTATTTTGGTTTCGCCTGTATCCGACAGGGGGTCTTTTCTCATGTCTTAGGTTTTAAGGCCAGTGCTCTAACTACTTGGCCACTGCGCCTTCGGGAATAAATGCGATATTGAGAAATTCCTAGTCTATGACAATCATTGTAGTGTCATATTATAAATTTTGAATTTTCTGAATGAAATATTCAAAAATTTGTCATATTATAAATTTTTGAGTATTCAAAAATTTATAATAAGCCTGTCATGTATCCCCATATATTTTATAGATGTTCTAGAAGAGAAACCAGGAAGGAATCTCCACTAATTTTTTTATTCTGACTGAAAAAGCCTAAAATGACGGAATCAAGCCTTTTTGAACATTTCTGTGAAGAATAATGTTTCAAAAACATTTACTCAGAATGTAATGGGCGGGTGAGGAGAGTGTCACAAATAGAAGTCATACCTAAAATTGAAGCAATTGCATTTAAATATATGGTTAAGAAAATTTACCTTTGTTAATGTTTGCTTTTTATACTCAGTATGGTATCTTTATCAGCTTAGTTTTAAATAAATAACTGGTGATCTAGAATCCATTGTACACTGTACATAGATTATGTGTATATTGTGCATTTTCTGAAAATATAAACTAAGATCACGCATACTGTGCATTTTCTGAAAATCTAAAGCGTTTTATATTTAGAAAATGACCCCGTTGAATTTACTACACCAGGTATTTTATTAATCACAGGTAATATAAATAACTTATTACCTATTAAACAAATAGTCGTTACTAACCTTGACATCTGACTACTGATTCATCAATGTAGATTTTAAACACTCCTAATTAACTACTGTATGTCATACCATCGGTAATTGATAAATATATCAAATAAGATAGATACATGTATATATATATAGGTACATGTAATGTTATGTAGCAATCTGGGTAGGTCAACTAATAGAGTGAAATGACAACGAGTGAAGTAATGTGTTTTACAGCACAGTCTATTCTTAGCCGTGTTGCCTGGAGAAAACCGGAGTTCCGGGGGAACCTAATGACTTTCGACATGTGAAGTCGAACTAACTTTCTTACTCTAGGATCTGCAATTATGGGACTTTAACTTAGGCGAGGATATAAGCGACCACTGACCTACTGAGATTCCATCGATAAAAACATCATCTAGCATTGGGCAGACCATGGGCTCGAGTGTTTGTATGGTCGTTGCATTTAGAACCTTTCTTGCTACAACACAAAAAACATACCCAGGGAACAAAAGTCTCTAGTTAGTATATACATTTGTGCATCAAAATTTAACCATTACAAATATTCAGATTGATGAATAAAACGAGATATCAAGAACAAACACTAAAAATTAGAAACAAAATATATAGCCAGAAACATCAGGAACAATCCAGAAAAGAAAGGGCTAGGCCAAGAACACACAACAACAGAAAAATACCAAAAACACATAATAACAAATAGGAACATGCCGGGAACACACGACAACATATAGAAAAAGACCGTGGATACACAGCAACAAAAACGAAGAGAACAGGAACACAATAAGAGAGAGAACAAATGATGACACATAAGAAGAAAACCGGAGTTTAAAAAAGATATAAAAAAGACAAAGACCAAGAACGTAAAACAACACATAAGGAGAGACCAGGAGTTCACAACAACAGATAGAAAAAGACCAGTTGCACATAAAAACAAAAGAAAGAGGATAGGAACAAGCATCATGAAAAAGACCATGAACACACAACAACAAATAGGAAGAGACTAGCAACGCGCACCAAGCCACCAACAGATAGTAAAAAACGCAAAACATAGCACAGAAAGATGCCAAGACCTACATAACACCAGATAGAAAAGACCAAGAAGACATAAGAACATGCAAAGACCGAGAACACAAAAAACAAGCAAAAAAGACCGTGAACACAAAAAACAAGAAGGAAACAGTAACACACAAGTGCTGATAGAAACCATACCACCAAACAGGGACAAACACCAACCAAATAGACCATGAACACATAATAATAAACTAAACAGGAAGTGACCAGGAACACACAACAGACAAAAAAGACCACGAACAAAAAACAACAAATAGTAATAGACTAGAAACACACAAAAAAACAAATAAACATACAAATACCGTGTTAACATACAACGAACAGGAACAGACGAGAAACGCGCAACAACAGAGAAAAAGGGCCATGAAAACATAACTACAAACAGGAAGAGACTATGAATAAACGGCAACAGAACGAAAACAGTAATACACAGCAACAAATGGAAAAAGACTGGGAACACACCACAAAAGATAGGAAAGAACCGTGAACACATAACAGCAAACAAGTGGATATCAGGAACACACAATACCAGAGGGAAAAGAACCGCGAACACATAACAAAACAAACAGGAACATACTTGGAACACATAGATAGAAAAGATGTTGAGCACATGGCAATGGTATATAAAACAAATAGACCAGGAATGCAACCATGAACACGTAACAACAGACAGGAAGCGACCAAAAATACACGAATATACACAGAAAGAGACCGAGAGCACACAACAACAAAGAGAAAGGGTCCAGAAACACACTCAAAACGAAGAACAAAATGGAAGACATCAGGAACACACAGGGACATGAAAACACTATTATAAATAGGAACAGGCCACCGGGAATGTATATTGTTGACGTTCAACTATTTGTTCTTGTGTTCCCTTGTGTTCTTGGCGTCTCACTTTTTGTTGTTATAAGTTCTTAGAAACCGACTATTTGTTGTGGTATGTTCTTGATGTTTGTCTTTATGTTGTGGTATGTTCTTGATGTTTGTCTTTATGTTGTGGTATGTTCTTGGTGTCCGAACACTTGTAGTCGTGTGTTCTAAGTGTCCGATTATTTGTTGTGGTGTTATGGTATTTTCTTTGCGTTCGACTATTTGGTTGTGATATGTTCTTTTTTGTTCGACTTTTGTTGTGGCATGTTCTTTGTGCTCGACTTTTTGTTGTAATATGTTCTTGGTGTCCGGCTATATGTTATGAGAATGTTCTTGGTGTCCAACTACTTGTTATGGGTATGTCTTGGTATCCGACTATATGTTGTGGAATGGTCTTAGTGTCCGACTTTTTTTAAATTTTTATTTTACGTTCTTGGTGTCACACTTGATGTAACTATTTGTTGTGATGTGTTCTTTGTGTCAGCCTGTTTGTTGTGGTTAGTGTCCGAGTATTTTTTACGTTCTTGGTGTCAGACTTGATGTAAATATTTGTTGTGATGTGTTCTTTGTGTCGGACTAATTGTTGTGGTATGTTCTTTGTGTCGGACTATTTGTTGTGGTATGTTCTTGATGTCAGACTATTTGTTGTGGTATGTGTTCTTTGTGTCAGACTATTTGTTGTGATATGTTCTTGATGTCCGACTATTTGTTGTGGTATGTTCTTGATGTCAGACTATTTGTTGTGGTATGTTCTTGATGTCCGACTATTTGTTGTGGTGTGTTCTTGATGTCAGACTATTTGTTGCGGTGTGTTCTTGGTATCCGACTTGTTATGGGTATGTTCTTGGTGTCCGGGTATTTGTTGTGGTATGTTCTTGGTGTCCGGGTATTTGTTGTGGTGTGTTCTTGGTATCCGACTTGTTATGGGTATGTTCTTGGTGTCCGGGTATTTGTTGTGGTATGTTCTTGGTGTCAGACTATTTGTTGTGGTATGTTCTTGGTGTCCGACTATTTGTTGTGGTGTGTTCTTGGTATCCGACTTGTTATGGGTATGTTCTTGGTGTCCGGGTATTTGTTGTGATATGTTCTTGGTGTCAGACTATTTGTTGTGGTATGTTCTTGGTGTCAGACTATTTGTTGTGGTATGTTCTTGGTGTCCGGGTATTTGTTGTGGTATGTTCTTGGTGTCCGGGTATTTGTTGTGGTATGTTCTTGGTGTCCGGGTATTTGTTGTGGTGTGTTCTTGGTATCCGACTTATTATGGGTATGTTCTTGGTGTCCGGGTATTTGTTGTGATATGTTCTTGGTGTCAGACTATTTGTTGTGGTATGTTCTTGGTGTCCGGGTATTTGTTGTGGTATGTTCTTGGTATCAGACTATTATTTGTGGTGTGTTTTTGGTGTCAGACTATTTGTTGTGGTATGTTCTTGGTGTCAGACTATTTGTTGTGGTATGTTCTTAGTGTCCGGGTATTTGTTGTGGTATGTTCTTGGTATCAGACTATTATTTTGGTGTGTTCTTGGTGTCAGACTATTTGTTGTGATATGTTCTTGGTGTCCGGCTATTTGTTGTGGTATGTTCTTTGTGTCAGACTATTTGTTGTGGTATGTTCTTAGTGTCCGGGTATTTGTTGTGGTATGTTCTTGGTATCAGACTATTATTTTGGTGTGTTCTTGGTGTCAGACTATTTGTTGTGATATGTTCTTGGTGTCCGGCTATTTGTTGTGGTGTGTTCTTAATGTCCGACTATTTGTTGTGGTATGTTCTTGGTGTCCGGGTATTTGTTGTGGTGTGTTCTTGGTATCAGACTATTATTTTGGTGTGTTCTTGGTGTCAGACTATTTGTTGTTGTATGTTCTTTGTGTCGGACTATTTGTTGTGGTATGTTCTTTGTGTCGGACTATTTGTTGTGGTATGTTCTTGGTGTCCGACTATTTGTTTTGGTATGTTCTTAGTGTCCGGGTATTTGTTGTGGTATGTTCTTGGTATCAGACTATTATTTTGGTGTGTTCTTGGTGTCCGACTATTTGTTGTGATATGTTCTTGGTGTCCGACTATTTGCTGTGGTATGTTCTTGGTGTCGGACTATTTGTTGTGGTGTGTTCTTGGTGTCCGACTATTTGTTGTGGTATGTTCTTGGTGTCCGGGTATTTGTTGTGGTGTGTTCTTGGTATCCGACTTGTTATGGGTATGTTCTTGGTGTCCGGGTATTTGTTGTGGTATGTTCTTGGTGTCGGACTATTTGTTGTGGTATGTTCTTTGTGTCGGACTAATTGTTGTGGTATGTTCTTGGTGTCAGACTATTTGTTGTGATATGTTCTTGGTTTCAGACTATTTTTTGTGGTGTGTTCTTGGTGTCAGACTTGATGTTACCATTTGTTGTGATGTTTTCTTTGTGTCGGACTAATTGTTGTGATATATTCTTGGTATCAGACTATTTGTTGTGGTGTGTTCTTGGTATCAGACTATTTGTTGTGGTGTGTTCTTGGTGTCAGACTATTTGTTGTGGTGTGTTCTTGGTGTCAGACTATTTGTTGTGGTATGTTCTTGGTATCAGACTATTTTTTGTGGTGTGTTCTTGGTGTCAGACTTGATGTTACCATTTGTTGTGATGTTTTCTTTGTGTCGGACTATTTGTTGTGATATGTTCTTGATATCATTATTTTTATGTACTCGACTACAGCCAAGGCCTCATTGGGTTCGCCAGCGTACCACGTGATGAATACAGCCAGTACCAGTAAAGTTTTTTTAATGTTTGAGGGCATAGGGTAGTTTTTTACTGGAAAACCTAAAATTATGGGATTCCATATCCGATGAAAAATATGATGGTTCCGCACAACTTTTATGGGATACCACGTGGTACACTGAAGATTGGCGAATCCCATTAATTAAAATTAATGATTTATTCAATGCATTTAAAAAATCTCCAATCAGACCGACAAGTCTTTCGGTTTACCTTTCTATTTAGTTTAAACAATATTTTATTTAGTTCATGAATACAATGTACATAGGAACATATACAAATGTAGAAAATATGATTCGAAAACAAGTCAGGTGCTTATATTAACTCGTCCCCATATCTGAAAGTTACAATTTTGGACCGATGAATATATATGTGTGTGTGTGTGGGGGGGGGGGATAAAAAATATTATGAATTATGAATAAATAAGATAGTGTACCATTAAACAATAAATAAATAAATCGGTGTACCATAATTTTTTATATTTCTAGTCCAGCAATTAGTACTCGTTTTACTAAATTATCTAATACTACATATAGCCCACTTGTATGATAAAAATCCGACGGTGTCGTTGACTATGTCGTTACATTATTCATTTGAAAAAAAACTGGAAAAGAAAATAGCGACAAAGACAAAAAGTACTGCCTTGTTTAACGTAGTTCTCATAAAATTTTAATGAAATAATATATCGATTGAAAAGTAAAACATTTAACATAGAGATAGAAATGTATGAGAACACTCCTGGTTTTGGATAAATATTCCATACACTATCCCAGTGATATGGTTCCAAGCGTTTTAAAAAATTGTCCCAAAGTACACAGCACATTGACGTGGAAAAATGTCTGCTAGTATATTGATTTAGATAAAGAATAAAACACATCGTTGTATCTATAATTGAAAATTAATTTACTAATCCATATTCAAATCACAATATCAAAATAAAATAAAGAAGAAACTTTGAAACATGCATTTTTTTAACCACGTGAACTTCCATCATGGAAATGAGGCCGGATGCTCCGGAAGTGTACTCGTGTCCACGTTTAGCTAGCTACACCCACCACGTGTGTAATAAAAAATATGATAAAACTGGGCATGCAATCCCATGTGTTCTTTTTTTTAAATAGTAAAATAAAATAGCTTTTAAAATGCATATACCAATCAATGTTAATGGTTGAAACAATACGTACATAGGCTACATTACATCAGCTTTACATTATGATAAGACACGTCAGTAGATCTTCCCAAAAATTGTAGATACAACCGAGACCACCTTTACACTTGAATAAAAAATATTATTTAATTTTTATGTTTGTTTGATCATTGGACCTTTCAATAAATGTTTGTTAACATTCGTCAGGCTACTTTTCAAAGAATCTTTTTTTTAATAACATAAGAAAATGATTTTATAAACTCATTTAGATTAAAATATTTCTATAGCATCATTAATTTACAATTAATTTATACATAAATATGTAATGTGTAAAAATACATAAATAAACTGCACAGATTTTTAATCGTATATTGTCGAGATAATCCTATAACAGTGTTCAGTAATATCATGACAAGTTTTATATAACAAGGGTGATAACTCGTCCATGGTCAACACTACCGCGTGTACTACGAATCCATAAAAGGCATAGACATGTTGTTCTTCATGGGGACAGATTAAGGTTCATGTCCATGGTTGCTAAGACAACAAATCAGACCAGTACTCATCTCGATACTGAGTAAAATTCACAAAATTCTATTTTCTAACTTCACTTTTGGTCTGTCCTTTGACGAATGTAGATCAATCTACATTTCGACACAGAAAATAACGATGTGTTTCCTGGTCATTTTGATGTCTGGTATGTTTTTTCCCTAACTTAAATTTTCAAAACCACGATAATGGCTCATTATTTACTTCGATTTTCTCTTCTAACAATGATACTCTGAAAACTGCCACAAAATCAGAATCGTGAATCCCGAGAAAAATGCACATTATTATAAGAAAACGTGCGAATGCAGTCAAAACCCCATTGGCGCCTCATGACCGCACTGCGTCACACAAAGTCCCGCCTCTCCCGCCAAATCGCAAAATTCGTGACGTTTACGACATTTTTTCGATTTTGAAGTATTTTTGCGAATAAAATATTTATGTTTAATTGAATATTTTGTCATTTAATAAACATTGTATAAGAAATAATCTATTCATTCGCTTTTGTTTACTAAAATCAAATGCAAGCATGTTTCCAAATCACGGTTGCCATGTTGGATATTAGCGGCCCATGTGACTACAGTGGCAATGTAGAACAACCTGCTCAACCTTGTATATGTTGATGTTGGACGGAATTTGTCCTGTAGCCACCCAGTTTCTGTATATTTTCGAGAAGCGGGTAATTTAAGGGAAAGCTCAACCCTTTCAGGACGGATTGGAACGATAATTTTTAATTCTAAAGGGTACAGGAAGGCAAAGTAAGTGAATTACGTTGGGTTGTCTAAGTGAACAGTATCGTGACCCCAAGTTGACGCCATATTACTGTCTATGCAACATATTCTATCACGTGTAGTGAATATTTTCCTGCACCGTGTCGTACTGATGATTTTCTAGATTGTGTCAGTTGTTGAAACGTTATGTAACATGTTCATCAATGAAAATAGATGAGTATTTAGCTGAACTGAACGAAGATAAACCCTTCTAAACGCGTTTTGACCCGCCTATGAGCAGATGGGTCACCTATGCGAAATTCACAAAACCAGACCGTTTCTTGCATTTCGTTTGATTCTTAAACGTATTTAGAATATATTTGTGTTCAAGAATTCTGTTATTTTATTAAAATAATGTTTAGAAGCAAGAAAACTTGTATGTAATATGAAACAAGCAATCGCATGCTTTCTTCATGAAAGCGGAAATTCATATGGTTATGTCGTCAGCCAAGATGGCGGCCTCCATGGAATTTCGGTTCCAAGATTTAATTTTGGCATATGTTGTCGTCTTTGGACGCATTTGATGTTTAAAACCCGTTTTGCACCACACATTCGTATTAATAGTAAGGATAATCCTTTACCCCAATATTTTAATTCAAATTTAAAGCGAATTTATGTCATATTTAAACAAGTAATGCATCCATGTCACCACCTGGCCAAGGTCACTGGTTTTTATCCTGGTTCTAGCCTTTGTTAGATATTAATTTTGGTATGCATATGTGGACACCGAATTTAGAAAGACTGAATATAATATAGTCTGATGGTAATGCTAAAAACAAACAAAAGTTTAGTCTTGAAAAATTCAACGTGTGAACACTGAACCCCAAAATCTTTGATTTTGCAGTTGTTATATAAGTGATAGGGTTTTTAACCCAAATATATGATCTAAACATTTGAGTTGACTTGACAACAAGTAAATCAAAGTATTTGTGTATATGACTTTCAAAAATATAAAATTATAATAAATATGGCTACTATGATAAAATATAATTTATAAACCCTTCTCTATATAGACAGATGAAATAATTTCCTTCCAGTGTCTGGGATTTTAGAGAAAATGTGAAATTGTTCATTTTTAAAATGGGAGTGTGTATGTTAATGGCAGAAGATAGTTTTCAAAAAATGAAACAAAACACTGCATCATTTTCCGGAAAAAAGTTGTGATGTGAACTGACAGAACTTGTCTCAGTCATACATTTTTTGTCTGCCAAGAACATCAATTTCAATCGAACAATCGCTTTCAACAAAAAAAAAAAAAAACAACAACACATAATAGTAGAGGTATGATCAGATGAACTAAAGCCCAGGACTTGTTGATAATCAAATAGCCCACAATTTTGTTTATAAGTCCAGAGTTTGATTAAAGACAGAATCAAAGAAGACGCACACAAATTAATTTACATCATTTCTTTCAATAGTTAGAGGTATTTTCGACAGTATTTACAATTTCAGCATTATCCTCATCATAGATGACCCATGGACATTTGTCAACCCACGGTTGTTGAAACAATCTGACACACTTCTCCTTATCATCTTTTATGTCTTGTGACTTACTGTTCTCATTGGAGCCCAATGCAGTCTGCTTGTAGGATGTGAAATTAAATGAAGTATTTAAATTCTTGACTGATCAAGGATAAATGTAAACAACAGTGCAACGTGACTACAGATGGTTTTTTTTGTCAAGATTTTTTTAAGACACATCTTGTGTCTTAAAAAAATCTGACAGTCGGAAATAAAATTCATTGGTCTACTGAGTATTTAAGTGAAAGTTCTGAATGCAAAATTTCTTACATGTAAATAACAAATCAACAATGTTTTTTCTTGTTTGTTTCAATCACTATCATAAACATTCTGCATCATAGACCCTGGGTGAGTTCAACAGAATTGTCTCCAGATTTAGGGGCAAACAATTGATGTCTGGAATTGTAGGGAATTTCAGAATTTCAAAATCAGAGTGTCTGAAATATAGAGGAATTAAATGAAACTTCTAGAAAATTTTCAGAAGTTTCCTAAAACATAATAAAAAGTGTGACAAAAAGATAATTTTTCCCAAATGAATTTGAAGTCAAAATTGTCACTGCCCATAATATCTGTGCATGGTTTGAAATTATAATTTATTTTAAATGGATATGGAATTTTTCATTTAAATCTGAACTAATTGCATCTCGCTGAAATAAAGTTACAAATAACAAAATTATGATGCAGCATAGGTATTAAAATAATATACCAAGCTTACATATGTTGTCTGAACATAATTTTATATACCGATAAATTCTGGTAATAAGGTTGTTTGTATTATATGGTACCCCATATGCCATGGCATTTTATGTACATGTTCTATATTCTTAACAAGCCTGTTCAAGGTATTAAAGAGTTAATACAATACCCCAGCCTGAATACTGGCGTCCAAAAGTTTACACGATATCCCAGCCTCAAAGCTGGTGTCCCAAAGTTTACAAAATATCCCAGCCTCAACCCTTGTGTCCCAAAGTTTACACGATATCCCAGCCGCGAAGCTGGTGTCCCAAAGTTTACACAATATCCTGGGGTCCAGCCTGAATACTGGTATCCAAGAGTTTATGGAATACCCCCAGCCTAAATACCAGTTTCCAAGAGTTTATACAATACCCGGACTTCAGCCCAGCATGAATACTAGTGTCCAAGAGTTTATGGAATACCCCCAGCCTAAATACTGGTGTCGGACTGTCCAAGAGTTTATGGAATACCCTCAGCCTGAATACTAGTGTCCAAGTGGTTATACAATACCCCCAGCCTAAATACTGGTGTCCAAGTGTTTATACAATACCCCCAGCTTGGACACTGGTGTCCCAAGTATTTATACAATACCCCCAGCCTGAATACTGGTGCCCAAGTGTTTTTACAATACCCCCAGCCTGAATACTGGTGCCCAAGTGTTTATACAATACCCCCAGCCTGAATACTCGTCTACAAGTGTTTATACAATACCCTCAGCCTGAATACTGGTCTCCAAGTGTTTATACAATACCCCCAGCCTGAATACTCTTCTACAAGTGTTTATACAATACCCCTAGCCTGAATACTGGTCTCCAAGTGTTTATACAATACCCCCAGCCTGAATACTCGTCTACAAGTGTTTATACAATACCCTCAGCCTGAATACTGGTCTCCAAGTGTTTATACAATACCCTCAGCCATGGGTCCAAGTCCTGTACTCGTAAGTTGACCTGTAAGTTTACTAAACTTGGTATACCGGTACATGATTATCAGGATATAACATTTTATACACTAGAAGAGTCGATAACTCGATACAAATTTCTTGAAAGTTGTGACCTTTTGTGGTTTTATTATGGTTTATTTTTTCAATCATTGACAACAGTTTTATGGCAAAAATGTAAATTGCTATTTCTTGTTCTTGCCTAGCAGTGCTCCTGTATATTAAATATTTAGTACATCACATGAGAAATTGTAGGAAATTGATTGGATATGTACATGTACTCTATTTTGTATAGTTTCTGTCTGTCCTTAGCAACTCTATTTTGTATAGTTTCTGTCTGTTCTTAGCAACGAGTATAGTGCTGTAGACAGCAAGGTACTTTTGTTTTTCCAGACGGGTACTATGCTTTTTGCATGTGCCACCTTGGGAACGAGAATGCAATTTTGTAAACAAACATGACATCAAAATTTGGCGATGAGGACCAGACACATTCATTTCTGACCAGATTGTACACTACAGAATTGGAATTGCCTTATGTCTAAATGTCTGTCTGTAAGGTCATCAATGCTTAGAATGCACCATGCATTTAAAGTGTCATGTGATGTACTAAATGCATTATGATGTTTACCTTCGCTATTATGGTATTGTCTTGAGGAGTATAGTGCCTTCGGCTCGGGCACTATACTAAGACAATACTATAGTAGCACAGGTCCCTCAGGAAAACATAATAATGTATATCAAAGTTTGTGTAGTAATCTTGTTCTTAAAGTTTGCTATGCTGCTATGCTTTTAGTCTAATTTTGGACACTTTCAGAGTTATATTTTAAACATAGATGTTTAACAGGTCTGAAAAGTCTTCTTTTGTAATGTTAATTCAGATGGGTTGCAGTAAATGTTAGTGTTTGTCAGGCTGTGATTTAGACACAATATTACACTACTCTTGATTTAATACTGAATCTGTTAAGATGACATTTCATTGACTTGATTAAGTGCTCTCTTATTTAAAATTCTTCATGTTTCTGTTACAGGTGGAACTGACCGCAAATTCAGTAGAAGACTCAGCTGCCCTGATGACGTCAGACCGGGGAAACACTGAGGGGGCTGAGTTACAACTTACAACACCGGTATGTAAAACAAAATATATTTATTAAAAATTAAAATGTTCAAATGATGGAGTATTCATTATTGATTTCAACAAAAGCCAGTAGCCATAAAAATTGTTGCCTTGAATGAGAATGTAAGTAAATATCTGTAGGCTGTTATTATTGAATTCTATGAATATATTGGTATATGATGTCTTTATCAGAGTTTGTCTGCAACTTTCCTGCCAGAATGTCTGTAGGTTGTAGTTGTTGAATTCTTTGATAAAACCTTGTATATTGTTCAATATATGACAAGGATTTATCAGGATCTTTTGGGAAAAGGCCTCTTAACTAAAAATTAGAAAAAACTATCAACTTTTTGCTCATTTTGGGAAAACTTTGACATCATTTTTGATGCCATTAATGATTAAATCTAATGCTTTTAGTGTATTAAGTTGATTTAAGATTGAGAAAAGCAGCCACATTTATGGCCAGACTATAGCTATGTATCTGGTACGATTTTCTAATTGGGAATTTTCTCAGCCCATTTTGGGAAAAAATCTAATGTTTTTCCATTGGGAATTGGGCCGAATTTCGGCCCTAAATAGGCCCTTGATAAATCCCTGTATGATGTCTTTATTAGAGTATTTGTTACTTTCCTGCCAGAATATCCATAGGTTGTAGTTGTTGATATTTTTTTTTTTGTAAAACCTTGTGTATTGTACAAATTTTGATGTCTCAATTAGAGACATTGTTTGTCATCTAGTATTGCATTTTTTCGGAAGGTGTTTGGTTTGCTGTATATACTTTGTTGGATTCAGAAGAGGATGATTAAGTTATTGACTAGCTAGTAGATACTTGACACAATCATGGTTGCAAATAGTTTTGGTTTCAGTCTATGGTCTTTGCAAGGGATTGGGGGAAAAGTGGATCAGTAGTTCCAAGAATTTCAATATAAAAAGTACAAAAAAGTATTGTAAAGTTATTGTAGTAATGAAGTGTAAATGCAGAATACACAATATACTTCATGCATTGTATTGTAATGGTTAAAAACACTTGTTTTGTAACATCTGGCTAATGGTAATCCTATTTGCCTGTTTGACAAGATTTACAAGAATTAGTGACAAGTCTACATGTAACATTTAAAATGGTATTTGAAGTATATATGTTCTTGCATCAGGATTTGAATTGTTTTAACCCATTTTCTACAGAGTGCTGGCCATAAACCTGAATGTAGTCTATTGTTTACTCTTTGAAAAAAGTCACTTTGACCATAGCTCCGGAATCTTGCAGTCCAACTCCAAGAAGTTTATATTTTGGTTCACATTATTATGATAAATGATTACAACAGAAACGGTTAAATGTCACATTCTTGCATATTGATGAAGTAATAATCAATCATGTTTATCTTGTGATCGATCATCAGGAGAGAAATGCTTACATGTCTAACTGTTTTACATTCTGTAACAGTTCTTTTTTACACTGCCATTCTTAGTTTGGTCTTCAGACAGCAGTCAACCACATGTCTACACTTGTTTATTTTACATATTTGAAACACTTCTGTAGTCCATGAAACCCTCTAAGCACTAGAAGCATTGAGTTTTTTACCCAATGATGAAAGCAAGCTTATAAACATGGATTTTAGATATGGCTTCCAGAATTGAAATTTAGTGTCATTGAACTTTGAAGATGACCTTCGATACTGAAAGTTTAGACATTGAGCTTTATGTATACGATAATATAGCTTGTAGCAGTTCAAGCTAAAAGTGCTAGATAAGAGGCATTTATCTGATATAAATTCCTAACTGAACAAAAAAAAGGCAACTTGCTTTGACAACATTCTTGGAATAAAACATGAACAGTGCAATAAATGATCTATTATTTTGATGGTGAGTGTAAAGGGTATAAAACTTCAATTTTTTGCAAGGATTATTTCCCCTTGATCACAGACAGTTAAAAAACTTCCATATATGCTCATATGTAGCACTTCAGCCATTAAAAAATTGTTACATTATGGTCTAATGTGTCTTATCATTATTATTTTCATTTTTCCTGATCATTAATCCCAAACATCATGAGGTATATAATGGTTATTTTATTGATTGTGACTTATTATAATATATATAGAGCATAGAATGAGGAAACGTCCTCACGGATTGATTTTTATGAAAAAAGACAAATGAGTTGTCTTTCTTTTACTGTTGTTGGGCCAGTGTCATCATGAACATATATATACCAGTGAATTTGTTGCATTTCTTAAAAACTACCTTCTGTCTTTTAAATTGGGAAAATTTCAAGTTCAGCAAACTACATCCTGACATATATATAGCTTAGGATCCTAATTGCAAAGATGTTATATTGTGACAATATCTAACCTTTTGTGGTTAAGGACAACTAGATTAAAGTTGCTAGAATTAAACTTTTATTTTGGGAATTTTAATGATCAAATTTGGAATTTTTTGTAATTTTCCCCCAGGGGAAACTACATGTACTTGTACCTTTATTGGTTAGTAATTTTAGGGAAACAAAATCACTGTATATTATGGCTGGTTGAACTGTTCCCTTTTCTGGAAACCAAACAAATGATTTATTCATTGATGTTAAAGCACCAGAACACTAGAATGCTTTTATAAATATATATAAAGCATTGACGAAAGACAGTTTAGTTAATGTTGTCAAACTAACTTGACACTGTTTGACATGTAGACAGGAATTACAGGATACAAGTCTGAAAAAAAAGTGTCCAATAAGTTGAAAGTAGAATAACTTGTTATGACTTGCTAGAAGTAACATTTAAATAGTAAATACATCAATACAAGATGGTGTGATAAAAATAAAATGAAATTAATCCTTGAGATATCCAATGTTATCTCTTCACAATTAGATAAATAATAACCAACATAAAGCAAGACTTCCTCAGTGATTACAATAACCTCAGTGGTATTGATGGACAAGTGGTCTTTAATCTTTATATGGAGGTTTCTTTACTAGAACACTATGGTTGCTCAGATGGTGGAGTGCTTGCTCCATATGTGGGAGATTGTGGGTTGAAATCCTTGCTGGGTCTGGCCAAGACTTGAAAGTAGGTAGTGACTTCTTTTGCTAAGCATCCTCATTTAGAAATGAAAGTCACAGGGTCCTTCTGAAGAAACTGTAAAAACTGATGCGCTGTTTCACGGAAGCTGTGGCACATAAAAGAATCCTCCCTACACATTGCCCTGAGTACACCGTAAAGGTAAACATTTCTGCCACTTCACCTATAGCTGGTGAAGTCTCGATATGAATGAAATATTCTTGACTGGGACATAAAACCCCTTTTATTTAATCAATCTATTCTTGCACTTGAAATATAAAGCAATGGAATCTTAACTCTGGTCTTAATGGACATGTGTTTATATAGAGGAGTACATGATCACCGTTGCAGGTTTGATTGTATATGGTCCTTTTAATAAGATTAAAAAATAATGCTTTTTGTCACAATGCTGAGTTTGTCACAAAAAACTTTCACCTTTCGTTGGCATAAAATCATTTCAGTTTAAATTTCTGCTACTTTACCTATGAATGAGTGAAAAATTAGATGATGTGTCAACTCGTGTTCTGTTGGTCGTTAATTCTTGTCTGTCTGAAGCTATTTACATACATCAAATTATCATCATTTGTCTACATCCATGATTGCACAAAGACGTCACTAAATCACATGTGTTAAATTTATTTGACATGGTATATTCAATTTTTAAAAAAGATCATTCTCGACTTTCTGTGTTTAGCAGATAAATCTACCCCTTTTTGCAATAATAACCATATATAAAGCAGAGATTCACAATTATGCTATTTCACTTTTCAGTATATGTACATGTAGGTTTGCATTTGAATGAAGCTGTCAGTTGCCTAGCTGTCACTTGGTTCTGTTTTGGGAAACTAATATTGAAAGGTGTTGATGTAGAGAAGCAATGAATCTGTATTTTGCTTAAACAAGTTGAACCTTGATTTAGCACAGATATTTATAGTTTCATGCAGATATTGGCATTGAAAAGGGCTATGATAATGGAGGGATGGTTATAAAAACACAATGGAAAGAAACATTAGGACTGGGTGACCAGTGACTGAAGGCACATGTTTACTTAAACAGCTCTTCTTACTGCCTGGGTTGAAATCCCACTCACTATATACTATTTCATTCCACACAAATGTTTGGAGCACATACTACATGGTACACTGACAAAGTCCTTCCTATGGTGTAAAACATGTTTTTGACCTCTGGTTTTGGACCTAAGCATGTGACTGCTGACAATTATATTTGTAGGAGTTGGTTGATAATAAAGTTACCAAGTTCTCAATGCTATAGCCATTTCATACAATATTAATTGATAAGGCTCAAGCCCAAACAGTTCTAAAAGAAGTTTCATTTAATTTTGCAGTGTTTATTCTAGAAGGGGCCATGGAAACATTGATCCCTTATTTTGCCAAATGACCCCATTGTTAGGGCTTTAAAAAGATATTGATGTAGTTGTCTAATTGAGTTGTATTGGAAAGTTTTTTGAAAATGTGGAAAATCCTAGATTGAACACTGCTTACAGAATTTTAATGAATCTATAACTTTTTTAGCCTTGAAGTTTTATCTTATTGTTTTATTTTACATATAGACTGTACAGTGTTTTAAAGATTTATACTGATTTATTGGTTAAGCTGTCTTAAGGCAACACAAAAGCCTACTGAGTTCTCCCCCCCTCTCTCTCTCTCTCCTGTATGAAGGTTATATTTATTGTATTCTACTGACATGAACATCAATAAAGTGGAATAATAGATTATTTACAACACTTTAAGACACAATCATTAACATAACATCAATGAGAAAGGATTGTCACATAATTTATAATCATTAAAGCTGGTTTTTATGCCTGCAGTTCAATGTGTGTGTGTGTGTGTGTGTGTGTGTGTGTGTGTGTGTGTGTGTGTGTGTGTGTGTGTGTGCTGCATTTTGTTATTTCCAATTCCCTGTTTGTGGTTTGTTTCTCCTTGTTAATGTTTATATCAGCATGGCTGTCAAGTTAATAAATATGTAACAGCCAGCAAGATTATCCAAGAAGAACCTTATCAATAATCAATATTGTCTGTGACACGTAAAGCCGAGAGAGGTGTATCATCATGTATTTCATCGTGCTGCTGCCTTGTATAGGCTTATGTGTGACAGATCAGCTGTTCTGGCAAGCCTTGGTCCATCATCGGTCGTTGTTAAGATTGATTGTAGTTATTAAAATGTTCAGGATTTAGCCAGAAGGATAAACTTACATATGTTGCATCATTATTAATATTACTTTTCCTGGCTGCTTTGTATTATCTATTCACGACCACAGTGATATTGATGACAGAGGCTTCGTTAATAAACATATGTTACATTCATATTCTGTCATAATTCTGATTTGAAATGTGCAGGATATCACAACCATGTGGCCATCATGATCATGAATCGGATGACATCCCCGTCATAAAATTTTTCTAAATCTTTAGTCTAAATTTTTTGGTGTATTTTTCAGACAAGAAATACAATTCGGCTAATCATATATTCAATAAAAACTATTCATGTGTACATTTTTCAGTTATCAGGAATGATGTACACATGTACTTTCTTTTGTACCTCACATCTATTTAAATTAATTATAATTTAATAATACATTAAGTACACTACTACACATGCAAAGGTACATTTAAATCCAAAGTCAGCAAATTTCATGTTTACTGATCACAGCACCTCTTATTGCCTAGATTTGACTACCACTTAGCCTAATAGGGCAGGTCATAGTGCAAGAAAGTTTGTTAGTTCACTTGGCAAAGAATGGTCTTCTCAAGGCACTCTGGTTTCTCTACCATGTCAGAACTGATTGATTAAATGGGGGTTTACGTCCCAGTCAAAAATATTTTGCTTATATTGAGACATCGCCAGCTTGATGTGAAGTGGCAGAAATATTTACCTTTGCAGTGTGCTCAGTACAATGTGCAAGGAGGGTTCTTCAACTTGCCACACTTGCTGTGATATTGAACATTGGTTTTTATGGTCTCTTCTGAAAGACCCATGATTTTCATTCTAAAAGCAGTGTGTGTGGGGAAAGAACAGTCAATACAACAAATTTTCAAGTCTTGTTCAGTCCTGGGTGGGGGTTCTAACCCATGATCTTCAACATATGAAGTGAACACTACCAACTGACCTACTTTAGTGGTTATCTCAATATAAGTGATGAATCTTGACTTGGGCAAATATTACCATTACTCTACTCAAGTCATTTACCATTATCAATAAGCTTAGCTGTATTGATGCCCTTAACTCAAGGGCTAACCCGTATTTGTTGTGATGTAATGTATAAGAGGTATGATAATATGTAAGTAACTATAGGTAGTAAATCACTTGACAGAAATGTTATAATGTACACAACCCAGTCTTAACAACAGTAGAATGTCTGTCTTCATTATCAGTCTTAAGTTTTATATATCTTTATCAGATTTACTTGTGCATTGGATTTAATTCCCTAAAAACAAAACTTGAGACTACCAAATTGTTTATTAGTTTTGGAGACTTTGAAATGGTTGTTTAGCTCCCCTGTATCGAAGGGCTGGGTGTATACTCTTCCTACTCTCAAGTTGAGTGTGAGGTTAACCGTCCAAAGTTGAAAGTTGATTGATGGTCTTTTAATTTAATTTGAGTGCAAGATTTAGTGTTGAGAGTTTAAAAAAATGTTTTTGTTTAAAGCATAATGATGGTCTTTTAATTCAATTAAAATTGACCTCCCAAAAATTGTGTGAAAGTCATTGTTTTCTTCAGGTAATCTAGTTTTCTCCATCATCCCAGAACTATTTGCTTTGATATAAGTGAAAGAAACTTGAATGGGGCATTGAGCACTTACTGCCCTCTCTCTATACATTTGTTTGGCACAATTTGAAATTGTTGATTATAATTGAAAGAAACGGCTTTAGAGTTGGACATTTATGAATATCAAATCCCAATGGCTTAGTAGGAGCCCCTGGTGGCCTAATGGATAAGATATTAGTCAACAAATCCAGAGTCTCTCACCGCTGTGAGTTCGAGTCCCGCTCAGACCACTTGTGGGAAAGTGAATTTTTCTTGCCGTTGGCCTTTAGCCCTGTGTTAGTACAATGTGACTAGGGGAGTGGTACACTTATTAGCGGCGTACTGACTCTGGGCTACCTATTAGCGGCGTACTGACTCGGTGAGGTAGCCCCTAAAAGTTGCCCTGAGTGCGTGCTGGTACAAGGCAGACCAAAAAACACAATTCAAATGGATACACAAACTTGTTCATTGATTAATCCATAGAGATTAATAAAGTACCGTAGTTCTTGTAGTGAATAGTTGAAAAATTGCTGAGGCGATGTTAAGCAATATTCAACAACAACAAATGGCTGAGTAATTTTGACATTGTGAAATAAAGAATATTTGTGGGTCCATAACCTTGATATGAATTGTTAACAATGTCTGTCATTAGCTGGTTAAACCTTGGCTTTCTTAACTGGTATATTAAACCCTGTTAAAAAAACTAATTGGATGAGGTATCTTGTCTTGAAAAAAAAATGTATAAAACAAATTTTGAATTTGAAACAAGATATTGGTGTAATTTCCCTTGTCAATTGAGCTTTAAAAGATAATTGTTGTCCAGACATGTTCTAAATTACTTAAATAAATGTTGTTTGTGACAGAAGACCTTTTTCTAATGACATTGGACTTGAGGACTCATATGTGGCAAGAGTGACTACAATATCTTGTTGGTCGAGTTCTAAGTTAGCTTTATACTTCATTATTGATTGATTTGATATTTAGTGGATTTAATTACCATGGACTTGCTTGCTAATACGCACTAGCTCGCTCACAGTATTCTTCTCCTCTCAGTCTTAATATAGCCAGAAATACTCGCTACTTTACTTCCTACAAAACTAGCACGTTGATAACGAGAATAATAAATATGTCTTCCTCATTAGAATGTCATTCACATTTGCATTGTAGTTTTGTATATAAATGGCCATTCCAAGCTGCAGTTATATCAAGCCATTGATCAGAAATGGTTAAATATAATGTATGTTATATGTGTAAGAGTGTTGCCTAGAACTGTCGTCGTGTTACCTGGAAACCAAACTTGTGAGTGAGCCTATATCAGTAATGTCGTTGTCGTATAATCATGTTATTGGGGATGGTGAGTGGACAGCTTGCTGTTATTGGTAGTCAGAAAAGGAATAGGACAAGCAATATTAGATTGCCACAAGTGTATTCTAAATCCTAAATTAATATTCACTTGTTGATTCTATTATTTTTTTTTTTTTTTTTAAAAACAAAAAAATAATTTCTTAATGACATTGGCATAAAATTCTGTTTGTTATGTCACCCTCAGGAGAAATCTTATGTGGATTTGTGTTACAATGAATTATTTAGTAATATTGCATAAGTTAACACTGTCAGTAATACATGTGATAGATCTGTCGTAGAGAGGAGGAGAATATAGAGAGAATCCAGTCAGCTTTTGATTATAACGGCGACGACAACTGATAATAGGAGGAGGAGGATGGCGGCAGCAGCAGCAGTGACATTTAGCATTTCGTAAAATAGCCATTTGAGAGAAATAGATTCATATATATGTATATAGATTTATTTTTATATATAGATTTTTATTTTGGAATATAATGTGTTGGAATAAATGAAACGTGAACAAATTGATTAACTATAAAAAAATCGAGTTGAAATGACTCCATATGTTACTTGTTTAAGGGTAGAAAATTGACGACTTCCAGGGTTGTTTTTTTTTCCGTGAGGAGATTTAGATTGTTCTCTCTGGATATATTATTTTATAGATTTTGATTAAAGATTTGGTAATTTAGATGTTAAATGTCAGAGTTTATATATAGACTATATGTGTTGATTTGTCGCCATATGTTACCAAAAGAAAGTGGATTTACTTGCTATTAATTTATCTCGGAACATAAAATGTGATGTTTTTTATGTGTGTGTCTAGAAGGGCTATGTTTGAAATATACAAATTTATATGGTTAGAGGGAAAAAATCTTTTGAACAGTTTATTTGGAATTGATTTTGCCTGCTTGGATGACAGATTGGAAGATGCTTCTTAATCCTGGTAAAATATTAATATTCTGTACATTATCCGATTAAGACGAGAGATAGAGATATTACTAGATTTGTAAATAAGATTATATTTTAAATCTATATATATTTATTTATTCATATACTAGAGTATATATATAATTTATTTATATACAAATATATATATCTATCTACACCGTTGGTGATAGCTCATTAGAGAGAGAAAGACGGACAGACTTGGATTTAAAACAAATAAGATTATATTTAATTTAGTGACTGGTGTAACTTACTGTATCTAGTTACCTAAAATAAAGAGTTTAAATGTTGTTATCGGGCAATAAAACAGATACAGACTACTCCTCTATCTACTGGCTAAAATAATAGATTAAGTGTGTTTGAGACAGTAGCTGAGAATATCAGAGACAGGACCTGGTGTCAATATGTCATCACAGATTTATCTTAATTTATACATGCTACATCTAACATAGTTTACAATGGTCGTCATGATTTTGACTGGTTTGTTCAGTTTTAAGTGAGTGACCTGGTCACGGTAGTATATCAAAGTTGTAACTGCTGGTCATATATAAATATACATGTTCTCTGGAATGAATGGTTTTAAGCTTAGTAAGAACAGCACATCTTATTTTCATACTACTAACTAACTGACTGAGTGACTGACTGAATACCAGGGATTATGATATGTGTCTAACTTAGCCTGCCTGAAATCATGGCTGTGAAACAAGAGTCTTAGTGATAAATGAATTTTCTGCCTAACATATGGTGATCGTTTTGGAAGTGACAGGGAAGTACTTTATACACCTGGATCAGGGGAAGATCTACATGGAGTAGCAGTTATAGATGTTACCAGGCGATGTATATTACTATTCTTCAAATTCCTTTGTTTTATGTGTTAAACAAAATCCTCGACAACAGCAGCAACAGCAGGGTCAACAACAACAAAGTAGTGAGACCCAACAGGTAAACTTTCTATTTTGTCACTTTTTGACATTGGGTTATATGTGTGATATGTGTTTTAGTAAGCTGTACAATATACATGTGCATGGTTTAAATTTTATCTTTATATTATAAATTTTGCTTTGACAGATAGATGTGCATGAGATAGAAAAGAAATAATATTCAAATATATAAATATTTACTCTGGGGATGGGATTGGGGTGTGGGTGTGTGGGGAGGGGTTACATTCACTCGTTGATTGAAAGTTCATGGGTCCCCCCCCCCCCCCCCCCCCTCTCCCCCTCTTGTCATGAAACTTGCTTGTTTTTCAAAAAAAATTAAATTGTATTTTATCTTTGATTTAATTTAAATCAATTGAACTAGTGTATTTAAATTTTAAAAAATTAACACTCGTGACACATGCATGATACAGGGTCATGAGATAACAAAAATGACAACACGAGTGTTTACAGTAGATCCACCTAGCTTGTTACAGGTGTACACATACTATTGACATGTGCCCTGTGTTCTTTGACAGTCAGTGCTAGATATTGGGAATGATTTAGTCCAATTATATCTTAATAACAAACCTAACAAGACATCAATGAATGCTATCAAATTGATAAAACCCCTGTATGTACAAGTTTTTGTTTTCACCAGAAAAAAAGATATCATCAGAACAGATTCTAGAGCTAGTGTTGTGACGGTTTTCACACACACACACACACACACACACACACACACACACACACACACACTGTATGTACATTAGTGATTCATAGACATCTTGGTTTCCGCCACCATCCTTGAACTGACTTGCTCGCTGTAAGTGAAAGAATCTTGACTTCACTCTTTTAATGTTAATGGTCAGTGATTTATAACTTCTCAGATCCGTAATAAATTAACAACAGTGCCTACAGTGGCCAAGTGGTGAAGGCACAAGCTTTTAAAAATGCTAATGTCTCACTGCTGGGGGTTCAACCCAGATTAGCTGCAAGTGATAAGGATATCTTCCCGTTGTAGCCCTGTAATGGTTTGCTCTGTACTAGTACAGTGCTCTGCAATCTTCTCTGTGACATTAATGGTGAATTTACTAGCTCTGCGTAGATTGTCATAAGTGTACTGTGTAGGCTAGTACAAAGAAATACTTGCATAAGCTCAAGCACCACATGAACTTGTGTTTAGATTAATCTTTATGATCAATTCATTAGAATAAGTCTTGTCACAAAATGTTGAAAAAAAATGTTGATACAACGTAAAACAGCATTAAACCAAACATTCTCATTAATTTACTGATATAAACTAGTTATTTTGTATCTGGAACAAACTAGACAAAAATTAGCAAAAATCAGGGGAGTTTTTGTTTCCTTTTGCTGGACAGTGGTCAGATTTGGAGGAGGGGTTAAAAAGTTTTGAGTTTCCCACAGATATTAGGAAAGTATACACCTCTTGTGATTAATTACCAGGTAAATAGTTAGCCCTATGGTCATTATTAATAATGTTTGTCAATTACATGTGAATGTCACAGAACCTAAATAAACATTCATTTAGGATACATGTATATATACAACGGGGAAAAATGAAGGGTTCTCATATATGGATGTAGAAGAATTAATTTGTGAATTTCTAACATTAAGATGAGAACATAGTGTAAATTGTAAAATTAAATGTATGATATACATGTATATAAAAAGAGAGAGAGAGAGAATTGTTTGGATCTACAACATTCAATGTCCCATCACTAAATGTGTTTAAATCAAGACTTGGTCACAGACTTGTAAAAAATAAAATATAAAAAATAACATCCAAAAAGTTTACGGCCCATGCTATGCAACTGGAAGTGACAACAGCAGTACCAGAACAAACACTAGAATGCACCTACACAAGGCTTAGGCTTTCTCATTATGATGTCGGATTTGGTGAGCTATGAAACACTTAACAAGACAACATAGTGAATATTATATATATATATATATGTGTATATATATATATATATCGAGAGAGAGAGAGAGAGAGAGAGAATAGAAACATCTTGTGAAGGTCAATGACTTGCACTTCATGAATCAGTAAATTAACCATCATATTTTGGCAATACAATAACTTTTTGTTTTCAATTACATCACCAAATGTGATTTATCTCTGGAAAACTTGTATTTGTTTAGTTAATGTAAATGATGGCTAAATGCTACTTCTTTTAACCAGATTTGTCCTTCTTAGACAGGTGGTGATTATTTGTGGGATATTCAGGTGTCTCATTGTACTTCATTTGATTTCAGTTGTACATCTTAAAAATAATTTTGTTATATAATGTGTGACTTGCTTTAAAATGAACATACATATATTTGTACAGGTGACAGGTTCATGGTTGTTTTATTCATAAATATATCAAAATGATATATTTACATAGGGACCCTAAAGCTAAATAAGATATCAAGCACCTGTCTATGAAGATGGTGTCTTGTAAAAAAGTATCACATTCATTTTAATACACATGTATCTATGTATCCAAAATCGCCATTGGCTGCTAATGTCTGAGAAATTCTTTCAGAAGTAACCTGCTTAAGGAAATTGGTAGGGAAACACTATTAGAAGAAGGACCATTTTTTCACAAGTTTTGTAAATTTGGTGGCTAATAAATCTGTGGAAAAATGGTACAAAGGCTAAAAATTATTTAAAAATATATATTTTTTGAATTCTAAGTTTAATTTACAAGTTAGGAAAAGTCCAGATAAAAGATTTTGATTAAAAAGTAAATAGATAAATGTATTACATAAGTTTTTATTTTCTGCACTGAAATGTAAGAAAGTTTTAAAATAAGGAAAAGAAAAGAAAAGAGCATGTGTTGTACATAATTATTGTTATTTCCTTGTTGTCACATGCTTCATGCAGGTATTTTATCTACCTTTATACAGTGGTCACATGCTTTGTTCCACCACACCTGTTTGTTTTACCTGGTCGTGTACCTTTACTTCCTTGGGAAATCCTACCTTTTATTCATGATTGATTTAAAATATAGATCTGCTTCAGTCTCATTAACTATAGTAACAATATGAATATCAGAAAATCATTGCAGTCCTGGCTCCATGCTGTTAGGATTTTTATAGCCCTGCTGGGTTTTATGAGCCATCACTCCTCATATTAAAATGATAATAGCTTCTCTTGTGATGTAATGTACAACATTGTTTTATGTAGTGTAAAATATATTCATTTGATTATTGTGTGAAATCAAAACAAATTGATTACTAGGAAGAGGGTAGGGGACAGGTAAAATCACCAGGAGGAGAGTAGGGGACAGGTGAAATCACCAGACAGTAGGGGACAGGTGAAATCACACACTTATTACAAGGAAGAGGGTAGGAGACGGGTAAAATCACCAGGAAAAGAGTAGGGGACAGGTGAAATCACACACTTTTTACAAGGAAGAGGGTAGGGGGACAGGTAAAATCACCAGGAACGAGGTAAGGGACAAGTGAAATCACCAGACAGTAGGGGACAGGTGAAATCACACACTTTTTACAAGGAAGAGGGTAGGGGGACAGGTAAAATCACCAGGAACGAGGTAAGGGACAAGTGAAATCACCAGACAGTAGGGGACAGGTGAAATCACACTTATTACAAGGAAGAGGGTAGGGGGGCAAGTGAAATCATCAGAAAGAAGGTAGGGGACAGGTGAAATCATCAAGAAGAGAGTAGGGGACAGGTGAAATCAGACACTTTTTACAAGGAAGAGGGTAGGGGGACAAGTGAAATCATCAGTAAGAAGGTAGGGGACAGGTGAAATCACCAAGAAGAGGGTAGGGGACAGGTGAAATCACCAAGAAGAGGGTAGGGGACAGGTGAAATGGCACAATTTTATTACAAGGAAGAGGGTAGGGGGACAGGTGAATTCATCAGGAAGAAGATAGGGGACAGGTGACATACAATTGTGATTACAAGGAAGAGGGTAGGGGACAGGTGAAATCACCAAGAGGAGAGTAGGGGACAGTTGACTTACAATTATGATTACAAGAAAGAGGGTAGGGGACAGGTGAAATCACACATTTCATTACAAGGAATAGGATATTGGAACATGTTAAAATAAACAAAAATTATTTTACAATAAATTTGTAATGCCCTTTATATCTGGTGAGGAGAAGGGTGGAAGCCTAGGATAAAAGTTGTTTGTTCTCAGTTTTTATAGAATTCTGTATTTGCCTGATGTAAAAGATGTTATTTGAATAGTGTGGGGGTGTTCGGCAGTATGAATGAATAGCTGTATAATGACTTGGGCAAGATTGTATCATTGTATCAGACTTTGTCTGGATTATTGATTTTATCGCCACCAAAGAGAATTGAATCATGTGACCAAGTACATCATGGATATTTTAGGATCCATCGCCTCTATATTAATGTAACAAATTACAAAATAGATTTGAAGTTATATTTGGTATCAAATTATTGACAAAATAATCAAACCTGGTATTCTTATATGTGATGCCTTAATTAATCTGGTTTGAAAACTATAATCAGGTTCTCGCGTGTGGGCGTGTGTAAAGACTTAACACAGCATAGTTAGTGGTTTTTTGTTTCCATTTAAATTTCTTGATTCATTGTCTAGGTTCTTAAAGAATTCTAATTAAATATTTATTAAAACAATCTGATGGGTAGTGACTTCTTGTTAGTTACTCAGAAATGTGTACATGTATTTACTTTTCATGTAAACAACTTGAAAATGAGTATGAACTGTTCTTGTGTATGACTAAGATAGATAGTGACTACATTTGTATTCTTGTTAGTGACTTAGAGATGGGTAGTGCAGAACTTCAGATTTACAGTGCGCCCATGTCATTCTCGCAGGATTTAAAAAAATGGCGCATAACATTTGCTTCTAATGAGTCCACGTGGCGCATGGTTTTTCTTAGCCAAATTGATCATTAATAATTTCTTCCCAAAACTACCTATTCGATTCCATGGGGTTTTACGATTTGACTTTGTTTTTCGTTTTCTATCGGAAAATCTCTAGCGTCTTTGTTTATCTCATAATCAGCATATAGACAGGACTCCCGCCAAGCCCCTTCTCTTCGCTCTATGCGTCGGTTATTAACATTAATATTCAAAGGGGGAGAACTCGTAATAAAACTTGTTATGACCTCAGACGTTGTCGTTCATTTAATATATTTGCGGCAATCATGGCTACAAGATGCAGACGACTCTATTAACAATTTTTAAAACAACACAAAGGGCAGGCAAGTAGATGCACATAAAATGAAGCATCGAGGTGGAAGAGTTTAAAATATATCGTAAAGGTTAACAAAATATAAATCAGCAGATGACAAGATCGTTTTTGGTACATTATTAAGATGTCAAGTGCTGACTTTCACTTTCAGTCACATGGCGTTACATTTAATTATGTGTCAAAACATGACCCATTATAACAAAAAATGACCCCTTGTTATTGGACCTGGTGGGCCCTTGTGGCCCACTATCTGTAAAAACAATCTGAAGCACTGGTAGTGACTATTCTTGTATATGACTGAAAGATTGGTAGTGACTATTCTTGTTAGTGACTTAAAGATTGGTAGTGACTATTCTTGTTAGTGACTTAAAGTTGGGTAGTGACTATTCTTGTTAGTCGCTTAAAGACAGTTACTTTTTGTAAAACATGTGACTATTCTTGTATATGACTTAAAGATGGGTAGTGGCTGCTCTTATAGCTGACTTAAAGATTGTTAGTGACTACATTTGTATTCTTGTATATGACTTAAAGATAGGTAGTGACTATTCTCGTATATTACTTAAAGATCAGTAGTGACTATTCTCGTATATTACTTAAAGATCAGTAGTGACTATTCTTGCAAGTTAATTAAAGATGGGTAGTGAATTTTCTTGTAAGTGACTTACAATGGTATTGGTAGTGACTATTCTTGTAAGTAACTTCAAAATGATTAGTGACTATTCTTGTAAGTAACTTCAAAATGGTTAGTGACTATTCTTGTAAACAACTGACGATTGGTAATTGACTGTTCATGTAAGTCACTGAAGTCTAAAACCATAACTCATTTCCATGAGGCATAGTAAGAAAAAACCTTTACTGTCTATTATATACTAAGCATTTCTGCTACGTAACTAGTGATTTGGTCGTAAAATTGGAATAATTTGAAAGGGGGTATAAAATATCCATTCATGTCGGTCTTCACGTTCATATAGAATATTTGTTAAACAAGGAAATAAAATGACAGTTTATCATAATGAGAAACATTTAGTATCTGTTTTTACACACTCATCAAATGTTTATTTAATAGCAATGATATCATTTTGTCTTTTTTTTTACATCTGATAAAAACATCATTTTTGAAATAATGAAAATTGTGTTGATGATTATCATCAAAGTAAAATGTCATTACCATGGCAACAAAGAATGGCATGACAAAATAACAGTCAACAAATATCAGCTGGTCTTTAGTTATTGTATTATTGTAACCTTCAGATTATAGTGCATGTTTTATATGACCTGAAGCATCTATGGTTATATGGTTTGGCTCTCGATAGTTTGCACAAATTCAATTTGAGCCTGAAAGTCATATTGAAGCAATGCAACAAATTATCTACTTAAGAAGACACTTTTACAATGAATACAGTGTTTGCCACCGTGTATGAAAATGTTTAAAGAGTATTAAATAAGAAATGTGTAGGAGAAGCAACTTTTGTTGGCTACTGGTTTCTGTTGAATTTGAATATGAAATTGCAAACACAGTTCCTCATAGTTTAAACAAAATTATAGGAATTAGTTTTTTGCATTGCAGATAACATAGATGGGTTCATTAAAATGTTGCAAAACAAAACAAAAGCTTGGGTTTACTGCTATCATTTGTTTGATTATATTTTGGTGTTAAAAAGAGGATTTGGCAATAAATATTACAGAAATTCATGATGAAAAATATGGAAGTCTGACAATGGTCGAGGTTGTCGTGTAACGAAGAGGTATTATAACAAAGTTTTATTGATTTTAAAGAAATGAGAATTTGGTTTGTATCGGTACTTATTGGAAGTGTTTTATTTCTATTTCAGGTCACCCCAAAAACTGCAGGTTTAAATCCTAATGCTACTGTTTTCCTGAGCAGTAAGACATCGAGTGTTTCTTCGGCGGCTGATACAACAGCAGAATGGGACAGTTTTGAAACAAATGGTAAGATATTTTGTACCAAAAATATATTGAAAGACCAAATTGTATAAAACTAGAAAATTAGCAACCCCTGCGAGAGCCCTAGATATCCCTAACATTTGTGCAGTACAAATATTGCCATTGAATATGGAATTGCACCAGTTGATGTTGTCCGTGAAAACAGAACTTTGTGATGTATACATTTTTCCGAAACTTTCTGCACAAACATTAAAGGTCCTTTGGGTAATGTTTCTGGTAGATATGTATTTATAAAACAGTTAAGTAGAGTTTCCATTTAACTGATGTTCAGGAGTCATATTGACTTTCTTCAAAGTTCATCAGCTATATGAATGTGGCAGGGGAGGGGGAGGAATTTGTAGGACTATCACCAAAAGTTATCTAGGGCTACTTCATTCCATAAGACCCTTGATCATGTGGTACACTGGGGAAATCCATCTATCAGGATGCTTTTGTGAATTCGTATATCACTATGTGGTAATCATATACCAGTTTTGAATTTGACCGTCTCTGGGCTTAAGTGGATTTCCCAATTAATTGTTACACAGTTCAATGTGGGATCTGTCAAATGGGAAACATTTTCAACCATAACATCCAATATTTTTGCATTAAGTACATTTTATACCAGTATTAATTTTACAGCACTAGAATGCTGTTTCAGAATACAATTCCTCATCAGTGGTGCTTGGTCTAAAATTATGAAGCCAAAATAATCTGAAATATTGCCCACTTGGGCCTTAACAATTGGCTCATTCGGCAAAACAAGGAATCAATGGCCCCTTTGGCCACCTTTTTAAATGCACACTTGTTAGTAACATTTTGCTGACTTGAAATTGTAAATCTGAATGAATAAAGACATTGCAAGTCAAAACATTTTGGAGACATTATAATAGCATCCCATTGTAATTGTCATTTATCACTCATTGTTAATTGTCCTTTGGGTAGTGTTTCTGGTAGATATATATTTATCAAACAGTTAAGCATAGTTTCTATTTGACCCTTGACATTCAGGGGTCATATTACTTTCTTCAAAACATATGAATACGTAAACCAAGAATCAAAATCACAGTCTCAAGGGTCTAATGGAAGGAAGTAGCCCTGGATAACAGTGGTGACAGTTCTACAAATTTCTCCCCCTCCCACATTTATATAAGCATTGCAGTAGTTCAGTTGGTCGAGTGCTTGCTAGTGGGAAGTTGTGGGTTCAAACCCCAAACAGGTCTGACCCAAGACTTGAAAGTGGGAGGTGATTATTCAACATTGCGAAATGAACTTAAAATAAACAAAGTCCCTTGCCACGATAGGCCTGGCACGATAAAGAACCCTGCTATATAACTATAATGCCATCAGTTCGAAGCACAGGGTAAATTTCTACACCTTCGCCTATAGCTGGCAACATCTTGAAATAAGTGAAATATTTTTGACTGGGAAGTTAAACACCATCACTTTATTTACTCAACTACCACATTCATATGGCTGTTTAGATGTCCCATGGATACACAGGTGTCATTGCAAGGACTTTGTCTGTGTCCATCAGTTATATCAATATATGTATATAATGTAGTATGCAGACAGTAGCCAGAACTGTTGGAGAAAACAGTAGTCAAATGAATATAAAAAAAACCAAATGATAGTGCAAGTTTAATCACCTCCCTCCCTGAGTTTGAAAAATCCTTGATTGAATACCCAAGTAAGAGAAAACAGTAGTCATATGAATATTAAAAACCAAATGGCAGTGCAAGTTTATCAACCCCCTCTGGGTTTGAAAAACCATTCATTGAATACCCAAGTAGGAGAAAACAGTAGTCATATGAATATAAAAAAACAAATGGCAGTGCAAGTTTATCAACCCCCTCTGGGTTTGAAAAACCATTCATTGAATACCCAAGTAGGAGAAAACAGTAGTCATATGAATATCAAATATAGGTGCAAGTTTATCAATCAGTGAGGTATCTTGTGGTGTGTGTGTATTTATAATTAGACATATATATAGACATAAATAGTATTAGTTCTTGTCATTTTCATTCAGGTAACACCAGTAGTATGTGGAATATTTATGAACCTGATGTTGTCATTATGTCTTGTTTATACTGTTATTTATAACAAAAATTAATAAATGGAAGTATGTGTATATCTATATAGTAATCACAGGTACTGTAGGAAAAAGTGTGAGCATTAAACAATTTACTTATCAGTCCTGATAGGTGTAGGTTATGTACTAGGACTTTAAAGATTGTGCCAACTTACAATTTAAAGTCTAGCTTTATATGATCTATACGACTTGGTGGAAAGATAAGAATGAACGTATCATTAAAACCACCTGATTTAAATGACCAGTGAAAAAAAATGTCAGTTACTTTAGTTTTAATAGAATTTGAAATTAAAAGATAACACTTTAAAATTAAAACCACCTGTATATGGCTGCTTATAAAATGTGACTTTTTAGCTCACCTGTTCACACATGCATATTAAATCAATTTTTTGTCTGGTGTGCATCATCTGTCAATATTTCATTGTAGGCACTTTATAAGGGACTACAATTTTGTTCAATCGTCACTTTACATTAAGAATTAATTCAATTTAGGTAGATTTTAAACCTAAAAAGCAGGTGGTCTTTATGTACATGTTAAATTAATGAAATGTGACACAAAATAACCAGGGATTAAGATTAACAGGAGCCCAGTGGCCCATGGCTCTTAAATATAAGCATGGACCCCTAAAGTTTTACACATTTATGCTATTTTATTACCGTTACAACTTCCTTTCTGTAATGAGCTTGGCCCCTAACTCAAAAAGAGCTTCAACCCTGATGACTTTGAAACTATGGTGTCCTTCTTTGTACAGGGATGGTTGCTATAGCAGATTTTTCTGGTGTTTATCGTACAGTCAAACCTGCCTTAAAGGCCACCTCTATTTAAGGGCTACCTGCTTATAAAGGCCAGTAGAATTGTGTCCCAATTGTTCTTTATTCATATTATTTGAACCTGCCTATAAAGGCCATGTTTACTGTTTCCCTTTGGTGGCCTTTATAGACAGGTTAGATTTATGCTGGCATTAAGTTAGGTGTCAACACATTATGTGCAGTAATTGTTATTTTCTAACACATATTTTGTAATTTGTATTTTCTGTACTTTTAGATTATGCATATGCGAATGGAGACATGGGGAAGTCCTCGGATCAAGGAGGGGAGCCAGGGGAGGGTGGATTTACTCCCTCTGATTCTCCCCTCCCAGCTGATGCTCAAACTTTGAATGATAACCAAAATGTTTACTCAGGAGATAATGCAACATCTGGTAAGTCTTTAAGTTTAAAATCAAGGTCAGAGTTTTGTTGATTGAAATCACTGTCCTAATCTGATTTGCTGAGAAAAATCTCATGACCTAGGTATAAAATCCCCATGACTTGGTCGGAAATATGCTGGTTAGCTTGATATTAAGTGTTTTGCAGTAAAGGCGAGGGGGCTGTTTTCATGTTTTTCTAAGACGTTTTGGTTCATTTTCTAGCAGTACAAAACTGATTCTCCTAGTTTATAGGGGGAAAAAACTGGATAAATATAAAGGTTACACATCACTTTCATTTGTGTTAGATGAATTTGAATAAAAGAAGTAATATTTAGATTAACTCTCCATTTGAATACAAATCATGCATGATGTAACTGTTAGCTAAGTGTTATAGCGTTACAAAAACATGTTTAAAATATTGGTTAATTTACTGATTCTAGTCCTCAACTTCCTTATGAGAGAAAGTGCTGGAAAGAAGTATGATTGCCAGTAGTGGTTTTTTGTAGGTGAAATTTTAATGCTTTTGTATTTAGGGTATATTTCATTGAATCAAAAACATTTTACCCTTTAAGTAAGCTTATAAATAGAAATTGTACTTTTAAAACACTTTGAGTTTGAGTATCTGTGAGAGTTATAATGCAGAATTAATTGTTTGAGTGCTTTATAAGAGTATTTGATGATGTGATTGTGTCTTCATTTTATTGTGGCTCATTAGAACGGTTGTACAGTAAGATAAACATCTTTTCGTAATCCATAATGCATTCAATTAAACTGCATTTAGTCTGGATGGATTTAGAATAAGTGGGGTTTTTATGTCCCATTCAAGATTCTTACACTTATATCGAGGTGGTCAGTTCTTGGTTGGAGGAAACTGGAGTACCCAGAGAAAACCATTCAACTTTCAGCAAATAGATCTGGAATGAGATCAGGGATTTATCAAGGGCATATTTAGGGCCGAAATTCGGCCCCATTCCCAATGGAAAAGCATTGATTTTTTCCCAAAATGGGCTGAGTAAATTCCCAATTAAAAAATACACTTAAGAAATCATGATTCAATAACTCCATAATGTCACCCAAAAGCAAGTTTTACACAAAGTGCCTCAAGACAGAGGATGCAAAATCAAGTAAAAAGATTCTAGATTATTTTAACCCAACATGAAATACTGCTTCTACATCAAATGCATGGCTTCTGAGACCATGAGTATACAGACTTCTGACGTTGAGATTGAAAGTAAAGCGGCAAAATGCAATGATGACAAACTCGAACATCAAGTTTAATTAAACACTGATAAACACTTAACGGCAGAAAAAGATTATTCATTATTAAATGGCATCAAAAATGATGTCGAAGTTTTCCCAAAATGAGCAAAAAATTGATAGTTTTTCCCAATTTTTAGTTTAGGGCCTTTTCCCAAAGGGCCCTGATAAAACCCTGGAGATATGTCATGTGTGCTAAATAATATTCAACTGTATACTTGGTTACCATAATGAGAAAACTTTTAAGTACAATAAATTTGATTGTAAACTTATTGAAATTGACTCTACAAAAATTATCCTGTTATTTGTCTCTTGTATACATAAAAAGACACATATTTCTAAATGAATGTGAATCGCAAGATGTTTTTCATTCTCTTAAACCCCCCTCCTCTCTCTCTCTCTTCTTCTCTGTCATAAACATATATAAGAAGTATACAATGTTGATATTGTGAACTTATTTGTGTTCTTTGTAATATGATTTATTTTGTTTTATTGGCCAGTAATTGTGTTAGTTATATTATATGTAAGAATAAAATCAGATTATGTCACATGACCAAACTTTGCTTTATTTTACAGAAACAGAAGAGCCACTCCCAAATGAAATTGTGTCAGAGGACCATTTACGTCAAGTCCTCAAACGACTTCTGGAAATATGTTTCTCAAGGTATATAATTTTTGCATACATAAATGTCTACTAAGTTATAAATTGACAGTTGCATTAAAAAAAGGGGGGGTGTAATTACCATGGTAACTGTATACAGTTAGGGTAACGCTTTTATTCTGGTGCAAAGATTTTAACTTGATACTTAATTTAACTGTTTGACTTTAAAATCCTTAAATTGACTATTTGATTTAAATACAGGTAGGCTGTTTTCTGTCTTATCCCATTCATAATAAAAATATATACCAACACATGGGTCTGTGAGCAGTTCTTTATAGTCCAGTAATTTGCTTGTTGTTGCAGCTTTAAGTACACAACTGTTTAACATAATAAGACTTTAAAACAAAATCCTATTTAAAACATTTAAAGTTCTATTAAGGATAAATTATTTTTGATAACTTTGGTGAGTTTTGTATTTGCCAACATAAAGTGCACATAAATTATAGGTCTTTGAACATATCTTGAAATCTTAGTGTGTTGTGTAAATGAATGTGAAAACATGAATTTTATGAGTGAAAACATTTCATCTTTTCTTTTGAAAATAAAGTCACACTTGTCATTGATTTAAATCTGTGAATGATTACATTTTATTTTATTTTGTTCAAACAGGGAAACACTTGCCAGTGATTCCTATTTACAGTCACAAATGGATTCTGATCAGTATTTACCGATTGCTACAGTGGCTAATCTACAACAGATACAGGAACTTACAAGTAACACAGAACTAATCACAGAACTTCTCAGAGGTAAGCCAGTTACTCTGTATGTAGTCCCCGGTTTAAACACCCCCAATGGACCACAGTGCCTCTTGGGGAAATCTTGACTGGGACCCCGCTCAGCTGTACCATTTAAATTACCCTCAAACAATCTAAATGAGGTTCACCAGCATATCACATGTAATACTTCATAATGTTTGTTTAGAATAAATACAATAAGTTTACTTCTTCCCATCGTTATTTCGGGAATTTGCATAAAGTTTTCTAATTGAGGGTTTCAAAATATACTTTCTTTGGGCTAACTGCTCTTGTTATAAACTGCCTTGAAGCTTGAAACTTGGTGTATAAGATCGGCACATGAAGCCCTATCAAAATTAGTTTAAAGTAGTGTTAAATTTGCACAAAATTTGACTTTGGGCTACAAATTAGGAAACTTAATGTTCTCTTTAATTTTACGAAAATCGGCCTTTAAAATACTGTGACATATTTGTTGTAACTGAGCCTTTAAAATGTCAAAGAATTACAGAATGTAAGATTGAATATTTAATGTAACATAAAATTTTTGTCCGTTTCAGAGTCTCAGAACTTTCAGGTTGATGAGAAAGGAGAGAAGGTGCGGCCTAATCATAACAGATGTATTGTTATATTACGAGAAATACCGGACACCACTCCAGTAGAGGTATGATCTTAACCAGCCTACAGTAACTCTTATATTTTGAACATTTTATACACACACAGACATTGAGGGGATGGGATATAAGAATCACACTTGTCTGTTTGTCCATGTAAAATTGTGTATGCTCCATAACTTTCACGTCAGTGGATGAATTTTGAATTTAGATTAAATTTGTCCCCCAAAAAAAAAAATGTTTCAATTAAGTAAATCTGTTGAACTTATCTCCTCTAAAGAAGATGTGTGTCCATTAAGATCAGTATTTTGAAGTCTCTTCATATTCTAGTCTAAAAACCTGTGAAAAGTATCCTTGATACCTTAGAAATAAAAACTTTGATATACAGGTAATTTTATATAAGGGTTCTTTTTGGTTGAAATGTGAGACAATGAGATCTTATAAACACTGGCTGACAAAACTTCCAACTGCAGGCATTTAAAAATAATGCATACACAATGAATTTAAATTGATTATAACACTGAACTTATGGGCTCTTTGAAAATATGAGTTCCAATTAAAATCAATTGAGCATGGGTTAAATGTATTAATGTATAAAATATTTTAGGTATATATTGTATACATCTGTCATTAGATTAAGTTTTGGTAGATATGTACTTGTTTGTTTCTTGTAGGATGTGAAAGCACTATTTTCTGGAGAAAGTTGTCCAAAGTTTGTCAGTTGTGAATTTGCCCACAATGATAATTGGTATGTGACCTTTGACTCTGATGCAGATGCTCAGCAGGCTTACCAGTATCTGAGGGAAAATGTTAAAACATTTCTTGGAAAACCCATAATGGTATGTTTATATTTTACAGTTAGATAACTGTGTATCGTTTTAAGAGGATGAAATACTTTTGCCATAATATTTTTATCTTATGATTGAAATTGTTTAAATAGGACAAGGGCGTCACAAAATTATCATTTCCTATATTTACACCACACCAACGATTGTTTAGTGTTGTGTGTATAGTGTTAAATTCAAACATTCAGTAAGCTTCTATTTATTTCAAATCGAGTCCTAGGGCAAGTAGTCTTAAGAGCCAGCTTACGGAAGACAATGCCTCTATTCATGAAGATTTGAATCCATTTGTGCAGATCATAATGTGAGAAAATTTAACAGTTTACTAGTCCAAGGCGAGTGGTTTCTTCTGGTACTTGGGTTTTTGCTCCACATTATTCTACCTGGACAGTCAGAGACCATTATCACAGAAGCCCCTGTATTGTAACATGTATAATAGTATTTTTAGTAACAATTAATTATTCATGAATTATTTTTGTGTTCTAGGCCAGAATAAAAGCAAAACCACTTATTAAAATGACATACCCAAGGAATGGATACAAGCGTTACCAACAAACACAGGCTGCCCAGCAACAAGCTCAACAGCAACAAACACAACAACAACAGCAGCAGCAGCAACAACAACAACAGACAACAGAACAGCAACAACAGCAATTCCCTATACAACAAGTACCTCTAATGCCAAATGTAAACCCATATATTAACGGACAACAGGTGTGTATAGTTAAGCTGTATATCTAAATTGCAATTGCAATTAGCAAATTTGTGGGAAAATACTTTAATTGGCAATTGGACTAAATTTAAATTTGTGGAAACCTAGTTTCAAGAAATAAAGTACATTTCCATTGTCTATGAATTTTCAAACTATCTCAAATAATCCATAAAAGCATTTTTTCCACCTTTTCATAGATTTCATTGTTGCTTTTAAAAAATTCTAAATCAGAAATTTATTATTCTTTTCTGTTTTGCAGATTCCGTTCTTCACTTCAAGTCCAGCAATTTTGCCGTCATGGCCCACTAGTCCTACCTTGCTGGACCCAAGCATGGTAAGCTTCAAGTTTATTTTTTTTAACTTTAATTTGGGGCATTGCCAGTCTTCTGTGTGATAATTCTGACATATTTATGAAACAATTATTTCCTTTAGAAATGGAAGCACATCAGTTAGTGGTTTCCCATGAAAACATTCCTGTTCCACAGAAGCCTTCAGGGATGTTGATCATACCATACAGTGGCAAATCCTATTGCTGAGTTCTACAATATTAGGTTTTAGACTGGCTATCATGTCTTTGATGAGCCTGAAAAACCGCAACCTTGTTAAAAGCAAAACATGAAAAATTGGTAAAAGTGCGAGGAAAAGTCCAATAAACACTTAGTCACCTTTAAATATCCTTTTCCTATGAACTTCATCCTGTGTATAAAGCAGTATTTGTTTTTGTATGAGTCGCCATGGTGAATTTTCAACATTCGCAGTTGTGGTATTTAGCACTGTCAGTTGTGTTTATTTTTGCACTGTTCTTCTTGACTTGGATCAATTTACACATTAAAAACTTGTTCACATGCACTTCTTTGTATGGTTAAAGTGGCAAAATTATTATCCATCGTGGAGATATTTCCTTGAAATCATGAGTGTATAATGCAATAAATGTTGCACTGTAAAAAGAAATAGTTGTATATAGTCCCATATTGTGTAATAAAAATGAGTGAACAGGGTAAAAAATGTTTGAAGTTTGATTCTTGTAAAAAAAAAAAAAAAAGTCTTGTTTTCAAAAAATAATTCTTAACTTGTTTTGTTTCTTATGTCTTTAATTTTGAAAACATTTGTAAAAACGGAAACGAGTTGACATGTACGAAATTATATTGAGAACACTAGAGACCTTTTACTGCAAGATTTTATGTAAAAACCTTTTTGCCCAGTTCAAGTGGGTTTAAGTGCATGTTCATTTATGCTATACATTATACAAATTATATTTGGGTGTATAACAAATCTGCTTGTTCTCTTATAAGATACAAATAATGTACTGTACAAGATACAAATTACTTTTGGGTGTATAACAAATTAAATTCATTTGATGCGGTTTAATGTGTTAAAAAAGTATTTATATCCAAGTTGAAGATTCTTTCACTTATTTATCGTGGGGAGGAAGTTTTGTCAATCTCACAGCGACAGTGGACAATTTGTTCACGGTATTGATGCTCATGAACTCTGTCTATATATATATAACTATATATGTATGTATACTCTTCTTGATTGTAACGATCCCACAGGACAATACTTTGTTATTACAGGTTCTTGCCATGAACGGTTACCAGGCAACCAGTGTGAAAATAAACCCGCCTCAAAGTAGGCCCCCATTTTCCAATGTGAATAGAAATAAGTAAGTTTGTTTTTATTTTCATTTGTCTCGTGTTAGCATGACCACTTTAATGGAATTGTGACATTACATTGGTGTTAACTTTTCTGGCTTTGACTTTATCAACATTTATGTTAAGTTTTCAAATAGATTTTATTCATGTACTCTATTTTTGAAATCAGTCTGTAACTTGATTGTTAGCTTTATTAGTATTTCATTAACACAGTTAGAACTGGTAGAAATTTTTTTTAACAAACTTGAAATATTAGCATACCTTATGCAACCCCATAATGTTATTGCAGAATTGGATATGGAGTAGCACAATTAGCTGTTATCACAATGTTGTTAAGTATGATATCTCTTGTATCCAAAAAGTATCCTGGATATATTTTACGTCCTACAGTTTTAGTTCTATACATAGTAGGTATAGTTAGATAAACAGGAGGTGTTTTTCTTTTCAAGCACCCGACCTCACTTTCCTTGTGGAATTGCATGTGTTTAACACGATTTGTCAGTTTTCAAAGTTTTTACTTTGCTTTCGTGATTTGAACATGGATTGGTATGTTTGTGTTTGATTCGATGATTACTAGTCAAAATGACAATATTTCAGGAAATAGCGAAGACTATTTTCCATAACCTGTTAGCTTACTAGACTTTGACCATGTTTAAATTACCAATTCCATATCATTTGAAAAATAACACTTTAATTATTTTCTTATTATTCTATAAATAGTCGCAATCAGAAGCCACACAGGCCAAATAATCAAGATAGAATGAATGCAGAAAACAGATTAAGTCATGACCGGTCGATGAATGATCGGCCGCGGACGAGTCCTAGGAACTCGGATAGCTCGCAGATTTCTGGTCACCACTCGTATCAAGGACAGAGTAGAAGGGGAGATAACTCTATGAATCATTCACATGCTCACTCTTCAATTCAGCAGTCTGTTGATAATGGAATTAGCAATAGACAATCAGATAGTTTGCCTCCCTCTCAAAGGTAAAAAAATTCTACTTGTTAGATTTCATAAACATGAATCGAGTTAGGTTTTATTGCCACATATCTCCATTATATTGTCTAATTTTGTGAATAAATGCTTAGTTTATTATCAGTGTTAATGATCATTTACCACATAATGGCAGGGAGGGTAAATCTGTACAAGGAATGGATGTAATCAACCATTGTCAGTTAAAGGGAGATAATTCTTAGGATTATCCCTACATAATGACTACTATATCTTGTATCACATTATTTAGAGAAGGGGAAAGCAGGAATTTTTCTGGCGGCTACTGGCAGAACCCATTCCTAATGCCAGAAAGTACATATTTTCTCAAATTTTTAGGTAAAAAATTCCAATTGAATTTGCATATAAATTGAGGGGAAACTCTAGAAACTCGAAATGATCTCTCTAGCATGAAAGATCCCTGGGAGGGCAAAAGCCAAAGTACAGGATGAAACCACGTAAATATATTAAGATTTTACATTGTAAATAGTATTTGAATATGTTAGAACAGTGCCTTTTATGTTAGAACAGTGCCTTATATGTATTTTAACTTTTGTTTTAGAAGGAGCTACAGAAGTAGACGAAGGAGAGACGATGATGGTGCTAGAATACCAGTAAGATATAGTCATATAGTAAGATAAAAGCTAGAGATGTAGTTCTAACATTTTTATGCCATATTTTTAATCTAAAAGTTAATAGTCAGTTGGCTCACCTGCAGGCCTACTAATGCAGAAAATTTTCTACCAGCATACATGTACTTCTGGTGTTGCTGACAATGTCAATGCTTTAGATTTAAAATTGATGCTACTATGTTCTGGTTTATACTAATAAACCCAGATACCTACACCTCACTGAATTAACCAAAATTCTGTCTTAATTGATAAACAGTCAACTGAAATAAATTTTCATGACATACTGTTAATATTTCTTCATCAACTATGCCACCCCCACCTCCCCCTCTTGGATTTGGATGAAGATGAATATTGTATATAAATTAACCTTTAATCTTAAAATTTGAAGCCTATTTGGCATAAATTTAGGGAGTCTCATGAGGAAAAATATAACCTGTATATTTAAGGACTTCAAAATACTGTAGTGACAGGTGATGTGGCAAGCTTATCGAGGGGCTTTAAAATGAGGTTTAGCAGTAGCTCAAACAAAGTCTTAAATCCAATGGGTTAGACAGGTTCACATGTAAAAAAGAAAAGAAAAAGTTGAAAGTAAAATTTTCAGGAATCTTAAAACTTAGTAGACATGATATGTTTCAGTTATGACAAAGGGTCTGATGTTGAAGGTTGATTATTTTATTTATTCACAGCGACAGAGTATACCTTCTTCACAGACAACAGTGAAGGACAATAAATCTTTAAAAGAAACCCAGTTTGATCTAGAAATCAACTCGTTCCCGCCACTGCCAGGCCCAGGAACATCATCTGTAAGTGTAAAAACTTTGTTGTATCTTAGTGTTAATTAGCAGTAATGCTACTGTAGAATTCAAGTAACGAAGGGGAGGGTTTTATACTGGAATTGCCTTGTCTTTCTGTAGACCTTTTTGTCTGGAGGTGTATTCAGTTGTGCATGATCCAATTTTTCTGATATTATGCACAGATTAATGTAGTGGTAAACCTGTGCATCGATTATTATTTAGTTTGATCAGATTTATTTTGAAAAATTATTGTGAGTCTCAGATTTCGAATTTATTCAATATGAGATTCTCATGACCCAATAACAAACCTTCAAAACTTACGCTTCACTGACAATTTTAGTTAGTATTCAGTTGAATTTATTTTAGTTATGTATTCAGTTGAATTTATGGTTAAAGTGTTTATAATATTTTCTTCTTGAAAATTCAAGTCTAAACATATTAGGCTGGTGCTTATCCCTTCTTGAGTGCACCACTCATACCAGGATGAGACTGTAAATGGATTTTGCCATACAGTATGTTATATATGATATATTATTCTCTTTATATACTCTTATTGTACTTGATGTTTCTTGTTTGTTTCAGAGTTCCTCAAGTACAGCAGGAGACATTTTTGATAGCAAAATGTCTGATGTTGTGAAAGGAACAGCAAAACCACAGGTTCGTGAAGTCAAGCCACAGCGGGTTCCTTCTCCTGTCCGAGTACCATCACCTCCTACACCACCACCTGCCTCAGCCATCACATCATCAAACATGATGGTTACGTCGCCACCACTGCCACCACAAGCACAGAAGGAAGATGGTGGGGATTCTAGCAGCAACAGCAGTAATGGCTCCTCACTAAATGGAGTATCTGCTGTACCTTCTGTTGTTAGCAGTAGTAATAATAGTGCTAATGTAACTACTGCTCCCACAGCAGACACAAGAGTGCCAACACCGCCTGTCTCACCTCCAAAGTAAGTCTCTCTCTCTCTCTCTCTCTCTCTCTCTCTCTCTCATGATCCATGCTGTAAATACACTGCCATCCATAAATAACTATACAAATTTTCTTTGTAAGAATTGGAAATTTTGAAAAATGTTATTAAAAAGGGGAGAAATATTTATTTTAAAAGATAAAAATTATTTTTGTTGAAAACATCCATCTTTAGCAGTATGATGTTTTTCATCAATTTAATTTTATGAAGTTTTTCCATGTACATGAATTATGATCTTACCCAGTTAATTAACCCTACTTATTGCAAGTCCCGGAGTCTATTTTATATCTTTTATGTGTTCTAATACTTCTTATATTTATTGCCAAACTGTTATAATGCTAATTTCAGGCTCGATAAATTTAGCAGTAAATCTAGACTTTACTATTTTTAAATTTTACTTACATTTTTCAGAACAAATAAGTCATCTGCCAGCACTGCAGAGAGCCATCAGAAATTAATATCAGAACCAGCTGCTACCAGAGTTGTTGCTATACCTACACAAACTCATGTTAAAGTGGTATGTATTGTGTTACAGTCTTATGAGGTTTATATTCAAACCAAGCTCAAACTAAAAAGTATGAAATAAGTGCCTATATCTATAACAGGTAACAAGTTTTGACAGAATCTGCAAGACCATAAAAACACACTTCAATGCTTCACATTTCAAGTTGGAGAATACTTGTTTGATCCCAGGACTTCGGAAATGGTTCTGCTAGTTTTGCTAATTCAGTGTCCTTTGACAAGGAACTTTAACAACACATGGCTTATAAAAAATTGCATAGGTACAGTTGTTTTTTGATTGGCTTGTTATGTGATAAAAGAGACAATCCTGTATGCTAGAATTATTCAGTCACTGATTGATAATCTTGACTTGTCTTTTTTAGGTTGATAAACCAGCAATGTCCGTTCCTGTAAAACTTTCATATGCTCAAATGGTGCAAAGAGGAAGAGATAACGAAGCTACTGCCGAAATTAACCAATCAGAGGACAGCGTGACTAAAGGAGATAGTTCAAATCAAAGTGGTTCCTCCTCTTCAAATCGAGCTAATCAGACTCTCAAAGAACAATCTCAAACCATTAAACCATCATCCACTGCCAATTCCAGACTCCCTGGCAAAGAACAGGGTAATAGAAAAGACAATGAAGTAAAAGACCAACGTCTTAATAATAGTCGGCGATCTAAAGAAAATCGTGAGAGAAGAGATAGGCGTAGAGAACCCAGGGGTGAGCGGGATGGTTCAAGATCTTCAAATAAGTGAAGCTTAATTACAAAGTTTGAATTTAAAAAAAAAAAATATTTTTGGAACTGCTGCAATAGTTGGTCGGAAAAAAAGATTGAGCTCACTCACTGCACGCTGATCTTCATATATTCCAAAATTTATGCAGCTGATAAAAGGGCTGGATTTGATTGCTTTTGTTTGATCTCGAATTAGTTGCCAGAGGCGACATTTGTGACAGTCATGATTAATACAGAAAATTGACATACTGATGTTGTCGTACTATCTCTCTCTCTCTCGCTTTATCTTTCTCTCTATTACTCTTTGCTGGCATGGGATATGACTGTTGTGATGGAGTGCCATTGATGTTGGTGGACATACCAGAAATCAAGTTACAGTATTAATTAAAACATATAAAGTCATGCAATGCCAGTGTCTTTAAAACAGAAGCATACTTGTAGCTACAGAAATGTTGATGTTGCTATAATTTTTCTGATATTATTGGCTGTGATATGAGAGTTGAAAGGTCAAGGTCATAAATCTGACATAGAAAATCCAGGTTATAATAGGCGGGTAGGAAAGGGATGACGAACCACTACTAATGGTTACACACTGTCATCCATGGGTTGGTTAAGAAAATTTTGTCCAGTCTAGAAATTTGGACAAAAAAACTTATTGATTGATAAAATTGTCATTGCTGATGTGATGTCATATGCAATGTCTTAAATGGTATTTTGCGCGGCGGAGTGACAATGAAAATGGCTGTATATTTACAGAAAGCAGGTATCTGTGTTATATGACAAGGAAGTGCTTTACAGATCCAGGATACAAGGGTCAAATTAAATTAGTGCAAATTTTACAAAAGTACTTTTTTTAACAAAAGAAAAATTATCTTGAGGCTTAAATTTGATATTTTCTTGATATTTGACTCCAAATACTTATTGTGACTTTCATTTATCCTTGTAGCTTTAGTCATCACATAGTAAGACTTGGGTAGGGGTGGTTGGATTGTTATAACAGCGACAACCTGGCTTGACAGGAGATATTTTTGTGTGCTGTTGCATTGTTATATATTAGGTGGTCCCGAGTGTTGCTATGTGATGATAAGTCACAAGGTGCTCGTACAAGATACTTGATGAACTTTTTTAAACTATTAATAATTATACATAAAGTTTCTTGGGTGTCGGTCAGTCAAATTTAGTTTTCAGATTCTCTTTACATTTATTATAATTAATATTATTTATTATTTTCCTATTTTTTCACATCTTAATTTTAATGATTGGGTCAATATCTGGTATATATGAAGAATAAATTATCAGATGAAATTGATTTGAAGTATATGATACTGAAAATTATTGTACATACATACATACATTATTGAAAAGCTTTATTCATCACTTGTCAATCATCGGTTAAAATTGTCATGACTGCTAAGTCATATCATTATTATTATTATCATCATAGGATTATTATAATTTTTTTTTTTTTTTTTCTCGCAATTTTTAATTTGGAAAAGGCATTTATCTTTATAACTTATTTTTCTTAAATATCAATTTGATTGACTCTAAAATAAAAAAAATGAAATGGGCTTTCTAAAACTACCCGCAAATTTTAGCATGTACATACTTAACAAAAAGCAACACATGCATTTCTGAAAGTGACCACTAAAAATTTTGTTGGTTTATTTCCTTGTTCATACAAAATTTCTAGACATGAATTTTATCAAGCACATTGTTAATAGACCATGGAATGGAATGAACAGATTACGTATGGGCTTGTGGTTGAGGATATTATATAATTTAATATATATATAGATATACATATATATATTATGTAAAAGTCATTTCAGTTGTTGTGTAAAATTCAGTTGCATTTTACGGAGGCATCATTTATAAGAATGAATGCTGTTGTCATCTTACGGAGATGTGAATTAATAAATACAATACCAAGTTGTTCAGAATTTTGTCTATATTGTTAAATGTATATTATTATTATGTACAAATGATTTTTTTGTGCTACTACGATATGCTTGCTGCTTTACGATTTGTTTGTTTGTTGTTTTCCAGACAATTTTTTTGATTGATTGCTTGTTGTGTGAAAGAATGAATGCTACATAACTATATATATATATATGTTTTATGTTATTTTAATGTTATTTTTCATTATTATTATTATTACGGTATATGTTACTGAGTTTTACAGAGTTGCTGAGTAATACTTGTGGTCTAGACGACTGAACGCTTGCATGGCATATTGTATAAATAATGGCTTACGGTTCCTTGTCTGGCAAACCTAATACATGGCAACAAGGACCTTACCTTAGTTAAGCTGTCTAACCCAATAGGCACTTAGTCCTTGACTTGTTTCCACACTACATTTGAACTTTGAATCTAAAGTGCCCTTTATCATCAGAACTGGCTTAAAATATTGTTGACTGTTCAGTTCTTTTACCATTGGAACTGACTGACTTTATAATGGTCCATTACCATCGGACCAGAAGCCATTATGTAGAGGTGTTCTTTATAGATGGATCAACTTTTTCAGAAATCCAAATTTTACAGGGTTTTGTGGGAACACATGCCTTAAATGTGGAAGGTGCGGTGCTTATAATTACTACATACATGTATATATTATACCACGTGTTTATCCAGGTAGATTGTACATCAGTATTGACTGATACTTGTTTCGACAATTGTATTTAAGACTCTTGTTGTGGTATTTAGTGGAGAATAGGTACTTTCAGAATATGATGTGTTTAAACAAAGACCATTCCAGATGGTCTGCAAAGAAAAAGGACAGGTGGTTTAGTTAAAACCAGGTAATTAAAACCATATGGTTTTATAGATTTTGCTCTCAATGTCTAACCCAGTAAAAATATCTTGGAATTATGTTGCAACATTGATGTGCAAGAGTTACACACATGCATTTCACTGAGATCAGGAAAAATTTTAATGGGCATGGATAAAAACTTGAATGAAGTAATGATAGGGGAGAAGAAATTCATCAATACAAAACCTATATATGAAATTGAAGGATCTTGAAATGCATATAGTGCATATAGTCAATTTTGCTTTCTTGAGAGCAGATAAAGGATTTTCTACATTCTATAGAGGCTTAGTAGGACCTGACCTGGATACGGTCATAATAGTATATCAGACTATATACCTACTTATGTGATTTGGTGTCAAAATGAATTGCAAGAACTTAAATGAAAAACATTAATACATGTAAGTGTATTGCCACCTTAACATTGCCTGGCTCTTTATATACCTTGAATATAAAAGATGCACACACTTGTATATCACATAAATATGTTTAGATTTTTAGGTCAGTAATAGGATTACTGATAAATAACATGTGTCAAATGTCTAAATAAACATTAAAAAGCCTGTCTTAAAAGCTTTGAGCATTGAGATATTGGAGATTCACAAATGCATCAGCCTAAAGCGTCTAGATGTTGATTTCAATAGTCACAGTTGACCACAAGTTTTACTCAGTTATTTTGAGTGTTAGTATGTATGTATGTTATGGTGTGTATTATAATTATTAAGAATGGACAGGGACATAGAGGTAGATGAAACATGTGTGAATCTTGCATTTATTTGTTTTTGATATTGCAATTTGTTGATGATGATAAATGTGTTAGGTGACTTTGGATATTAGTGCATCTTAAGCAGAGGAGAGTGTGACGATGATAAAATAAAAATCACAGTTTAATTCCAGAGTTATAATATGTTATAAATTGTTGTTTGTATATTCAGAATATTTGTGGAATTGAAAATAACCTCATGAGAAAATTGTAAATACGATACATGATGACTAATAATTATTTTTGTTGTGTAAATAGGCTTGTGACTAAAGGGGGATAATTATTAAAAAATATGAAGCATTTTGTCAAAAGTGGGATAGATAGCATTGTTTTAGAGATTTAATAATAAGGTGGATCAATCCTTTCACAAATATGATGGCAATATATTTTTAATCAAACAGCACAATTATGGTATAAAACAAAAAATATATGATTTTGAGCATGAATGATTTTAATTTTAAAACTTTTAAATTAAGTATTTTTTCTAGTTTTGTTATCGGAATTAGATTTTTTATTCAATTTTGTTAAAAATATATATATGTGTGTATGTATATATATGTATATACTTGCACAAGTTTTGCTTCTCTCTCTCTGTCTCTCCTGTTATCTAGATTCTTGAAAATTTAGGTAGAAAGAATTTATCACAAAAATTACTCCTAAATCATCTTGAGGTCAAAGGGTTTTTCCACCTTAAATAAATAATTATGATTTTTAGATTGTTTTATTGGCTGTTTTTATTACCTTACCAAGCTGTTCCAAACAAGCATTTCTCTCTTTTCTTTTTTCTGTCTATCATAAAACAAAACAAAAATCTTTACAGTTTAACATTTGTGTCTAAGTTCATGTTTCATCTTATAGGAAATATTTTGTTTAATAAACTGGCTAGCATTAAAGCAAGTAAATTTAAATGACAGAAACCAATTCTGAATATTTTTTTTCTTTCTGCGGTGTAAGTATAGTATTTGCAGCAACAGTGCTGTTTTGGTAATAGGGGCTTGGATGAGATAAAAGGGAGATAATCAAACATGATCATCTTGCTTTAATTACAAACAAACAGCAAGCAAATATAAGTATACACCATTTAATTGTCAGCATTAAGTGAATTTTTGGACAGATCTTTGTTGCTTATTTAATTCTTGTGGCATTATTGGGAATCTTACTTTTGCACTGGTCATGGCCAGGGAAGGGGGAATATTATCGTTATTAATGTTATTGCAGTGGACTAACACCAATCGTCATGAAAATTTGCATAAAATGGACATGTTCAAGTCAACATAGAACTGTTTGTGTCTGATTTCAAAAACAGTGTAATAGAATGGAACTATTATTTATTATTTTTCTAATACTGAAATAATAATGGCTGTTTTTTTTATTTATGTTTATTATTCTGTTAAAATTGTCATATTTTAATTGTCTACTATAGAGTTTTGATTGCAGAATGAATACATTGACCATATCACATCCTACTGATCAGACGAATCAGACGAAATCAAAGATCATACCATTGTAAATTTAGGAATGATAGGGTAGTCTATTCTTTTGGGGGTAAATTGAAATAATAAATACAGAAAGTAATTTATTTTTTAATATTTTGATCATTATTAATTAATAATATTATTTTGGTCATGTTTTTTGTCTGCTCATCATTAATGAACATGCGTTTTTGGCAGCTTATTTTAAATGTAAAACCTTTCTTTAAAATAATGTTTAGTTGCTTACCAAACACTTAGCTGTTAGTCTGTTGATCTGTCTGCCTCCTGTACATATATTATCTTAGGAGATCATCCCCATAATAATATCAATCTTGGGTTAGTTGCTGCATACAAACACCATTCCTCATTGATGTCGTCGTCATGGAGATCAATTGTAAATAATTGAAAATGATAAATGATTTCATGTAATGATAATGGAAAAAATGAATAAATCTAAATATGGTATTATCTCGAGCTTCAAATTGTCACATGATAAAAGTATTTCATTATAATAATTGTGGGATTAAAAAATCAGAAATTTTACATTTTAAAGAAATTTTAGAAATTTAGATTTCATCATGAATTTAAATCTTTGAAACATTTATCATATCACAGTTTCGATAAAATTGTTTTAAAACTGTTTTTAAACCAACAGGGTATAAGCATAATTGTTTTTATGATACTTCTAGTAATCACAAGATTCCCATTGTTTAAATAATCATAGTTTAAATCTGGTAATGGTATTTGTGATTCCCATCAGAAGAAAAATTGTTATCTGTTTTGATATTAAAGTAAAAAAATATAAGTGAATCCCTTGGTCCTTTAGCAATAAATGGTTAATGCACCACAGGGCTCGTTTGGCATTCCTTGGTTATAATATTATGGTCGGGGTTGGATGAAATTCTCTTGCATATTTCTTGTAATATTGAATATCATGCATGATACATGGAATTTGCTAGCTATAGTTACAAGTGCTTCCAGGAAACAATTTAAAAAATGAAAATCAAATTTGAATCCTCTCGCCCCTATAAAAAACAATAGGATGTTCTATTTCTTGTCTATTTTAGAACATGCTACTAGTTCTGTGGGGCAAGTAGGGGATATTTGTAGACATTTTACATTTCCAACCAGTGCATTATATAATAGTTCCTGTCTTAGTTGAAATTTTCAAGGTAAAAAGTTATGAATTGATTTAAATAAAACATAGGAGGGTGCTTTCTTATATTCTCATCGTAAAGTTTTATTATTGTCCAGTTGATAAACTGGGTTAAAACTTCATTCAGAAATTTGGTGCATTAAAATTATTTATTTATTATTTTGGTTTCTGTTTCTCTTTTCTTTGCACTCCCAATTATTGGTATATTTCACATTTCTTTGTACATTTTCTAGGGTGAAAGTTTGAATATTTTAATACTGTTTATTATTAATTAATAAGTACACTGTTATGTATAAATTTTGATTTGTGGCATTGTCAGATTTTATTCTACTACATATTAAAGCACATCAAAGATGTGCATTGCTTTGTTCAATTCACAAATATATTGGAAAATCCTAAAAACCAAGTGATACTATTTTTAGCACTACAAGCACCTGTTTGTTTTTCCTGATTGATTAGTTTCCAAGAATTGTTACTTTAACATTTTGCCTTATAACGCCCTCATAAAACTCATTATGTGTTGTATTACGCTATTTTTTTCATACACTTGTTTTTCAGTTACAACTGTTTAAATTATTGATGATCATTTGGTCAAAATTAAAAAGACGGAATAAAAGAACATCCTCATCATGAATACACAGACTTGTTGTTTCTTGTATGTTTTTAAATCGATAAAACTTAAATTCATTGCCATCATTTGTTTGGACAGATTTTGGCATTGTAAAGGGACTTATATAGAGGCAGTCACTTCTAGATTACAGAGTTGAATTATCGTGTTATATGCTGCAGTCAAGATTCTTTCGCTTGTATTGAGGTGGTAAGTTCTCAGATTGTGGAGGAAATGGGCATATCCAGAGAAAATCACCGGCCTTGGGGGTAGTCAGTTCTGTAATTGTGGAGGAAACTGATATGCCTAAACAAAACCTCCAACCTTGGGCTAGCAACTGATAAACTTTCTGCCACTAGGATTTTACCCAGGTGTGAATTGTTTCTTAATATGTGAGAGGTGCTATGATTCATAAGCTGATACTTAAGACCACTGGGCCAATAAACACCTACATCATGTACATGAGAAATGCAGATCATCATTCATACCTTCAGCCCATATAATTATTGTTTCTAGTAGTTCAGTGTAGAGCAAGGTAACAGATTCAATCTTAGGACTTGGAAAATGTAACTGATGAACACATTTTATCACAAACTAAAATTAAGATGTATTTTCTCTAAATTGAACCACTCTGTCACCTAGGCCTTTGACTCCCAAGAAAATTTTTTTTCAAAGAAGGGGTAAGTATTAATCTGTCCTATTCTTGTCTAGAGAAATTTAAAACAAATGAATCCCATTTGTACAAAACTTGTTCATTTCAAATTTTGGAAAATCGGTATGTAGTAAAGGTGTTTAAATTTTAGTAGTGACCTATCAAATGACCATTAAAACATTTAATAAAATTATTGTTGTATAATATTTAAAATATTCTAATACACCTTTAAACAAGACAATTTAAGACTATGCTACTTTGGGTCACTATAACCTTGCATGTAATTCAAGGTAAACCAGTTTTGCAGACTTGGCAAGCTTCATGATATAAAGTTTTAAAATTCTATGCCTTTTGGTTCATGAGAATACATTTTAAGGTTTTACTTAAATTTAGCTTATTGTGAATGTAGGTCAAGGTCAACTAGATTAGCAAACTTTAAAAGCTTCATGCCTCGATATATTTGAAGTTTCAAACTTTTGTTTCATGATGATGTGTTAAGATTTTATTACTTTAGGTCATTTTGACATTGAATGTAAGTCCAGATTTAAAAACTTGGTAGAGGCTTTAAGCTTTTAGGCCTGTAAGTTCATGACAAAAAAAGTTGTTTCAAGTTTTTAGGTCACCTGTGCTTAAGACTTAACAAGGTAACATACAGAGATTGTCCAGTTCATCTGTTGATGTGCCTCATAAACAATTACACATTTACAATTTCTACATAGCCCTTTCTTTGTGAAATTGGTTGATCTTGACTGACATTCAAGGTCGCAATGACCTTATATAGTAGAAACTTGAATGCAAGCCAAGATGAACTACCCTTGCTAACTTGGTAGAGCTTTTTGGAGAATTTGAAATGTGTTGCATGACGGACAACGGTGGACAGGTGAGCTAAAACCTCAAAATACTTTACACTACTAAGAGCATTCAGGATACCAAAATTCATATTACCTAGCTCATGTCCCAATATTTTGTATAAATGATCAAGACACCATTGCACATGGATATGTTGACTGTACATAGTTCCAATATCTCTTCAATTTTATTGTTTGGAGATCAATAGACATTTAGTATCCTCTTGTATCATACATGAAACTTTTCAGGAATGAAAGTACATATTTGGATAAAAATAGGTACACAAGTTTTCATCAAACCAGATATACTGTCATAAAAACAGCTTAAAACAGCCTAAAATGTATAAAAGTTATTCCTTTTAAAAAGTGATCTTGTGTCCGTCATTTTGCTTTGGTATGTTATTTGTGATTCAGATCATTGCCATATATCATTTATTCAACTGCAAATTCATTATATCATTTATCGCCCTTGAATTTTTCTGGTTCCACATCTTTTTCATGACTAAAATATTTTTCCCTGTTAGGTCAGTATATTTTGTATTAAGTTTTGACAATTTTTTTTGTAAGTTTGTTGGAAAATACGACTTTATTCTTGCATTTTCCATGTGCACTGAATTTATGGAAATACAGTAAATAATTGTGATGTAATGGTGATCCAGTCAAGATTATATCATGCACAAGGAGGTAGAGAAAACGGGAGTACCAGTAAAAGTTGTATAAAATTGTGGCCATCAGGAACTTTTTCAAATGATGATCAGAGTATTTAAAACCTAATCAGAGATGCAGTGTCATCTCTAAGCAATCTGAAATCAAATGATTTTAGGAATCTCTGAGTAATTGGGTGAGAGGGAGTCTGCCATTATTACCACAGCTTAGTGATTACAGTGACAACCATCAGCTAGGTTCAAATGTCAATCTCACAAATTCTAGTGTGAGAAAGTTTTTAAATTTGCTTGCTGAAGATCCGATTTTGTCCAGATAGCCTGGTTTCCACCACCATTCTGCAACTGACCAACTTGGTATCAATAAAAGAATCTTAATCGAGCCAAGTAGAATAATGGTGTTTTAAGTTCCGGTCAAGGATATATTACTTATATTGAGATGTCGCCAACATTATGATGGCATTATACAGTTCTTTATCTTGTCAAGTCTACTGTGACAAAGGACCTCGTTTATTTTAAATTCCTTTCCGAAACAAACATGACTCATTTCATAATGTCGAGTGCTTGGGGAAAGAACAGTCACTACCCACTTTCAAATATTGGGTCAGACCCAGCCCCGGGAATCTTAATTGGAGGATAAAACAAAAATACTCCACTCCCAACTTAATTGGTAATCGACAACTTAACACAATATTAGTTTAAAATTTATGCTGCAAAACGACCAACTACAGATACATTTATTATTTATTTTTTAATGCAAAAAAGATGTGATAACAAACGTGACTACAGTACAGTTTTGTATGAACTAAAAACATTAAAATATTATCTACATGACAATCACATACCGACTGTGATCAACAGTCAGACAATGTAAATATACTTAGTATCCAGTCCTCTGACAGAGACAGAGAAGAAGGCTCGATTTTGATAGCAAGTTCATTTTTCTTTCTTTTATCATACATTGACATGCTGTATAATCAGATTTTAATTTAATGTTCATATTTACAAAAGTTTACAACAAGTTGATGATGTGGATCTAACACCGTATTTAGCAGGATAATGATGATAAACAGTTTATATGACAAACAAGAACAATCCGGAGATCCTTTAGAAACCGTGCACCTGTAAAAAATAAAATTTTATAGTCTGTATTAATAAATTACAGTTTATAATGTTCAAGGCTTAGGATTACATGGATGAATAGCGTTTAACATCTCAGTCAAGATTTTTACACTTATATATCAATGTAGAAGAAAACCAGAGTGTCTGGAGAAAACCATCCCCTTTGGCAAGAGAACTGACAAACTTTCCAGAATCTGGTTGAGTGGGATTCAAACCGATGTGGTAAGAGGAACTGTGGTATGTAATAGTGAAACAGGACTTTTGTCCTAGTTCAGACTATTTCATTTATATCAAAATGTTGCCAGCAACAATATGTGAAGCAGCAGAAATTTAACCTATGACAATGAGTTCCTTGTTTCACACCTACCCATGTAAATGAAATAAATGACATGCTAGTGCCTTTTTTGTACCATGCTTACTGTGACATGTGGCATTGATTTTTTTTTTTAAAGAATAGATTGCTTCAGGTAGACCACTTAGAGTTCAGGATGTGAAATTGCCTAAAAAATAATCCAGGACCGTGTCAAGTTAGTATTAATACCAACTGAACATGTCCATCAATTTACTCACTAGAAGTGTGTGAGGTCAGGGTTTGAACCCCATCCAGATCTGAACAAGACTTTAAAATGGATAGGCTTTTTTTTCACAAAGTACTAAGCATTTAGAAATAAGTCATGGGATTCTTTGGAAGACATTATAAACTGATGCTCAATGTCATGCTGGTAGGCGGAGCAAACAAAAGATCCCCTTCCTGCACATTGCCGTAAGTCCATTGCAAGATCCCCTTCCTGCACATTGCCATAAGTCCATTGCAAGATCCCCTTCCTGCACATTGCCATAAGTCCATTGCAAGATCCCCTTCCTGCACATTGCCCCAAGTCCATAGCAAAGGTAAAAATGTCTGTCTCTTCACTTATAGCTGGAGACAGCTTAATATACTTAAGTGAAATTTTCTTGACTGAAGTGTAAAACCAATGCAATCAATCCATCAATAAAGATACAATGTAGGATAACTAGTATAAAAAAGTTTCACAAAGTCAACAAGGAATAGATTTTTGTGTAGAGACCAAACAACAGTTTCTGTAAAAGTCCAGAAACATTTTTTCAGCAGTAACAATAGGTGTTAAAGTTGTCATACCTTTACAAGTTCATCTCTGGCCAAACCGACTGTGATGATAAAGTCCTTGATTTTATTTCTCTGATCACCTTGGAGCTGGATGACTTCTCCATATTCTGGGTGTTCTACTACTGTACCGTTGCAGGCAAATTCCTACATGTACAAATATGACAGATAAAGAATATTAAAGAACAGTAAAACCTCAATGGACGTATCACCAACCATGACCACAATGTTCTGACAAAGGTCCGACATGCTTGAATTAGACACAAAAAGAATAAAAACTTGGCCTGAATTGTGTCATTTAATGACGTCACTGACAATAGTACATCATTAGTTGCCTTGACACTGTGATGGCGGCCAGTGTCAGAACATTGTATCAACATCAATTTTATGCCTTTCAATAACTGTGCCATTCTATCTTATGTATGTACATGTATTTCTTTATTTGTAAATCTCCCTCTATTTATCACCAGATTCCGTTATAATGCCACAATTTGACATACACCAAACTAGATTAAAAAGTTAAGTTAAAGTCTGTCCCGAGCCATTAGGCCCATCAGGCCGGAGCTTATCCCGGTTTCGGCGGCGTTAAGCGACTGAGAGTACAAGACTCTCCCCTGAATGGGACGCCGGTCCATCGCAGGGTTAACCCCCAGCATGTTGCTGGTACTCATTTATTTTTCAGCTGAGTGAACTGGAACAACGTGAAATTAAGTGTCTTGCTCAAGGACACAACACATCGCCCGGTCCAGGGATCGAACCCACGACCTTCGAATCATGAGTCCAACACCTTAACCACTAGGCCACGCGCTTCCACCAAACTAGATTAGTGACAATGATTCAAATTTTACTGTATTATAATTACTACAGTACAAGCTTCTAAAGCTATTATGTGCACAGTCAGACAGCATAAGCTACAATATCAATATGTTTTAGATTTTACAGGATACCCTTTGAAAAATAAAGTAGGGGGTAATGACCCTTTATGTCCAATTCTTATCTGGAGCTCTGTTCCTCCATTATACAGAGGTGGTAAATTTTTAGATGGTGTAGGAAAGCAGAGTGCCCAGAGAAAAACACACCTTCAGTAAGCAGCCTGAACACTTTCTTGCACTCAGATCTGCCCACGTGAGATTCAAATTTTGGTGTTATAGGCATTTTAGACCACTGTAAACTTGTGTTGTTACCAATGATTTCTGACAGTGTGGGCTGTTTTGATATGATGTGACAATTATTCTGACACTGAGCCAGTGTGTTGACACCCATTTTCTTTGACACTGTGAGTAAGTGTGATGACACCCATGTTTAATGACACTGAGGGTCAGGAAACTGACACCAATGTTCTTTGCCAGTATGTTGACACCAATGTTTCAAGACAGTGGGCCAGTGTGTTGACACTGTATTTATGTTGTATTACAAAACCTATATCAGAGTATGCATGTACCGAATCCAAAAACTCCAAACATATTTACTGAATATTGATAAAACATACATAAATAATGAACTTATGACTTTTTACCTTTTTGCAAACTTTTGCAATTCTTTTTAAGTCATAATCTTGAGAGAGACCTTGGACTGTTGTCAGTGTTTTTCTTCCATTTCTCTGCTGTATACGTATATGGACCAACCTGTCCTGTACTCCGGTAGTCCCTGAATCATCTGTTAATGCATCTTGGAAGGGATCTATAATAGTCAACAAGATAAACCTTTATGTTATTACAATTTACCACACAACTATTGTGAAGTCAAAAATGTTCAGGCCGCATGAGAAATTAAATACTGGGTATCACCATTTTCCAGGGTCATAATTACTATAAGATCTGCAAACCACTGGAACACTCATCAGTAAGACCAAAGACATTTTTCTGTAAGATTGCACAAATATCAACAACATTTTACAAAATTTAGTTTTTACAAAACTGATTTTAAGCGAGATTCAGGCCCCATGACACAGATATCATTAATACTGCCAAATGCAAGGAATAACTGCAATTGACGAAAAACCACTCTTTTTGCAATGCTTTATGAAAGATTGTGTTGATAAATATGTCTTAGTTGCTGGCATATTTAGAACCCACTGTGCATTATCTGCCAGATCTGCCTATGTTTTCTCATTTTTGACACTGAATATTTACTGTGAAAATCTTACAAATCCTGGCACAGGCTTGATTATTACTTCCTGGAGTAACTTTGGAATATTAAAATATCAAGCACTCTACTGACTTCTTGTAATGATGGCCATTTTTTAAACAGCTTTATGATAATCTGCTTGTCTGTAGTGTTTACAAGATAGTTTTATAAACATAGCACTGTCGTGCTGTTGTACAGCGTAGTTGGGAAAATTGTGTTGTGGCAAGACAGAATATAACCGAAAATTCGGGGGGGGGGGGGGGGAAAGGGGTTTTCTTGGATCTATGCATAAAGTCGGATGGTTTTTTTGTTTTTTTTTTTGGAAAAAGAAACAAATTTTTATGTACCAAACCATGTATTGCTGAATTAAATGGTAGAAAAAATTAATTTCATAAATATATGAAAAAGACAATCGGTAATTAAAATTTAAAAAAGTTGTACCCGATCGTTTTGTCATTTCGGATAGAGAGAAAGTAGAGTTTTGCAGATCCTACCGTCGCTATGAGGGGGTACATTCTAGCGGTTGTATGCATAACTGGATCATTTAGTTGTTTTACCAGTTCCGAATTTTTACTACCGAATAATCTAAAATTTCAATCCGGAATCGCAAAATAACTTTCTCAATTTGCTGTTTCTTCAACCGCTTCCTAAATGCTGAAATGTACGACAGATTGTTGGTGACCTAGTTTAACGATGTAAACAAATCGTGATCACGGAAATGCTTTTTTCAAGAAAACATACTACCACGTGTTTTTGAGGACAGGTGTCGATATTTTGGAATCAGTAAACATTTGTATTATTACACCACATAAATTTTATTTCCTCTGCTTGTGGATGACGTCTGCAGCAGCGCTTATATGAAACCCTGTTCGGAACTGGTAAAACGACTGTATTTAAAATTTGCATACAACACTGTACGAATTATCTCCCTTTCACGAAAGTAAAATCTAATCGATAAACATTTTAAAATATGACACAATTGCCTCAACATCAAAATACGTTATCATAACCTTCAAAATAAATTTAAATTTCCGTAGATTTCACGAAGAATTAATTAAACAACCTGCCGTTGCTGTTCATTTCTTAAAAAGTTATGACTTTACATCGTAGGACGCAGCATTCTCGAACTACTTTTTATTGTAAACATGAGATCAGTTCGCCAAATTGCAGAAATTATTAGATGCATCCCGTCGCAATATTTTACTAGATTCTGAAATGTATTCCGAAAATTTATTCCAAATGTGCATATGTAACCAAATGCATTACCCGTCTCAGAATACATATCTCACGATAAAACAGATATACTTCTTTCACGCTCATTTACCAGGCGCACTATTTTCAGGTGTACTCATATCTTATAATTTCATAGCAAAGAAGCTCGATATCTTTGAAGAAAGCGATACCAATGTACGTGTTCACTTTGTTCACGCTGTACAAAAATCAAAAGAAAACATACTGCATGCATCCATACAATCACAGGATTGTTAAATGTTATCAATTTTTCATATAAAGAACTATGGAAAAATTCAGGGGTTCAAAAATACCTGGGTCACAGGAAATTTATGTTATATTGGGACCCTTGATATTTAAACTGTTACAATCCAATGGACCTGCAATTTTACACTAGAAAAATACTACTTTTTGGATATCATAACATAATTGCATATGGACTTTTCAACTGGACTTTCAAGATCTTTATTTGGGACTAGACAAAATAAAGGCAAAAGGTTCTGGACCTTCCATTACAAAACATAATTTTGAACCCTGAAAAATGTAAAGGTTGGCAGGTCTGAATTTCCAGTCATTTCTCCAGTGGCCTTAGAGACACAGTGGTCTTAAAAGAATGCTTATGATCACAGTGCCTCTAATTAAGAGATGTTATCATTGACAAAATGGGTATCTCTGTGTCACAACAAAAGGGTGTTATGATCAGGACACTCACAAGTATTAGGTCATTGTGCAGATAGAAGCATTCAAAGAATTATTGGATTAGTTTAACACTTCAAATGTTTTTATTACTTCTGTATTTATTTTTAAGAGAAAATATCCAAAAGACTTCCTTTAAGTACCAATATGAGCAATATCACAATTTTATCTGTTGCTCTCGATATCACTATAAGAACCTATATAAAGGTAGCTCAGTTGATAGAGTGCTGGCTTTGAATGTTGGAACTTGTGCTTTTGAACCATGGTCAGGTCCAACCCAGACATGAAAATATGTAGTGACAGTGCTTCAGATTGTTTTTACAGATAGTGGGCCACAAGGGCCCACCAGGTCCAATAACAATGGGTCATTTTTTGTTATAGTGGGTCATGTTTTGACACATAATTAAATGTTATGCCACGTGACTGAAATTGAAAGTCGGCACTTGACACCTTCATATAATGCACCAAAAACGATCTTGTCATCTGCTGATTTATATTTTGTTAACCTTTACAATATATTTTAAACTCTTTTCACCTTGATGATTCTTTTTATGTGCATCTACTTCTGTGTTGTTTTAAAAAATGTGAATAGAGTCGTCTGCATCTCATAGCCATGGTTGCCGCTAGTATATTAAATGAACAACAACGTCCCAGGTCATAACAAGTTATATCACAAGTTCTCCCCCTTTGAATATTAATGTTAATAACCGACGCATAGAGCGAAGAGAATGGGGCTTGTCGGGAGTCCTGTCTATATGCTGATTATAAGAAAAACAAAGATGCTAGAGATTTTCTGATAGAAAACGAAAACAGAAAGTCAAATTGGAAAACCCCATGGAATCAAATATGTAGTTTTGGGAAGAAATTATTAACGATCAATTTGGCTAAGAAAAACCATGCACGACATGGAACCATTAGAAGCAAATGTTATGCGCCATTTTTTAAATTTCTACGAGAATGACGCGGACGCACCCTAAATCTGAAGCTCTGTAGTGACTGTTCTTTTTCCAAGCACTCTGCATTTTGTTTAGACTGGTATGTAAAACCCATTTAATCAATCGATATCACTACGGTTATCAATGATTTTCTCATAACGATTATTGTGACAGCAAGATACAAGTAGAAGTGTCATGATATACTAGTATATTGCGATTTTAATAAAAAACTGTAAATTGTACCATGATATGATTGCTCCATACCAGTATTTAATGATATTTTCACAGCCTTTTTTTACAACATAAAAGTACAAAGTGGAATTCATTCATGTTTATCTGTTTTATACCAAAAAAGTATCCGTCACACGGGCATTTGCGAGACATAGTACATTAGTAGTGTCCCATGTGATGTCATCAAGTAAACATATGGCAGAGCAACAGTACAAATTAACGTGTATATAGAAACAGACAAAAGATTTTAAAAGCAAAATGGTGTGATACGTATTGCAATACACTGTATATCATGGTATGCTATGACACCCCCTAAACAAAAGTGAAAAACTCATGACTGGAGCACCTGTTTAAATCAACAAGTCAGATTAACTACATTTCTTTACAATTTGTCGTATACTCTGACCCAATCACATATTATATCAGTTTTAATTCACAAGTGTCAGTGGCAAAATAAAATTGTTTCACTCTAGCTTAATCTTGCACAATAATTGATCAATTTCTCTTCACATAAATTTCTGGCCAAAGCTTCAGATTTCAGAATAATTAAGCCAATATCAAACGAATATATTATGTCCACGAGGTTTACACGCTTAAGAAAAAATGAATTAATAATCTATTACACAAACAGCTGTATTTTTTCTCCTAGAAACAGGTACTGGCTTTCCATATTAACTTACCGTTTCTACCAGAGTAGACAATGGAATCGCTTATACTTGTCTGAGTGGTCATAGAAGCGTTATTGAATCAACCAACTGAAAACGAAAAGTTAAAACTTATTTGTGTTGTAGATGATGTTGGATTTTGAAGTGAACCAACTTTCTTCTTCTGTTATTGTATTTCCAAAACTACGTTTCCGGATAACTTACAAAGCTATTGTCTGCCCTTGTTCTATCTATATCGCCTAATTGAAAGTAAACGTTGATAACGGTAAAAATTCAGGTTAATCAGAGTCGAAGTTTTTAGACAGGTTCTCTGTCAATGACGTCATGGGACATTTGACCACGCTTTTATGAGGACATTGGGGGACCCATCTAGATAATTTTTGATAGTATTTTTGTATAAAATTTTTGTTTTTTCACTTTCATATATTTTTAGTAACAATTGTAAAATTATTTTATTTTTTCTGCTATTTATTTTCACCAAAACCCGGATGTTCCCTTTTAATGGGGCCTTTTCACAGGATAGTTTTACAGCAGTAGTTGAAATATAAACTACCAGTCCAATGTTTTAATTTCTACCTAATTTTGTTATAGAAGGTAATCATCAAGTAGATTAATGAATAAAATAATGGTAAGAATTTGAAGAAAATAAAACTATCCAAAAATAACGAGTACATGAATGATTTAAATAAAGAAAATATTCTTAAAATAGAATTCCTAGAAAACCCCTTTCGTGGGCCTCAAAACACACACCATAAGCCATCATGTTGATCGGAAAACACAGTAGAAAAGAAGAATCGATCGTAATTTAGAGGAATTTTACGATTGAAACATTCGTGTAAGCAATCGTAGTCAGCAAACAGACTGCATATATAATACATTCTTGATATCATAAATCAAGAATTTCCTTTTATTATTTGTAAATTGACAAGAAATCGAGGCGACTACATTGCCGACAGAAGCCATGACCATGCAGTGTGTGTAATGGTGTAGCAGTGTGTTCCACCGCCGTTTGCTGGCCTACATGTTATGTGAATGAATAATGAGAATAACTGATAAAGGGACTGGTGTCACAGCCTTGTGGAAATCATAAACATGGCTGATATATATGACCCAGCCAGTCCAACTGCGTAAGTATTTGATGGTAAAAACAAAATTATTTTTGATCAGTTGTAGACATGATAAATAAAATGGGGCATGCGTCCATGATCTTGTAAACTAACCTGGATTTGTGTTCTAGATGTGTAAACAAGATCATGAACAGCATTTTAAACCAACATTAATGCATAAATTAACATGGTGTATGCATGTTGTTGTTAAAAAAGATTATTCTTGTTCAATACAAAATAATCCTTGAAACATGTTGATTTCAATGTGCATGTATACACAAAACCTGCAGTTAATTTATTATGTATTGGCTGCACATGGTAAAATATACGGCAGACATTTTGCACATTGCAAATTGTTTTCCCAGGGAGTATGATTTTAACTTAAATAGGACGTGGAATATGTTTATTTTCCATTCAGACTAAATGTGAAGCTTTTAATATGGAAAAACTATTTTGGGTTCTACAATGCTATTTTAAAGAATATGATAAATGCTTGTCCCCAGGTTTTGAAAAAAATATCTAAATATAGAAATAACCTCATAAAGTATAAATTATAGAATCGGATAGGAATTTGTAGTATCTCTTTAAGACAAAGTTGCACTTGTTAAACAAGTGACATGGGTACAGTTTAACACTAAAATTAAGTTGTTTTTTTCCAATAAATTTTAAATTAACATGTTCTTGAGAGGAAAATATAATTGAATGAATAAAACGTATATAATGCTTATCTTTTATTATTTAAAATATCTAGGCCTTGTTTGTTTATAGGACATGAAATGCAGATTTTACAGTTGGAGCTGGCACAATTATTAATCAAAAACAATAATAGATGTTTAAGTTGTTTTTTAACTGATTAAATGTGAGCTTTTTCTAGCTTTACCAAATTTAAATTTAAATTAGAAATCAAAAGATGAAAGTGAAAATAAATAAAATTAATAACATTGTTATTAATTTATCCAAGGGGAGGTAATTTATAAAAGTTAAATTATAATTTTGTTTTGGAATGAACACAAGTCTGGTTAATTATTTTTATTTACACCTCGTGGATGATTTTAGTTGTTACTTTATAAACATGCTGACTTCCCTGTATGTTATGCAGAATTGTCAAAAAAAAAATCCCTTTTCTAATATTTTAGTATTTCTGAATTCATGATTAAATATGATAAATTAGCATTACAATTTTAACAGATTTATGATTTAATCATAAATTAATACAAACTTTTTGTAAAATTACCAGTTTAAAATTAATGTTTTCCAAGTTGTTAAATTTTTGTGCCCAATTTTAATTAAAGTTTTTGATACAGAAACTTTATGTTTTTAAAAAAAAATAACTTTGTATCTCCGATAATTTTAACATATTTATGTTTGATTCCTGGAAGCCAAAATCACCATTGGCTAATACTAATGTCTGATAAATTCTGTCAAAAATTACCATTCCCTGTTTTAGTAAAAAAAAAAATGCTTAAAATGGGCTTTATTTTTACAAATTTTGGAAATTTCCTATTAATAATTTTATTTTTATGGAAACCTAGTTATGTTACATATTAAAGAATGAAAATATAAATCTTAAAGATATTTTAATAAAGGTTGATGGAGGGTCTGGAATTTTTCAAAAACTATTCTTGGATAATACATGTCTCCCGTTTTGAATTTCAAGACAATAGGTAGAGAACTTACATGCTTGACATTCTGAATAATTTTATTATGGTAGTTTTCAAATGTTAAAAAATCTGTCACAATCTAAGATTCAGTTTTTAGTTGACATAAACAATTTTAAATCATACCTCTTCCCATTTTTTATATGACATCAACCAATTTAATATATTACCCATTACTTTTATACCAGTGTTTTATTTGAAATTTTACTTCAGTAGAATATACATGTACCATTTATAGAAATATGAATTTTACCGGAATTTTGATTATTTACTATATTTAATAGCTAATGACACCAATATTACTAATATTTCACAAAATTATCTCCACCAAGGGAGATAATCTAATATTAATCATAATATTAATATTAATGAAATGGATGTTTTTACCAATAAAAATTTAATTAATGTTTTGTACTAGAATTAAAATCAAGGGTTACTGTGGCAATATTTTTAAAAAATATTTTATTAAAATGTATGGCTACAAAATTTAAGTTTTCTTCCATACCCAGCAAGTCCATTTATAATACATGTATGCCCGTAGATTGAATACTGTGAGGTATTAGACAGTATCAGATATAATTTTTGTCGCCTCTTTTTCTATTTGACATTCTTCAACCACAAGTATTTTTATTTTTAACTACAACTTTTTATATTTCATGATATTTGACTCGTCGACTCATGTATTTCTTGTAGCCAAAATTTTATCCTGGCTGATGACCTTAATTCTCACCATTTCTAATTTGTGTCTCAGTAATGTGTATATTTGTCAAGGTACCAGGTTTAGAAAAATCATCATTATATAGAAATAATCTAAAATTAATCTATGTAGATAGTTAGATAAACTGTCTTTAGCTAGGTTTCCATAAATTTAAAATAATTAGTAGCCAAATTTCTAAAATTTGTGAAAATATAGTCCTTTTTAAAGTATTTTTCCACAAATTTGCTAAAATAGGTTACTTTTTGAAAGAATTCCTCAGAAATTAGTAGCCAATGGCGATTTTGGCTACCAGGAATGGAAACATAGCTTTAGAAATGAGATGAGTTGTAGGGTGGGGGGGGGGGGAGGCAAAGAATTTAAAAATAAATAAGTAAATAAATCAATTAAAAACCCTTTACACAAGCAAAAGAGGGGGAAATGCCTATGCCTTTGTCATCAAAAAGCCTTGAAACATCTATGGAAATAAATCTGTTAATCAGAAAAATGTGTTGAACAGAAAATTGTATTTTATTTAAAACCAAGCCAAAATACATGCAATAAACCACATTATGATTAAAGATGCCATCCATTAAAAGAATTCTATCCAATCTCATAATAGAATGAGGAGTCTGTTATAAAAGTTACTACATGGTAATTTTTTTCTTGCTGATTTCTCTTCTAATAAAATATTTAACCAAAAGTCAACCATTTTATATGCTGAACCAGTTCATTTGTTTGGTTTTAGATTTGTTTGATATGATTTGAATATTATGGTAAAAACAAAAATACTGATATTTGAAAAGAGAAATAGTTATCGCTGAAAGATAATATTGGTAACTGCTGGTAATATTTAATGCACAATATCCACAGATATTATATGGTCCAGAATTACTGTTACCGGTAATATTTCAATAGATAAAATATTGACCCGGTTTCTTTTGTTATTTATATGACTAACACTAGTTCCCATGGTAACGATTGTAAGTTACAATCATCATTTGATCATGAAAACCTGGTGATTTACGTAATTACATTTTTTATAAGTAATTTAGTATACTATTAAGAAAAGTCTGATTTGATGGTGTATAATTTTTTATGGTCCATGTGATATCTCCTTTTTACCTCTTATTTTAAAATCTACTCATATTGTAAATACTAAGTATAATATCTTACACTTGATTTAATGGGTTTATTTTACATACTGTAGTAGCATTTCTTTTTGTGTGTGGAAATATAGATAATATAGGGCTTGCTATAACATTCCTGTGTTTCCATTCCTAGTACGGGTAGATATTACCAGCTAAAATTGAGATTGGCTACTAACTTCTGAGACATTCTTTCCAAAACTAACCTATTTTAGCACATTTGTAAAAAAAATACTTTGAAAAGGGTTATATTTTTTCAAATTTTGGAAATTTGGCTACCAATATTTTTAACACTAAACTTCCCAATTTAATACTAGGTTCTGGTCCCATAGAATCAGGAAAATTAACCATGTTGAATTACATTTAGGGAGAAAATATAACGGGGAAAATACATAGTAGAAATGTCATTGTTACAATTTTGTACTCGATCTTATTCAAATTAGGAAAAATTCACCAACATATTTGTTAAAATATACTGTAGGTGCTAGACCTTGTGAATGGGGACCATATCTAGTTACCACAATTTTCAAAACGATTATTAGTAAAATTTTTGATATTTTGAAAAATATAGTCCCTGTTAATGTATTTTTTATCAAATTTGCTTAAAAAAAGGGTTACTAAACTTACTTTTTGTAAGAATTTCTCAGAAATAAGTAGCCAATCATAATTTTGGCTACCAGAAATGGAAATATAGCCACATTTGACCACAATTCAAGCAGACTGACAAATTTGTATTATGGAATCCATATACTGGTACTCTATGGAGATAATAATTTTACATTGATTTTAGCGATCAATTCAATGATCATCAGATGATACTGAATACAATTTAGGCCTGCTTTGTAGTGTAGACAGAGACTTCTCATAAGGGTAAGATTATTTATAAGACCGTAGCCGAGACTTCTCATAAGGGTAAAATTCTTTATTTATAAGACTGTAGCCGAGATCTTTAAAATAGAAATTCTTATCCAAGGAAACAGGATTAATTGAATCTATCCCTGCTTTGTAGTGGCGACATAAAAATCTCATCTCGAAGGTTGAGATTTCTGTGTTTCAGATTGAGATTTCTGTGTCTTCACTATAAAACGGGGATTGATTTTTTTTCTCCCAATTCCAATATATTCCTGTTATGTAAAGCTTTTATGGTAAAAAGAATCTTAAAACTATGCAAAAAGGACATTGTTTGCATTTGCAACCAATGATATCACAATCAAAGTGATATTATGGCACTGTAGTGCATATAGGTCATCTTAACCCTAGGGCGAGACAGAAAAATCTTTACCTGTTAAAATGTGGTTTCTTCGAGAATTCTCTGTCTAACATTGGAAGCAGGAATCAGTTCTATTTAGATTAGGCAAAGTTTCTTATAATGTAAGCTAATTTGTCAGGCGGTTTAAGTAGTATGCCCTAATAGCCTAAAAATATGCAAGTTACTGGTAGTCAGGTTTTGGGGTTTGTCAGGGTTCAATTTAGACAGGTAGCATTGCAAACATAATTTGCAAATGACCTGGTTAAATCAGGTGATAACAATATTCCCTTGTTGAAACTTGGCACATGTTTCTTTTATGATTATTCATTCTCATGCTACATACTAGCTGCATAGTTTATCAATGCATGTGTGATTTAATATTGTAAACACTTGTTTTGTTTTTCCAGTTAACTCCTTTGATATATTCCACTTTCTGCCATTGAATATAGAAAATCCAAGACCAGTATAGTTAACACTGTAGCTAGCTACATAGATAGATCTGATACTGAAGAATCGTCTAAACAGGTTTGATAATTTCTCTGATATGCATGTGTTGCCAAAATTTGTTCCTCGTTTATTTATTGAAATTGTTTACATTTAACGAGCCTATTCTGAAAACACTGTTGTTTTTCTCTTGTTTTAGAAGAGAATTTCACCATAGCACACCATAATCCATAAGATCCATATCCACAAATATTTAAAGCTTTGCAGAAATTAGTTTATCATATTGATGATAGATCTATACAAAAATGTATGCTTTCAGTTTTATTAGGAGTAGAACTGCATTATTTCAATAAATTCATTCTAATTTTTATCTTGCACAAAAAGAGACATTGACAAGTTCAGATTTTTTTTCTGGCAAAATACAGATCTATCCTATCCCCTAAATGGATAATAAACTTAATTTTTTTTCCAAAATTTATGAATGGATAATTTCTTTTAAACAATCCAAATTTGGACTGAAATTCTGGTCGGCCAAAATAAAAAAAAAAATCAATGTTTTCTATAAGAACATCATTATAGGAGTTACATGCCCTTTTCCTGTGCGTAATCTAAATTCCGATGGGTCAAATTTGGGCCCATTCACATCCCATTCACATTTAAAAACATTATTTGGTTTTTCACAGACACAAAGCTGATTCTCATAATTGAAAACAAAACTCTTAAAATGGTAAAATATGTCCATGTCAAAAATTAATCTGAAAACAAATAAAAAAAAAACTAATATATTAGTAATTACTGAAAGTTCATTTGTAGCAAAACCCGGTTATTGTATTATTTATTTTCACAATTTTAGTTATTTGACCACTATTTTTCACAAGAACCTTAGCACTATCATACACAAAAAATTAAAGAGACAGTCATGTGGAACATACTTTTAGTCACATTTGGATTTACTGACATATTGTGAGCATCTTCTTTTTCATTCAGATAATTTTGTTAATTTAACAACTTTCAATTAGTGCTACAACTGAAGTGTCAGCTGTTCATTTCATTGCTATGGCTCTGTACTGAAACAAATCTATTGATCACAGGTGCATTTGTATTGATGACCAAGCCATACTTGTACAAACAGTGATATTGGTTGCGTGAGATTACTACAGAATACAGTAGTTTCCCCTTATAGAAATGACTAATATTCTTTAAAGGTCACCGGTCACCAAATTTATGAATTTTGTAATTTGCATTCCTATGGGTAGAGTTGTCAATATTGATGTGTCTGGTAGGTTTTCACACATTACAGTTACCTGTAATATACTAAAAACTTACCTGAACGAAGTTCTAATACTCGGTAATTTCCGACACCGCTCGTAACTTTCCGGCGACCTAATTGATGACGTACATGGTGTTAAGCTGCTGAGGAAAGACACATTACCTATATATGTATCCATATGTAACATGTGGGTTTGTGTGCCATTTTGAAGGGTTTTAAAGTTTGATTTAAAGTCAAAATTATAAATTTTGTGAAATTTTGATATAATAATACCACAAATGAACGATAAAATTTTTTTTTCACAAATTTAAGAACAAATTAAAGCCAGATTTACACAAGTTCCTTATGCAGCTTTCTACAAATTGAGCGCACATGGAAAACGCAAGAATAAAGTCGTATTTTCCAACAAACTCGCAAAATATTGTCAAAACTTGATACAAAATATACTGACCTAATAGGAAAAAATATTTTTCATTCATCCATAAGTGAATTTAATTCTGTACATAGAGCAATTTTTGAAGTTTTTAACAAAACAACTAATATAACCATGTCAAAATTATCCCTTCTGTGCCTTCTTACTCGGAACAACTATAAATATTATAATTATGTCATAGTTGGAATATTCATGATGAAATATGAAAAAACCCGAACAACAATGACCTACCTGACCCTAAATACCCTGATGTAACTTTGAATGAACCCCAATTGGTGTATAGACTTCGTCGAATTTTCCCAAAATTTCTCTATGTACAGATGAACTGAATAACTTTTTGTGTCATTTAAAAATATAATTTGGTTAGGTCAGTGCATTTAATATGCAATTTATTGATAGTTTCATGGAAACATTTTCAAATGAAAGAAATAAATGATGAAAACCATGTGCACTCAATTTATGGAAATACAGTAATTGCTTTGAATGTATTGGGGCTATTTTTTATATACGAGAGAAGTCGGGGAAATAAGAGTGGTATAATCATTTAAGACGATATAAATTATTATGAATAGATTCAGTCAAATAAAAAAAATCATAGATTTTAACAATTTTAATATTCAAAATTAATTTAATTCCGTAAGTCAGTCAGTTCACCAGTTCATATGTTCACACAAATCGAGACTTGTATGTCTCTTATTCAAATCAACTAATCTAATTTAACATTTATTTTTTCAAACACATCTTTTCAGAATCCATCAAAAACGACAAATAACATTTACCGGGTATATCATAAAGATTTATACACACGTGTCAATTAATGTTGCAAATTGTAAGGTAAACCCTGTTGATTACAGGTGATAGATGTCTACTTCTAAACAAGATGTTGCTTGCCAATGTAGCATATTGATAATCTCTTAATTACTGGTATGTGAGGGGATGTAAATCACACTTTAACCGATATTAATTTATTGTGAAAAAAATTAAAGAAAGTTTCCCTCTAGTTTTGATTAAGCCGTTAGTTAGTCGGGTATAATCCCACTGGTATCACATTTTGATATGAGTTCTTTTCAGCTCATTAAAATTAGGCGTAATAAAATTATTATTATTAGTAAATGAAAATTTTAAATATCGTTTTTTAAATTTATCATGAAAACACTGAAATTAAATCAAAATTGAAGATTTAACAAAATGGGAATTGGAAATCTGACCAGTACTCTATCGAAAAAAATTAAACAATATTTGATAAAAAAAATATTACGCACCGACATAAACTCCAATTTCCATTATTATTATTAAATTAAACTTACTGCGAATAGGGAAGCTATTGATTTTTATTAGAATTCGGAAATTGTTTACAAACGTTTTCATATTCAAGTAATACTGGGGTGAAATATTTGATTTCAGAGACAATAAGAGGTTATATTTTAGACCTGTATTTTGATATTTTCGTTGTACAAAATTAAAATTCTACTCGAAAACGTGTTCTAATAATATATTGATTTTAACCTAAAAATGAAATAAAAATGGGATAATTTCTGAAACAAATATGAATTAAAATCAATTTGAGGTAAATTAAGAATATAGCTGTACTAGAGAGAAGAAAAAAAGCGACAGACTAGAATCCGGTCAAAAGTGCTCGAAAATTATGTATGTTTTTTAATATACATATTAATATTGATATTTAATATTAATTCACCGAAATAATAAATAAATAAATTCAACAGAGAAGTTAAGATATTTAGAATGATATTAAATATTAATGAAAATAAATATGAATAATATTTTAAATAAAAACACGAAAATGTGTATTCTTTTTATCAATTCGCGTTTTAATAGATAAAAATAAAAAGATAAATAAAAAAATTAGTTAATAAATAAATAAATAAATAAATAAATAAATAAATAAATAAATAATGTAAAATTATGTTTTGTAATAGTATAAGTAATAGTATATCATTCTTAGAGCAAACAAGAATATAGTTCTTATTTATTTATTTAATTATTTATTTATTATGTTTATTTTTTACTTATTTTTTTATGCTGAAGGAAATTGAAATATCCAATATTAAAAATAAATAAATAAATAAAACATGAAGTTACTACTGATAAATCTGGGTAATAAATACAGATCACTCTACAAGCTTTAGTTACTAAATAACTTGGATAAACCTTCTGCGTCACTTCCGGTTTTGGACCCTTTTACTACCAAAGGGAGATAACACCGTTTTTCAACAGTTTTAGGACTTTATTTTACGCTGTAACAAAAGACAGAAATGATTAAAAAATGATATTTGTGGCTAAATCGACTTTTTATTATGTAATCTTTCGGAAAATAGTACTAAAAAAAATTCGGTTTTTGGTGACCGGTGACCTTTAATTTAACCACAAAAATTCCCAAAGGATCAGTGGTAAAAAGTAAACCATTTACTCAAATCTAACTATTTTGAACATACCGTCCTATCCAAAAAAATTGCAGTTATTGTCATGATATAACATATCTGAAATAAGTTTTTTGTTTTTAAGTCAAGCATTTCATGATATTTGGCTATTTATTTCAAAATTTCAATTTTGCAAATTTATAAAAATAATTTCAATTTTTCAAGTCTTAAAGACAGAAGGTAGCTTTTTTAAAAGTGTACAAAACTTCTCAAATTTAGAGAAATCTAAATTTAAACACAATTCCATCTCTAATGTTTGAGAAAAGTATTGACTGCATTTTGTTCAGAAAATATCTCATTAGAGATAACAGAACTAATAATGTCAAATTACCAGTACATACTAACATAGGAGTGAACCAAATACTGGCCAAAATTATGCAGAACAAGGCTAATACAAAAAATTAAAAACACTCCAAACAGGATGTTTTAGACAACTCGTCACATTTAAAAGATTAAAAAATTTCATTATTACAAAATGGAAATAAACAATTTATATTTGAAAATATATAATAAATTGATTTTTGTACGGCATTCACGACACTGAAAGCGTACATTGCTATCACTTTCTCTAAAATCAGGCTTCTTTACTATGAAATATTTTTAGTATTAAATAGTACACATCGAAAATAGTGAGCCTGGTAAATGAAAGTGAAAGGAATATATCTGTTTTAATGTGAGATATGTATTCTGAGACGGTAATGCATTTGGTTACTTATGCACATTTGGAATCAATTTTCAGAATTTATTTTGGAATTTAGTAAAATATTGCAACAGGATGCATCCAATAATTTGTGAAGTCTGGCGAACTGATCTCGTAGAATACAATAAAAAGTAGTCCATGAAGTTTGCATTACGATGTAAAATCATAACTTTTTATGAAATAAACAACAGTGGCAGGCTAATTCTTTATAAAATATACAATGATTTAAATTTATTTTGAAGGGTATAATAACATATTTTTGTGTTTTCGGTTGTATTCAGTCTTGCCCCAACACCATTTCCCAACTATGCCGTACAGCAGCATGGCAGTGCTATGTTTCTAAATAAATAAAGTTAGAGAATTCTTCTAGCCGGTTAGAAAATTAATTTACAACCTGAAATAATTTTTAAAATCTATCATTTATATAGTATATATAGATATTAAAAAATTCTCAACAAAATTATCTAAACAATTTCTAGAGTTAGATCTCCATTTTTAACATGCACTTTTAACATACCTCATGTTGGATTAATACTGTTAGTACCTTCTTGCTTCAGCTTTCAACTAATACATATGTACTGTGAAATCATTAATTTTTGTGGTGTACTAAATTCTATTTTTGTTGTGGATACCATGACCGATGAATTTACAAATCAGTAAAAAATTATGTTACCTCAACAGTAACCATCAATTACAGATTTGTCATCACATTAAATTATATTTTTAGCTCACCTGAGCACAAAGTGCTCAAGTGAGCTATTGTGATCAGTCTTTGTCCGTCGTGCGACGTGCGTCGTGCGTCAACTTTTCATTGTTAACACTCTTAGAGGCCACAGTTTTTGTTATATCTTCACCAAACTTGTCCAGAACAATGTTCAGGTCAAATGCTAAGTCAAGTTCATATATGGAATGTGTTGGATCAATAAGTAGGTCACTAGGTCAAATCAAAGAAAAACCTTGTTAACACTCTAGAGTCCATATTTTTTGTCCAATCTTCATATAATTTGTCCAGAACAATGTTCATGACCAAAGCAAGGTCAAGTTCGTATATGGGTCATGTTGGATCAATAAGTAGGTCACTAGGCCAAATCATAGAAAAACCTTGTTAACACTTTAGACTCCTTAATTTTTGTCCAATGTTCATATAATTTGTCCAGAACAATGTTCATGACCAAAGCAAGGTCAAGTTCGTATATGGGTCATGTTGGATCAATAAGTAGGTCACTAGGTCGAATCATAGAAAAACCTTGTTAACACTTCAGAGTCCATATTTTTTGTCCAATCTTCATATAATTTGTCCAGAACGATGTTCATGACCAAAGCAAGATCAGGTTCATATATTGATAATGTTAGGTCAATAAGTAGGTCACTAGGTCAAATCATAGATAAACCTTTTTAACGCTCTAGAGTCCATATTTTTTGTCCAATCTTCATATAATTTGTCCAGAACGATGTTCATGACCGAAGCAAAAGTTCATATATTGTTAATGTTGGGTCAATAAGTAGGTCACTAGGTCATATCATAGAAAAACCTTATTAACACTCTAGAGTCCATATTTTTTGTCCAATCTTCATATAATTTGTCCAGAACGATGTTCATGACAAAAGCTAAGTCAAGTTTGTATATGGGTCATGTTGGATCAATAAGTAGGTCACTAGGCCAAATCATAGAAAAACCTTGTTAACACTTTAGACTCCTTAATTTTTGTCCAATGTTCATATAATTTGTCCAGAACAATGTTCATGACCAAAGCAAGGTCAAGTTCGTATATGGGTCATGTTGGATCAATAAGTAGGTCACTAGGTCAAATCATAGAAAAACCTTGTTAACACTTCAGAGTCCATATTTTTTGTCCAATCTTCATATAATTTGTCCAGAACGATGTTCATGACCAAAGCAAGATCAGGTTCATATATCGATAATGTTGGGTCAATAAGTAGGTCACTAGGTCAAATAATAGATAAACCTTTTTAACGCTCTAGAGTCCATATTTTTTGTCCAATCTTCATATAATTTGTCCAGAACGATGTTCATGACCAAAGCAAAAGTTCATATATTGTTAATGTTGGGTCAATAAGTAGGTCACTAGGTCATATCATAGAAAAACCTTATTAACACTCTAGAGTCCATATTTTTTGTCCAATCTTCATATAATTTGTCCAGAACGATGTTCATGACAAAAGCTAAGTCAAGTTTGTATATGGGTCATGTTGGATCAATAAGTAGGTCACTAGGCCAAATCATAGAAAAACCTTGTTAACACTTTAGACTCCTTAATTTTTGTCCAATGTTCATATAATTTGTCCAGAACAATGTTCATGACCAAAGCAAGGTCAAGTTCGTATATGGGTCATGATAGATCAATAAGTAGGTCACTAGGTCAAATCATAGAAAAACCTTGTTAACACTTCAGAGTCCATATTTTTTGTCCAATCTTCATATAATTTGTCCAGAACGATGTTCATGACCAAAGCAAGATCAGGTTCATATATTGATAATGTTAGGTCAATAAGTAGGTCACTAGGTCAAATCATAGATAAACCTTTTTAACGCTCTAGAGTCCATATTTTTTGTCCAATCTTCATATAATTTGTCCAGAACGATGTTCATGACCGAAGCAAAAGTTCATATATTGTTAATGTTGGGTCAATAAGTAGGTCACTAGGTCATATCATAGAAAAACCTTATTAACACTCTAGAGTCCATATTTTTTGTCCAATCTTCATATAATTTGTCCAGAACGATGTTCATGACAAAAGCTAAGTCAAGTTTGTATATGGGTCATGTTGGATCAATAAGTAGGTCACTAGGCCAAATCATAGAAAAACCTTGTTAACACTTTAGACTCCTTAATTTTTGTCCAATGTTCATATAATTTGTCCAGAACAATGTTCATGACCAAAGCAAGGTCAAGTTCGTATATGGGTCATGTTGGATCAATAAGTAGGTCACTAGGTCAAATCATAGAAAAACCTTGTTAACACTTCAGAGTCCATATTTTTTGTCCAATCTTCATATAATTTGTCCAGAACGATGTTCATGACCAAAGCAAGATCAGGTTCATATATCGATAATGTTGGGTCAATAAGTAGGTCACTAGGTCAAATAATAGATAAACCTTTTTAACGCTCTAGAGTCCATATTTTTTGTCCAATCTTCATATAATTTGTCCAGAACGATGTTCATGACCAAAGCAAGGTCAAGTTCGTATATGGGTCATGTTGGATCAATAAGTAGGTCACTAGGTCATATCATAGAAAAACCTTATTAACACTCTAGAGTCCATATTTTTTGTCCAATCTTCATATAATTTGTCCAGAACGATGTTCATGACCAAAGCAAGGTCAAGTTCGTATATGGGTCATGTTGGATCAATAAGTAGGTCACTAGGCCAAATCATAGAAAAACCTTGTTAACACTTTAGACTCCTTAATTTTTGTCCAATGTTCATATAATTTGTCCAGAACAATGTTCATGACCAAAGCAAGGTCAAGTTCGTATATGGGTCATGTTGGATCAATAAGTAGGTCACTAGGTCGAATCATAGAAAAACCTTGTTAACACTTCAGAGTCCATATTTTTTGTCCAATCTTCATATAATTTGTCCAGAACGATGTTCATGACCAAAGCAAGATCAGGTTCATATATTGATAATGTTAGGTCAATAAGTAGGTCACTAGGTCAAATCATAGATAAACCTTTTTAACGCTCTAGAGTCCATATTTTTTGTCCAATCTTCATATAATTTGTCCAGAACGATGTTCATGACCGAAGCAAAAGTTCATATATTGTTAATGTTGGGTCAATAAGTAGGTCACTAGGTCATATCATAGAAAAACCTTATTAACACTCTAGAGTCCATATTTTTTGTCCAATCTTCATATAATTTGTCCAGAACGATGTTCATGACAAAAGCTAAGTCAAGTTTGTATATGGGTCATGTTGGATCAATAAGTAGGTCACTAGGCCAAATCATAGAAAAACCTTGTTAACACTTTAGACTCCTTAATTTTTGTCCAATGTTCATATAATTTGTCCAGAACAATGTTCATGACCAAAGCAAGGTCAAGTTCGTATATGGGTCATGTTGGATCAATAAGTAGGTCACTAGGTCAAATCATAGAAAAACCTTGTTAACACTTCAGAGTCCATATTTTTTGTCCAATCTTCATATAATTTGTCCAGAACGATGTTCATGACCAAAGCAAGATCAGGTTCATATATCGATAATGTTGGGTCAATAAGTAGGTCACTAGGTCAAATAATAGATAAACCTTTTTAACGCTCTAGAGTCCATATTTTTTGTCCAATCTTCATATAATTTGTCCAGAACGATGTTCATGACCAAAGCAAAAGTTCATATATTGTTAATGTTGGGTCAATAAGTAGGTCACTAGGTCATATCATAGAAAAACCTTATTAACACTCTAGAGTCCATATTTTTTGTCCAATCTTCATATAATTTGTCCAGAACGATGTTCATGACAAAAGCTAAGTCAAGTTTGTATATGGGTCATGTTGGATCAATAAGTAGGTCACTAGGCCAAATCATAGAAAAACCTTGTTAACACTTTAGACTCCTTAATTTTTGTCCAATGTTCATATAATTTGTCCAGAACAATGTTCATGACCAAAGCAAGGTCAAGTTCGTATATGGGTCATGATAGATCAATAAGTAGGTCACTAGGTCAAATCATAGAAAAACCTTGTTAACACTTCAGAGTCCATATTTTTTGTCCAATCTTCATATAATTTGTCCAGAACGATGTTCATGACCAAAGCAAGATCAGGTTCATATATTGATAATGTTAGGTCAATAAGTAGGTCACTAGGTCAAATCATAGATAAACCTTTTTAACGCTCTAGAGTCCATATTTTTTGTCCAATCTTCATATAATTTGTCCAGAACGATGTTCATGACCGAAGCAAAAGTTCATATTGTTAATGTTGGGTCAATAAGTAGGTCACTAGGTCATATCATAGAAAAACCTTATTAACACTCTAGAGTCCATATTTTTTGTCCAATCTTCATATAATTTGTCCAGAACGATGTTCATGACAAAAGCTAAGTCAAGTTTGTATATGGGTCATGTTGGATCAATAAGTAGGTCACTAGGCCAAATCATAGAAAAACCTTGTTAACACTTTAGACTCCTTAATTTTTGTCCAATGTTCATATAATTTGTCCAGAACAATGTTCATGACCAAAGCAAGGTCAAGTTCGTATATGGGTCATGTTGGATCAATAAGTAGGTCACTAGGTCAAATCATAGAAAAACCTTGTTAACACTTCAGAGTCCATATTTTTTGTCCAATCTTCATATAATTTGTCCAGAACGATGTTCATGACCAAAGCAAGATCAGGTTCATATATCGATAATGTTGGGTCAATAAGTAGGTCACTAGGTCAAATAATAGATAAACCTTTTTAACGCTCTAGAGTCCATATTTTTTGTCCAATCTTCATATAATTTGTCCAGAACGATGTTCATGACCAAAGCAAAAGTTCATATATTGTTAATGTTGGGTCAATAAGTAGGTCACTAGGTCATATCATAGAAAAACCTTATTAACACTCTAGAGTCCATATTTTTTGTCCAATCTTCATATAATTTGTCCAGAACGATGTTCATGACAAAAGCTAAGTCAAGTTTGTATATGGGTCATGTTGGATCAATAAGTAGGTCACTAGGCCAAATCATAGAAAAACCTTGTTAACACTCTAGAGTCCATATTTTTTGTCCAATCTTCATATAATTTGTCCAGAACAATGTTCATGACCAAAGCAAGGTCAAGTTCGTATATGGGTCATGTTGGATCAATAAGTAGGTCACTAGGCCAAATCATAGAAAAACCTTGTTAACACTTTAGACTCCTTAATTTTTGTCCAATGTTCATATAATTTGTCCAGAACAATGTTCATGACCAAAGCAAGGTCAAGTTCGTATATGGGTCATGATAGATCAATAAGTAGGTCACTAGGTCAAATCATAGAAAAACCTTGTTAACACTTCAGAGTCCATATTTTTTGTCCAATCTTCATATAATTTGTCCAGAACGATGTTCATGACCAAAGCAAGATCAGGTTCATATATTGATAATGTTAGGTCAATAAGTAGGTCACTAGGTCAAATCATAGATAAACCTTTTTAACGCTCTAGAGTCCATATTTTTTGTCCAATCTTCATATAATTTGTCCAGAACGATGTTCATGACCGAAGCAAAAGTTCATATATTGTTAATGTTGGGTCAATAAGTAGGTCACTAGGTCATATCATAGAAAAACCTTATTAACACTCTAGAGTCCATATTTTTTGTCCAATCTTCATATAATTTGTCCAGAACGATGTTCATGACAAAAGCTAAGTCAAGTTTGTATATGGGTCATGTTGGATCAATAAGTAGGTCACTAGGCCAAATCATAGAAAAACCTTGTTAACACTTTAGACTCCTTAATTTTTGTCCAATGTTCATATAATTTGTCCAGAACAATGTTCATGACCAAAGCAAGGTCAAGTTCGTATATGGGTCATGTTGGATCAATAAGTAGGTCACTAGGTCAAATCATAGAAAAACCTTGTTAACACTTCAGAGTCCATATTTTTTGTCCAATCTTCATATAATTTGTCCAGAACGATGTTCATGACCAAAGCAAGATCAGGTTCATATATCGATAATGTTGGGTCAATAAGTAGGTCACTAGGTCAAATAATAGATAAACCTTTTTAACGCTCTAGAGTCCATATTTTTTGTCCAATCTTCATATAATTTGTCCAGAACGATGTTCATGACCAAAGCAAAAGTTCATATATTGTTAATGTTGGGTCAATAAGTAGGTCACTAGGTCATATCATAGAAAAACCTTATTAACACTCTAGAGTCCATATTTTTTGTCCAATCTTCATATAATTTGTCCAGAACGATGTTCATGACAAAAGCTAAGTCAAGTTTGTATATGGGTCATGTTGGATCAATAAGTAGGTCACTAGGCCAAATCATAGAAAAACCTTGTTAACACTTTAGACTCCTTAATTTTTGTCCAATGTTCATATAATTTGTCCAGAACAATGTTCATGACCAAAGCAAGGTCAAGTTCGTATATGGGTCATGATAGATCAATAAGTAGGTCACTAGGTCAAATCATAGAAAAACCTTGTTAACACTTCAGAGTCCATATTTTTTGTCCAATCTTCATATAATTTGTCCAGAACGATGTTCATGACCAAAGCAAGATCAGGTTCATATATTGATAATGTTAGGTCAATAAGTAGGTCACTAGGTCAAATCATAGATAAACCTTTTTAACGCTCTAGAGTCCATATTTTTTGTCCAATCTTCATATAATTTGTCCAGAACGATGTTCATGACCGAAGCAAAAGTTCATATATTGTTAATGTTGGGTCAATAAGTAGGTCACTAGGTCATATCATAGAAAAACCTTATTAACACTCTAGAGTCCATATTTTTTGTCCAATCTTCATATAATTTGTCCAGAACGATGTTCATGACAAAAGCTAAGTCAAGTTTGTATATGGGTCATGTTGGATCAATAAGTAGGTCACTAGGCCAAATCATAGAAAAACCTTGTTAACACTTTAGACTCCTTAATTTTTGTCCAATGTTCATATAATTTGTCCAGAACAATGTTCATGACCAAAGCAAGGTCAAGTTCCTATATGGGTCATGTTGGATCAATAAGTAGGTCACTAGGTCAAATCATAGAAAAACCTTGTTAACACTTCAGAGTCCATATTTTTTGTCCAATCTTCATATAATTTGTCCAGAACGATGTTCATGACCAAAGCAAGATCAGGTTCATATATCGATAATGTTGGGTCAATAAGTAGGTCACTAGGTCAAATAATAGATAAACCTTTTTAACGCTCTAGAGTCCATATTTTTTGTCCAATCTTCATATAATTTGTCCTGAACGATGTTCATGACCAAAGCAAAAGTTCATATATTGTTAATGTTGGGTCAATAAGTAGGTCACTAGGTCATATCATAGAAAAACCTTATTAACACTCTAGAGTCCATATTTTTTGTCCAATCTTCATATAATTTGTCCAGAACGATGTTCATGACAAAAGCTAAGTCAAGTTTGTATATGGGTCATGTTGGATCAATAAGTAGGTCACTAGGCCAAATCATAGAAAAACCTTGTTAACACTTTAGACTCCTTAATTTTTGTCCAATGTTCATATAATTTGTCCAGAACAATGTTCATGACCAAAGCAAGGTCAAGTTCTTATATGGGTCATGTTGGATCAATAAGTAGGTCACTAGGTCAAATCATAGAAAAACCTTGTTAACACTTCAGAGTCCATATTTTTTGTCCAATCTTCATATAATTTGTCCAGAACGATGTTCATGACCAAAGCAAGATCAGGTTCATATATCGATAATGTTGGGTCAATAAGTAGGTCACTAGGTCAAATCATAGATAAACCTTTTTAACGCTCTAGAGTCCATATTTTTTGTCCAATCTTCATATAATGTGTCTAGAATGATGTTCATGACCAAAGCAAGGTCAAGTTTGTATATGGGTCATGTTGGGTCAATAATTAGGTTACAAGGTCAAATCTAAGAAAAACCTTGTTAACACTGTAGAGTCCATATTTTTTGTCCAATCTTCATATAATTTGTCCAGAACGATGTTCATGACCAAAGCAAAAGTTCATATATTGTTAATGTTGGGTCAATAAGTAGGTCACTAGGTCATATCATAGAAAAACCTTATTAACACTCTAGAGTCCATATTTTTTGTCCAATCTTCATATAATTTGTCTAGAACGATGTTCATGACAAAAGCTAAGTCAAGTTTGTATATGGGTCATGTTGGATCAATAAGTAGGTCACTAGGTCAAATCATAGAAAACCTTGCTAACACTTTAGAGTCCATGTTTTCTGTCCAATCTTCATATAATTTGTCAAGAACAATGTTCAGGACAAAAGCTAGGTCAAGTTCATATTAACTTATAATGAATTCTGTTAATCCTCTATTCATGACATTATTGGAAAAATGTGTAGAATTCAATTTATTCTCAGGTGAGCGCCAGGGCCTCATGGCCCTCTTGTTTTCTTAGAACCATGATAATTGTACACCATGAAAATAAATGATTTCACAATAATACTAACTACCGTAACAGTTCATTAATAAATAAAATTATGGTATTAAACAAGGAGTGCATCTGGCTGTTTCAGATGTAGTCAATAACCCCCATATATTTTAATAGATAAATCATGAAATTTGGGGAAATTTGTAGGGAATTCATTGGAATCAATTGATATCTTATCAAAGTAAAGAGTGGAGTGGAATGGGATAGTCCACGTCAAGATTACTTATGGAAAAGTGACCAGTTCAAGAATGTTAATGGAAACTTGTGTACCCTGAAAAAACCACTGATCTTTGGCAATCGAACTGACAAACTTTCTAACACTAGAATCTGCCAGAGCTGGATTTGAATCTAGGTGGTACAGTAAGTCACTTTCATTTGTAAGCATGCAATTTAGACATATGAGGACCGTTAAAAGTGAAGTGGTATCACGAAATAGCTCAGCCTCTCTATACATATAGCCAATATGCAAAGAAAATTTTGACCAAAAATTAATTTTTTGTGTAACTTGAAAACTTTAACCAAAAACTGGGGCCACACTGTCTGAAGGGTCTAAAGTGCATGCCTATGGATCACATCACCTCTCACCGCCCCACCATGTCAATCAGGCAGAGATCCTTGTGTAAATACTGGTAAGTTACTCATTGTTCTTTTTGAAGTTGTTGATTTCCTCCGGGTACTCCAGTTATCTCCACTATTCCTGAGCTGATAGCCTCAATGTAAGCGAAAGACTCTTTGGTGTGGTGTAAAACACCATTACTTGCTCCACTCAAGGCTGAGAAACATTTATTCAAATTTAACTTGCACTGACAATGGCAATCACTGTTGTTCTTGCCCCCAAAATCACTATTCAATAAGTGTTACATTCTAATCTTCATCTTACATGGCTCTTGTTACTGTAAATTTTGTTTTATTCATGTGAACGTAATTTTCATGTTGATTCGTGTTCTTATTCATTCATTAATTCAATGTCCTCGCTTATTTTATGAATTCAATGTCCTCTCTTGTTAAAGTATTCAGCTTAAATTTATATTGCGAATTCATCCTCCTGGAATAAATCTCATACACACAAGTTGTGAAAATAAAGTGTCCTGAAAATAATCTGATTTACAGTAATTTCCTGTTATCAGTAATTTTATATGTTAAAAATTATTATGCTACCTGTAACCAAAATTGTTGAGGCATTTTGTGTATAGAAGGTAATAGTATGGTACTTGTGTATATGTTTAAATGTCTGGACAAGATAAGATTTTCTACTGTAAATTTATTTAAGCATGTAAAAATTTCAGTGAAAATCTTATTTAAATAAATTCATGTAGACTTGAATTCATCTTATCTTGTACACAATTATCGTATTTAATTTGGCGATGAATTTTAATTAGTAGTACTGTATCATGAAAATTGCTAAAAACTAGTACATTGCTTGAATTAATAAGTTTACATAAAATACTGGAAACCCATGTTCAAGTGGTACTAAAATTTGCTAAAAGTCAGTTAAGGAAGTTAAAGTAGAAAAATAATTGAAAAACCAAACCCTAGTTCTTGAAAAACTGGATCCTGATTCTAGGGAAACTTGACTCCGATTCTTGTGAAACTGAACCCCGATTCTTTTAAGACTGGTTCTCAGGAAACAACCCCAATTCATGTGAACTGGACCCTCATTATTGTGAAATGAGGTTCTGGTTCTCACAAAACCAGACCCTGATTCTTGTGAAATGGGGCCCTGATCCTTGTGATACCAGACTAGGTTTCTTATTATAACCATTGTATGTGTAGTACTCTAGATAATTGAATTTCCTAGAACATTGCCTTGTAACATGATTACAAGGAAAATTAATCAATACCTGCTGTTTTACTCATTGAATCTAAAAAATTCTGCCAAAAAACAAAAATCTTCTGATATAATGTATACAGTGTATAAAAACTGTAATGGATTCACTTTAGAATCATGAATATTTGTGGAGTCATAAAATTATTTTGAGAAAATTCTGTGAAAGTGTGTTTTCTGGAAAAAAAATGATTGGTGGCTTTGCTGATTTAACATTTTCATTGACTATTGTTCAATTTACTATCCCTGGAAAATTTCTAAATTAAATGGCCCACAAACATTTATGATTTTATAGTAATTTATTGCAATAATCATCAGGAACAACATAAAATCACATTATCGCTCATATTTGATATTTTAAGTTTTATGATATTGTAATGTTACAGTATAGGATCATGTTGGCAGTAATACAACAGAACCTGTCTAAATCCATCATAATGGGGCTGGAGATTTTGTTTGGATTAGACAAGTATTTTGTCTAGAAAGGACACTGTTAATGATATGTCTTAATATTATATTTCAGCTTACAGCTGGTTTTCAGTATTGTGAAATCATTCATTTTTGTGTGTCTCAATTTTCATTATTTTCATATATATCCTGACCCACAAACCACAAATTTACCCCCACACAGTGGTATTTTATCTTAGAACCACAAAAATTGAACACCACAAAATAAATGATTTCATAATATTGACATGTTCCAACTGTATTTCTGTTATTTTTAATTCCCTGTAATACATTAGTCTTTATGTATACATTAAGTTGCAGTAAAGTTGGCAAACTTTATTGATTTCCATGTTTTATGCCATTTTCACTCTTTTGTGAGACATTTTGATTTTGTATACATAGATCACAATTTAGAACAAACTTTATAACAGTTGTACATTGGTATCTACCTATAAACAATATATTGTGTTTAAGAACAGTAAATTTTAGTGATTGCCATATTTTACGTCTTTTTCAGACGTTTTTGACACATATTTTGACTCTAGAGCGCATTAGAGAACAAACTTTATATACTATTCTTATAATGACAATTTGTTTCTTGTCATTATCATTTAAGATAAATTATATAGTTTGTTCTTGTTTGCTTTTATACTCTCCAAAGGTCAAAACTGTATGGCCAAACAGGGCTGTATATTAGATACAGTCAAATCTTGTTATCTTGAATTTCCAGATAAGTCGAACTTTTTTAAAAGTCTGGAATGAGTTTCCTCTTTATTTAACCAAAATAAGTCTCGAACTTGGATATCTCAAGTTTTTGGTTAAGTCGAACTAATTTCAGGTCCCCTGGATAGAATTTCAACAAAAATAGTGTTTGTCAACTCGAACTAAAATCCTTAAGTCCTATGAATTCATAAAGCAACAAAAACCATGTTTTGATAAAATTTAATTTTAAGTACTGTCGAGAGTTTGGCACGTTCCTGTCATAAATAACTATATCTCAAACTGACCTCATGGCTTCCGTTAAATTATTGTCCTTGCAAAAACAAAACAATTATACAGATTGGAAAGCAGCAGGGTTAAATACTACCAAGCTAAACATGACTTCCGACAGTTGAAGCCATATGTGATCACTACTCATTCTCAAAAACCAGAAATGTGGAGGAGATTATAACATCCAAAGCATAACCGGAATATAGACAAGACGGGACTTTTTGCAAAATAGAAAAAATATAAGATAAAGATTTAAAACAAACAGATTAACTTCCAGGCAGCAAAAGTATTGCCCCTACCTCATTTTGACTGCCGTCCACATTTTCGTTTGTCTCAAACTTCTGATAAGTGGATAAGTCAAACTATCTTCATTTCCCCTTGGAGTTCTAGATAACAAGAGTCAACTGTATTTCAATGTCATATTTGTTGCAGCACTATGACTCTATCATTGGATAAGGATTGAAAGCCAGAAGTGTCAATTTGACCGAGATAGTCTTCACTGTAATATTGGTGCCAAATAAAGCCCTTATCATTATACTCCTTTAAGATGAATTTTGTGGAATGCTGTGATTAATTACTGTAAGCATATTAATTTTTAGCACATACAAATTGTGTTTTTTTACCACTTAAATAATTCTGGTGGACTGGAATTAGCTTATGCTCATGGACCACCTTGTTTTGTAAGATCATATTTAATTAGGTGGTGGATTTAAAATGGCGCTATTGTATCGTCATGGAAATTACTAAAATTGGTACTCTGCTAAAATTGATATGCTAACAGTAAATCATTTACAGAACACTTGAAGTGAGCTGTTTTAATTACAAGATGTTTATATATCTATTTACAGGGAATATGTGTTGAACTCGGCGGTGCCACCAGATTTGGATTTATCTGACGTTCCATTACCAGATTTTCCACCACCATCAGTGTCAAGGTCCACAAATCAGCCAGGAACACCATCAAAAAATCCAGGGGCCAGGAAAAATGAGGAGAGTCTGAAGACTTATGGTTTTACAGAATCTAGAGTACCTGTTGTGAATATTGTCAGACTAGAGGACCAAGCAATACCATCAAACATGGGAAACAGAAGTAAACACAAGAGAAAAAAGAAAAGGAAAAGAAGGGGAAAAGCAGCATTACCCGAGTCGGAAACTGATACATCACAACTTTCTCCAATTCCATTACCAGATGATCCACCCCAACCACCAGTCTCACAGGTGGATGTGATGGATAATAGTAGTTCTGTATCATTGTTAAATTTAACCCAGCAGTCATCTACAAGTCAGAGTGAAATCGTACCACCTGCTGATAGTGAGGGTGTAGATTCTGTGAATATTGAGGAAAATGTTGATAAAATGGACACTAGTGATGTTGATCCAATACAATCTACAAAAATGAAATTACTGCAAAAGATTTCTATGAAACAGAAAGGTCAAAGTTTACAAATTTCAAGTGTTGCCAGTGAACCAGTATTACCACGGACTCGTAGTTTATATAAAGCGGCATCAAGAACTGTAACTAATGAGCCAAAGGAAAAAGGAAAAGTTCAGTTTTCTCTTAGATCTAGTCAGAAAGTGTTCCAAGCTAATCCATTATCAGAACTGGAAAGTGAAACTACTGAAAGTGTTGATATTGATAATTCTGCTACAGAGACAGAAAATAAAAATAATATGTCAAATGTGCCGGTGCAGGATGTAGTGTCAAAAAGTGAAGGGGGATACTATAAGGTGGTTAAAACACCAGCAGGTTTTAATATAGACAATACTGTTTTACCTGAAGATAGAATAGATCATAAAGACAAAGAGGAATTACTACAAAATAAACCAAAAAAAGACAAAAAGGAGAAAAAAGAAAAACGAGAAAGTCAGAGACGATCGCGACGCTTAAATAGATCATCAGAAACAAGGGAAGAAACTTATATGGAACAGCCCTCAATTGATGATGGTCGGGACGAAATATCAAACAGTGACATAAAAGAACAAGGACAATCTATTAATTTAGCAAGTGAAACTGTTGAAGAGGAAAAACAACATGGACGAAGATCTTCAAGATGGTCAACCCGGTCAAAACGGCTGTCCGAGGACGATTCAAAGGAAAGTGAAAGTTCTAAGAAATCTCGATTAAGATCTATGAGGTATCCAGAATCATCAGCAGTAGAGACCTATGAAATAGAAAATGGGGAAAATTCTCCAACGATGTATATCAACAAGGACTCCGGTGAAGAAAAAATAGTCAAACCGTTAAAAATCCGCAAAAGATGGTCACTAAGATCACAGGGTTCAGTGGAGAAAAAGGAATCGGAACATAAAGAAAGTTTATCAACAGAAAGTGAATCCAAAGATGACGAAAAAATTCAACAGGCAAGAGATGTAGAAACATTGAACACTGATAAATTGTCTGATAGTAAAGCAATGTCTGTCGAAAATGTCTCTACCTCAGAAAATGAAAAATCATCAAATGCTGATACTCAGGAAAATGTGGAAAAGAAAAATGATGCCACAAATGAAAGGATAACAAGATCAAGTAGGACAAAGAGCGAGGATGAAATTAAGTTTGATGATAATAGTACCAAGAGAAAGACAAAATCTGAGAAATCCAAAGATAATGACAAATCAGACGTGATTTTAAGTGAAAAAACGAATACGGACAATATAGAAACAAAAATGGAATTGACTTGTTAGTGAGTAAGGATGTTGGTGAGACAAAAGTTAAGACAGTGCTAGATGATAAATCTGTAGATGAGAAAGACGGACCACTCAAAATGTCAGAGATTTATAGTGAGAAAAGAGGTAAAGAGGAGTCACAAGGTATGTTGGATACAGGGTTAAAAGAAAAAGTTCAAAATGACAAGGAGACAGAAAGAGAGAAAGCACACCAGAAGGATGATAAAGAGAGTACAGAAACAAAACAACACAGGACAATAAAGACATGGAAAAGTTGTAGCCTCTGTTGTTCCACAAAAGGATCAGGAGAAAACAAATTGAAAACAGTTGTGGATGATACAACAAAAGATGACTATATGTAAAGAAATGGATAAGTACAAGGAGGAAAAGTATGCACCAACTTCTGATGATGGAAATAAAAAATATGGAAATCCAGAAAAGGATAATAATAAACCAGATAGAGATAATCTCAAGAAAAGATGGATCAAGTACAAAATGTGATAAAACAACATATGATTATGACTACAGGGAAAAAGATAAGACTGAGAAACACAAAAAGAAAGATTTGTCACCAGAAAGTCATTCAAGGTCAAAAAGTTTGAAGAGGATTTAGAAACAGAAAGGAAATCAGAAAGAATGGATGATTTCAAGGAAGCACAAAGAAGTAGAACAGAGAGAGGAGATGATCAGAGATCACCTGAGAAATCCAAAAGTGATAAGTCTAGGCACAGGAGTCATTCTGATAAATCAGAAGATTATGAGGACATGTACAGGCGGGAGCTTGATAAATATAAAGTAAAACATCATGACAGTGATGAGAAAAATGAAGATGAGGTCTCAAAATCGACTGAAAGCTTCAGCTCTAAACTGCTTAAGGAGGCATTTAAATCTTCGTCGAATGTACCTTCTTCAAAAGCCAAAAGTAGTGTGGTTATTGAACAGATAGTAATAAAAGTATTTCAAATTCATCCAAAATTGACAATAAAGATGCTAGTATAGTCGACTTAAATCTGGATACACTAGTTCCTCAGAAATCCAAATGGGAAGAAGACGATAGTAGTTCTGATTATTTAGACTCTCATTCTGACTTTCGATCTGATTCACAGAAGAGGAAAAGTGGAAAAAGTAGAGAAACGCTGGAAATAAGACCAGGAATCGAGGAGAAAAAATCTAGTTTTCTGGGTATTAAAATTGTGCACACAAAGGATGAAAAGACTCGTGAATCTGTCAAAACTAAGGGAGATAAATCTAAATTGGAGGGAGATAAGTATGCAGACAAAAAAGAAAGGACTAAGTCAGAACCTTTAGATCCATTAGTGAATGTTGACTCAAAAGGTGCTGGTGCGTTGAAAAATATTATGTGTGCTTATTCTGATTCAGAAGGTGAAGATGAAAAAGAGGAACAAGTTGTCCAGGCTGCATCCACTACAGATAAATTGAAACATGAGAAGGAAGAAGCATCTGGTTCAAATAGGAAAAAATACGGAGATGAGGACTATAGAACTGAAAGGTCTGAAAGAAAATATTCCGAATTTGATAAACGGTCATCTGACAGAAGTTATAAAACATCAAAATCAAGAGAAAGAAGTCCAAGAGATGATTATGGAAGCTACAAGTCATCCGACACTTCTGATAGAGATAGATATAGTGATAGATATGGTCGAGACGAAAAAGTGAGAGATGATGGAGATAGATATATTGATAGATTTGGACGAGATGAAAAAAAGAGAGATAGATATGGTAGAGATGAAAAATTGAGAGAAAAATATGAGGAAGGCTATTCCCAAAGAAAAAAGTCACGGAAAATAGATGAAGATTATCAAAAGTCATGGAAAATGGATGATGATTATGAAAAGTCACGGAAAACTGAAGACGATATGAAAAGTCACGGAAAACTGATGATGATTATGAAAAGTCACGGAAAAAGGATGACGATTATGAAAAGTCACGGAAATGGGATGATGATTATGAAAAGTCACGGAAAATGGATGATGATTACGATGATGGAGATGATTGGTATAGTGATAATTATAAATCCAAAAAGTGGAAAGAGAGAGAAAACCGATCAAAGGACAGGTATGCAGAAGATTATGATAAAGATTATGAAACATCCCGACAAACAAAGTCTAAACACTATGATTATGATGACTCTGAGAAAACAAAAAGTAACGAAAGAGGAAACAGATTGAAGGACAAGTATGCAGGTGATTCTGATAAAGATTATAAAACGTCTCGGTCAAAATATTACGAAAATGATCCTGAAGAATTGAAAGAAATTGGACGTAAAACGTATGATTCAAAGCGGAAAGATGATGATGATGATGATAAAATTGACAATTCACTAAAACGGTATGATTCAAATCGGAAGGAAGACAGACCTGACAAATCGGAAAATGTAGGTAAATTACACGATTCAAATCAGAGACCAGACAAAGTTGAAAAAATTGAAAGTGTGTCGATATCACAGGATTCAAAGTCGAAAGAAATCAAAAGTGACAAAATAAGTAATGTGACACCTGATAAAAAATCCAATATAATCTCTTTTAAAGTCAAGAGTCGGTTTGAAACTACAGCAATAAGTGAATTTAAAATGTGTACCTCGAAGTGGGATACCTCTGATGAGAGTGATAATGAAGACAGTGCTGGAATATTTCTGAAAGATGCTAGTAAACAAAAAACATCAGTGGAAAGAGAAAGGCCCAGTCGTTTTGATCGTTCTCCAGAATTGACTGTATTGAAGGAGACTTCAGGATCTAGAAGTAGATCGGAGGAAACAAGCAATTATTCAAAGGAGAAAAATAAAACTGAGGGACAGTTAAACAGAAGTAGGTCAAAGGAAACGGATGAACTGTGGCATTCAGCTGAAAAACATGAAACTTCTAGCAAAAAGAAATCAAGGAAAAGTAAATCGCTGGAGAAACAAAATGAACGACGTTCAGAATACTTTGAAGATGCTGATACAAATTATGAAAAGAGAAAGTCAAGGAGTAAATCCAGAGACAAAGATGAATTGCGTCATCATGAGGAAACTAGTGGTAAAAAATCCAAGGATGAGAAAATATTGTCAAGAAGAGTCACAAGAAAAGGTGGATGAGTCGGACCATTCAGAGGACCAAGATGGGGTGTATGAAAGAACAGACAAATCTAATAAAGGTAGAAAGAGAGAAAAACGACATTCATATTCAGATCAGGAAAAAGTTGGTGACTCTCATATTGGAGGGATTTCGGAAGAAAAAGAAGACGTCTCTGAAAGGAAAGCTGGTAAAAAGAAAAGAAACAGTTCTGGGGACCTCTCTGATAGTAGTAAGTCAGAAAGTAAAAAACATAAGAAAAAGAAAAAGAAGAAAAAGTCAAAAAGAAAAAGCAGTGAAGGCCAAGATGCTGAGATTGACTGTTTTATGGAGGTAAAGGGGAAAAAACATAAATCACCAGATGATGAGAAGTCTTGCCATACGGATCATGCTACTGAGAACATAAAGTTAAAGAGTCCATCAAAAGAAAAAGGTGATCCAGAGGAAAAGAAGGATATTGAATATAAGAGTAGTGCAGTATTAGTGAGTCAGATGAAAAAGTGCAGAAATCTGATATTTCACATGACAAAAATTTGGAGTATGATGAAAAGACCTCCAAGAGAGATGATTTGTTTGAAGAATATAGCCCTTCTCATCCATTAGATGATGAAGAGACCTTGATAACTACCTCAAAGCGAGATGATATGACGGAGGAATATAGCCCTTCACATCCTTTAGATGACATTAAAACTTCAAAAAGAGATGATTTGTTGGAAGAATATAGCCCTTCACATCCATTAGATGATGACTTTGATGATTATTGTGAAACAAAAACTGCGAAAAGTACCAGCAGTTCACTTGATGATCAACCATATGATCCTGGTAGCTTTGAAGCGAATGAGATCCTAAAACAAGAGCAAGATTTAGAAACAAAAGATTTACTCTCTAAAGAAGAAAAGGATACAACCAGCGATAAGTTGTCAACAAAAGACATAAATCGTTTTGAACAGGAAGGAAAAATGATTGAGAAAATGAAGTCGGAGAAAAAAGCTCGCTCGTATCATTTAGATGAATCACCAGATCGCTATGACAGCAAACATAAACGCAAGTCAAAGAGGGATGTGTCACAGGATAGAGATGAGTCACCAGATCATTATGACAGCAAACATAAGCACAAGTCAAAGAGGGGTGTGTCGCAGGACAGAGATGAGTCACCAGATCGCTATGACAGCAAACATAAACACAAGTCAAAGAGGGATGTGTCACAGGATAAGGATACTGACTATCATCAGCAAAACTATGAGAAGAAAGATAGATCTGTGAATGAAGAACGACATTATGAGAAAGAGAAATCAAGAGAAGAAGCTGGATCTGTACTAACGGATGTCCCCACAGTGGATAAGTCTGATACCGCTGTTAAAGGAGAGAGATCAGAAACACACAAAAAGAAAAATGTTATAGATGAAAAAGTGGAGGATGATGAAAGAGCTAAACCTCAGCTCTCGAGAAGGAGAAATCTGAGAAGTATTTGTCAACGGAAGGAGAACAGCCACTTCAGCAGAGTGGCTCACAGGAACGACAATCACATAGAGAATTGTCAAAGGAAAGACAAGACAAGCAAGAAAGGAGCAAATCTAGAGAAAGCGATTATAGGTCAAACCGTGGCACATCAAGGGAGAGTAATGATAAGCATGATAGAGGTCTGTCAAGGGAAAAAGATGACAAACCTGCAAGTGATAGGTCAAAAGGTCAAGATGCTAGGTCAGATAGAGATAGATCAAAGGAGAGGGATGAAAGGTCAGCTAGAAGCCAATCAAAGGATCAAGATCGAGAACATTCTCAAGAAAGATCTGATAGAGGTCGCTCTCAAGATAAAGACAAGAGTTATAAGAAAAGTAAATCCAAGAGGCGACGATCAAGTGAAAGCAGTGAATCATCTAGTTACGGCTCGTCTTCCGAATCTGACTCTGATCATTCCAGAACACGGAAATCAGACGGGAAAGATGGTTATTATCATTCAAGGCAGAGAAAAAGAAGTAGGTCAAAGGATCGGGATTATTACAGGTCAGATCGTTCTCGGAGAAGTAAGTCTAGAGACAAAGGCAGATATTATAAACCACAAAGATACTGGCCACGAGGTGATAATTATAGATCAAAACGCTTCAGAAGGAGTCGGTCAAGAGAATTGGAAAACATTTACGGACCAGAGTATTGGGAAAGACGGAGGGAAAGTGAAAAGAATTATCGGCCATCTAGGGGCAGGACTGAAGATTATGAAATGGGGGACAAGAAACGTGACAACAGCCAAGATAAAGAGGCTACACAATCAGGGCCGCAAATAACAGTACCTTTAGATAATATACCATTACCTGGTCAGATACCTCTGCCAGGCACGTCCGTGGAAAATGTTGAAAAAACCAAGAGTTCAAGTGAAAATATATTTGAAACTTCAGATAGTAAAATCTCATCTGCAAATGTATCAGAAAGAGAGAAAACAGAAAGTGATAGTTTACCCAAAGTAGAGACTGTTAAAATACCAATATAGACAACCAAACAAGTTTATCAGACAACACATCTGTATCCTGTATTTTGTCATCAGAAAAGCAGACAACAGATATATCTGATGTTGAGATGATAAGTGAGACTTCAGGTGAAAGTGGAAATGTTACATCTGCAACAGAGACAAATGTACCTAAGAGTTCAATATTGGGTAAAAATGTGCCAAGTCTTAAATTTGCATTGAAACCTAAAACACCAATTTTTGGCAAATTGAGTAATATTGACATTAAAAAACCTCAGGCTTCTAGTCAACCACAAACAGATTCACAAGCAGGAGAAGCTGATGGGAAAGTATACAAGTTTTCTTTCAAGAAAAGTATGGCTGAACGTAAGCTAACTAAACCAGTTGGCATGGTTTTTGGAGAAGATACAGAAGAGAATTTTCAAAAGATGCTGAAAAACCAAGCCACTCAGCAAGTTAGATCCATTCGGAAAGGAACAGAATAAAGTAGGTTATGCAGATCCTGCATTAACAAAAAAGTTGGACGATATCAAGAAACGGTCAAAAGAAGTGGTTGAAAAAGAGAAGTCCAAAGCATCTAGAGATTTCTCGGATTTAGTTCAAGGCAGTCCGATGGTAAAACGGAGAACTGAATCTTCCTCAAAATCCCATAAAGACAAATCAACAAAGAAAAGTACAGAAACTGAGAAATTATCATCTGAAATTCAGTCTCAAAGTGCACCAGGCAAAGACAGTGAAACAAAATGTAAAGAGGAAATGGAGCCACAGAAACGTCTGCCATTAGATATCAAGTTGTCTGGGATTTCAAGCAAAGAAGATGATGTTACAATGCAAGCAGAACAGCAGAAATGTCTGTTAACCGATAATCAAACTGAAAGAAATGAAAAATCAAAGTCACAAATAGAAAGAAAAACACATTTGCCTTCAGAAACCAGTCACTGATGTTAGAAATGGACCACAAAACATCAGCAGGGACAGAAAATGTTTTGCCGCCTGAAATTCTGCCACACAAGTCAGCAAGTGAAAGACTCCAATCTGTAACAGAACCACAAAAACTTAAATCTTTTGAAATTCAGTCTGCTGAAGAATTGAAAGGGGAAAAAATTTTAAAACTGAAACAACAACCAGAGTTTAAAAAAGATGTGCCTTCTGAAGATCCGTCTTCTAGCTCAAGAAACACAGAAATGGACGTCACAAAATCCTCACAATCAAGTTCTAACAAAGAAATAATGTCAGATAAAAATCCCATATCATTCAAATTGACTGCTAAAATTGGAGCAAGTTTGAAAACAGAAACGGCAAGTGGTTTCTTGAGACAAAATCGAAAGATGACAGTTCTGGTTTGTCTAAGAAAGAAGTTATTGAAGCTGTTGAAAGTCCACAGTTGTCTTGTGAAAACTTGATTTCTGATGCATCTAATCCTGAACAATTACCTCCAAAGGATATGGATAAGTCAACTGATCAAAAAATGTCTCGGCTATCGGAAATAAATCAGTCAGCAGAAAAGGAGAAAAAGTCGGACTTGGATACATTGGTAGAAGAAGGTAGAACTGAAAATGTGATGGAAGAAACTGGACTCAATATATTGGCAATGAAGAAGAAAAAGGAAAAAGGTTATTTTTTGGGACTTCCACTGGAGGATGAATTTGTAAGTAGTTCTCAAAGTGAGGCAAGTGAGGACAATGACATACTACCAGAAGTTAATGATGCAAAAGATAGATCTGGTGATTTAGAAAGCGAGGAATCTAAAGTTGATAAACATCAAGATCAAGTTACGTCTTCAATTAGTCCTGAGGAAAAAGGCTTTACTGGTGAGAAAGATATAGGTCTAACAACAGCACCAACAGACAGTTTCCATGACAACAAAACAGTTCAAAGGTCAGATGTTAATGTTGGTAAAGAAGACAAATCTTCCTCAAACTTTAAGGTAGAAGAATGTGCACCAGAGGAGAAAGAAGTTTTAGACAAAAAAAGAGACATTGTAGATTCCACAGTTAAAGAAAAGAAAGCAATGTTAGAGTTGTCATCACAGCCGGATTCCGTAGTAGAGTCTGGAATGTTCTTACCGTCTGGTTTGCTAACAGACAAAGTGTTAATTAGTGAAAAATATCATGAAGGAAATGATTTAGAAGGAAAGAGTGACAAGTTTAAAGTAATCAACAAAAATCTGGAAAGTATTCGTAGTGAAGAATCTGACATGAGATCATCAGAATCTGATGGTGAAAGTGGTGATTTATTAACACTCCAGGAAAAGAAACGGGAAATTTTAACAAAGCTTGTACAAGAAGAAAGTATGAAACTAAAATCAGATGAGGTACAGGAGACCGATTTACATGATATACAGGGCATAAGTAGAGATAACAGCAAGACATCATCAACAGCAACAAGGTATGGCCATCCCCAAAGTTATCAGTCCTATAGTCACGAAGGAAAAGTAAAATCCAGGTGGTCAGATACTGTTTCTGCAAGTGTTTCATTGATACAACTAATGAATTAAAGACAACAAGTCACAACAGTGGAAGAACAAAAAGAAATGGCTGAAAAGAAAGAAACGAGCAGTCTTGAAAAGAAGCATGAACAGTTTATATTAGGCTTGACCAAAGAGAGCAGTAGTGATAAGGACAGAAAATACCGTGATGAGCGGGAAAGAGATAGAGGCGACTTAGATGGGGATAAGTATGACTATAGAGAGAAAAGGAAAAGGAAAGATCATGATTACGATAAATATGAAAGGTCGTCAAGACATGGAAGGTCAAGAGGTCGAAGTCCAGACAGGAGTAGGGATAGAAGCCGAGATAGAAGTTGGGATCGTGAAAGAAGTCGTGACATGAAAGATAGGGATCGTAGAAAGGGATACGATAGAGGCTATGATAGGGGCCATAGTAGCAGAGATAAAAGATATGATAGACATTACAGTAGCAGGGATAAGGATTACGGTGATAGATACAGGAGTAGAAGAAAAAGTAAACGAGATGACAAGTATTATAGTGATGAAGATGAGTATGATGATAGATACAAAGATCGCGAAAACGGTCACATAGAGATAGCGACGATGATGATGAAAGACACAGGCGAGACGGTCGACGAAGGAAGTCATATAAAGATGACGATAGTGATAGTGAAAGTCATAGTGAGGGCGAGAGTAGGTACAAAAAGGATAGTAAAACATCACACAAGGATGATAGACATGGCACAGAACAAAAACCAGCTAAATTAGTTGATGAATGGCTCAAGTTTGAAAAAGAAATCATTGTCCCGAAAGCAGACAAACCTGCCTGCTATGCAGGGCAAACCAAATTCTGATTATGTACAGAAAATGTATGACACATTCTTTCAGAGTGGAAACAAAAATAACAACAATGAACATTTCAACAGTATCAGAATTTTCCAGGCATGTCTACTGCAGGGGCCCCACCTTTAACAAATGTAGGGGAACCAGTCTACTCACAGCAGACATCTGTGCTAGTGTCCCAACAAGGTCAGGCACTGCTTCCTCAGCCAGTGCCAGGACAGTCAGAGTTACCTCCCCCTCCTCCTAGTCAGCCAATGGTTGGTCAGCAGATGTATCCTCCTTCTCAACAGCCAGTAGTGTCTTCTCAAGTCTACACACAGCCTAGTCAGACTGTACCTGGTGTCCCTCCAGACCAGATGTATGTACAGCAGTCAGGTCAGGTCATGCAGGGAATACCACAGGAGCAGCAGATGTATATACAACAAAATCAAATGCCACAGGTTCCACCAGACCAACAAGTTTCGGAGCACCAAACCAAATGATGCCAAATCAGATGTTTGAACCACCATCTGGCCAGCCCCAAGCTAATTTAGCTCAAGGTGTAGCACCTCAAGTGTTTGACCCTTCAGGTCAACCCCAACAACCAAATCAAGTGGTACCTCCACAAATGTTTGAGCAACCGGGCCAGCCCCAAGGGGTTTTCCCAACCAATCAGCAGGTGTTTATGCAACAACACCAACCTGTAGATCACCAATCATGGGGCAGCACCAACCACAAATACCTGTAGATCAACAATCATGGGACAACATCAACCACAAATGCCAATGGATCAGCCAATCATGGGGCAACCACCAATGTCTCAAATGCATCCATTAAACCAGAATATGCCTCAACATATGTTGCCAGAACATCCTGGTCCACACGGCTTTGTTCCACCTAATCAACAGGTTCAAAATTTCTTACCAGGAACACCAGCTGAAATGCATGCATTTAGTCAACAACAACCTAAAGATAGATTCTCTGGTGGAAACAGACAACAAAGATTTATGCCTGGTAACATGCCACGTCCTGGGCCAGGAATGCCTCCAGGTCCTCCAAAACCAAGTATGCAAGAACAGTTCCCAGACATGAGGCGACAAATGCCAAGTCCAAGACCTCTGATGAAGATACAGGTCAAACCACCTGCAACGTTGCAGCAGTCCAGACTCAAGACCATCTTCAACAACAGGACAGAAACTTGTCAGACAAAGTTCTGAAGAGAGTCAGAAAAGTGATTCAGACTGGCCTGAAAAGAAACCGACACCCCATGCTCGTGTTAATAAGAAAGCAGAGGTATCTTCAGTTGCAGATTCTGCTGTAGGCTCAAGTGATGAGGTAGTAAAGAAAGATAACAAGAAAAAAGATATTGACATTGAAGAATAGTTCTAAAACTCCTGATACAGACACCAAGAAAGAATCTGAAAAGGCTGATAGTAAAGAACCAGAAAAGAGCGAGAAACCCGAGCAGCAATCTCAGGTCACCTCTCACCGCTACCTCTTACTCAGGTCACAGGTTTGTCAATAAAACTGAGAATGAAACAGGAATTTCAAGCCGAAAAAGAAATGGACCAATCTACTACCCCTCCACAAGCACAAGTAAAACCAGAAAAAGTTAAATCAAGATGGCGCCGATTTAGTGAGCTAGATCTGACAGGAAATAGTCCTAATGCTGATGAAGTGCCATCATCAACTGTGGAAGATATTGCCAGTGAAGCTCCATCAGACACAGAAGATCTAGCTGCAACGGTGAAAGAAGAGGAGAAATCCAGTAAAACTGAGGAATCTGCAAATTACGATGCATGGGATCCTGCCTCAGATATTCCAGTAGAGTCAGCACCACCACCTCCCAAAAAAGAATTTACCAAAAAGGAAAAGAAGGAAAAAGATAAAGAAATTGTCCAGAACTCGGATGTTACATCTGGGTCTGCCAAAGCAGAGACAACACCAGCTGAGAAAGTTCCACCACCACCACCACCACCACCCAAAGAAGAGGAGGAAAAAGCGGGAAAACCACCACACTTTGAGAGAATTGAAGAAAATATATATCTTGGTGAAAGGTAGGTCTATTTATTTTTCTTTTAAATTGACAAGGGAATTTTTTTTCATATAATTGTTTAATTTGTCCTTTCACCGAATACAATCAAGCCAACAGAAAAGGAAAATTAAATGTTTCATTTTCTATAACTGACTGGAAAATAATGGGCTTTCTAATTTGAAAATAAAAACACAAAATGTCAGCTTGGTTTCATGAACATGTGGGTTTTTCACCAAGTTCTGTGGTTTTCCTCCCATACTAAGAGATGAAGATGGTTTTTACTCCTGTACTAAGAGATGAAAATGGTTTTCCTCCCATACTAAGAGATGAAGATGGTTTTCTACATGCAAAAGTTCGGGCCAGTAAGCTTGAATAAAATAAGTTGTATTAACATCATCATGTTTCAAGTTAATATGTTTTATGTATGGTTTAATTAAAGTATATATTAATTTCTATTTCACAGGAAAGTTTCCAAGAAGATGAAACAGGTGAGGCGTATGTTGTGTGACTGTACGACATGTAGAGATGACCGAGAGATGGGATACGAGGCATGTGGAGAGGATTGTCTAAATAGAATGTTATATATAGAATGGTAAGTTTGTAGAACTGAATTTCTTTATACAAACAATTAATTCTTGGCAGATTTAATAGAGTTCACCACCATATTGGGTGATCCATAGGATATAATGTGCAGCATTTTAAAAAAATACTGATGTAAATAATTTCAAGAATCAAATGCAGTACAATCTCATTTTAAAGTCCCCAATAACCTTTGCCAATTGAACTTATTACTATACTATTTTAAACTCCATAAACTCATTTCTTCTATGTTTTTCTTAAAGTCTCTATCACCAAAAGACTTTATAGTGCCAAAAATGATTTGAATAAATATACTGAAGTTTTTACTTGAAAACACCAACTTATGTGATTCCATATTCTATAATGGGGTATTGGTGGCCATGTGGTTTAAAGAGCTGGTTTACATATCACAGTGCTTGGGTACAAATCCCACTCAGGAAAGATTTTAGTGTGAGGAAGTTTGTCAGTTCACTTGCCGAAGGGCAATGGTTTTCTCTGAATATTCCAGTTTCCTCCACTATACTAAAATTGATTGCCTCAGTATGAGTGTAACAATCTTGACTGTTGTAGCCATAATGTACAACCAAAGCGAAGATGTTTGCATTTATGTCTAATCTGCATTGTTATAATACAAGTTTGTATATGAATATTACTATGTTACAGTGGCTCAAGATGTCCATGTGGAGATTATTGCACAAACAGAAGATTCCAGAAGGTATGTATCTCAAAATTATATTGCTGCCACTGACATTTTAATTTTTTTTTAAAATCATTAGAACTAGAGAAGTTAAATTAAGGAAATAATTATCAAAATTTGTTTAAGGGACTTAACAGGTAGCTGATGAGTTGAGTTGAGTAATGGTGTTTAACGTCCCAGTCCAGAATATTTCACTTATATCGAGACATCTCCAACTATAGGCGAAGGTGCAGAAATTTTGCCTTTGCGTCGCGCTGATGGCATTATAAAGCAGTTTCTTTAGCATGCCAATCCCATTGGATGAAGGACCTCGTTTATTTTAAGTTCCCATCCGAAAGAGCCGTGACTTTCATTTCGTTATGCCGATTGCTTGGCAAAAGAACAGTCACTACCCACTTTCAAGTCTTGGGTCAAACCTGGCCGGAAATCGAACCCATGACCTCCCACTTACGGAACGAGCACTCTACCAACTGAGCTACTACAATTGCTTGGTAGTGATGATGATATGTATATGTGATTTCCAGGTACAAGTATAATAATTTAGTGGTTTAAAATGCATGCGTACTAATTACTTTGCCTCTCGTTACTTCGGTTTGAATCCCACTCGGATTTGTGTTTGTCTGTTCACTTGCCAGCGATTTTCTCTAGGCACTTTGGTTTCCTCCACCACCCTTAATTTGGCTTCCTCAATATAAGTAAAAGAATCTTGACTGGGGTGTAAAACTCTGTTACTCCACTCCACTCTACTCTTGTAACAAAAGATTATTTGACACCTATGCAGGCAACATTTGTTTTCAAATTGTATGATACTTTCACATATCTTTGTATGAAATCAAATATTAAAAATTCTATCCAGACTTGCATGTCCTATTATGAGATGCATTTAGAATACAATTATTGGCCCAGGGATTTGACAATTCTAATTTATAATTTGAACTAATTGATCACATAGACGTAAAGTAATGTACATGTATTCAAATTTATTGAAGCATTTAATATATACATTGTACATTATCATAATTCAGTTACTTATATCTTCCAGCGTCAATATTCAGATGTTGAACCCTTCCAGACACATTGGAAAGGCTTTGGATTAAAGGCTAATGAAGCTCTAAAACCGTAAGTTATGATAAATCAGGTATACTTATTGTTTTTCTCGCAATCATACTTAGTTTTTCTCAATTTACTTATCTAGTGGGGCCATGGTATGTGAGTGGTTAATGAATTAGCTTTCAAATTCAAGGTGTCTCACCACTGTTGGTTCGCCCTGATACAATGAAAGTGGGGGATGGGTTTCTTTCTTGTTATAGTCCTCTACTGGTTAGCTCATTACCACTGAAATGAAGTGAGGGGTCTAATTTTTATCTACAACATTGCAAGTGTGCTAACACTCTAGCATATTTTTATTTTCAAGAAGTCAGGTAACAATCAGTGCAAATGCTAGTTAAATATATAACATTTAATTATTGGCAAAACTTCCTATTACTCTCGCAAATGTTACATGCGGATTAAAAGAACACAGAAAAAAATGATATACAGTAATTGGAATACCACCTTCATTGGATTAAATTATGTTAATTTCAGTGGTCAGTTTATCATGGAGTATGTTGGTGAAGTTTTGGATTACAGGCAGTTTAAGTCACGGTCTAAGCAGTATGCCAAGACGGGGAACATTCACCATTATTTCATGGCTCTGAATGCAGATGAAGTTATAGATGCTACACTGAAGGGGAATATCTCGCGGTTCATTAACCACAGCTGTGATCCTAACAGTGAAACACAAAAGGTAGGACAGAAATTATAATATTGTTATACAACTTTTGTCTAAGTTATTACCCTTTTCGCAAACTTTGGCTGAAAACAGATTCTGCAGTTTACCTGTATTTTACTCGATAAATTATGTAAAGATTTAATTTGTTGATGAACTATAGCATTCACTTTACCTTAGAATCGTTTAAGTTGATTACAGGTGTGATAAAAGAGACTGTCAAATGAAGCCGCTGTAACTGACAGCAATGTCTGTTCTCTGACAAAAAATTGTGGGGAGCACTTTGAAATCGGCATACAAAATCATAGATACCAAACAAGACCTACAGACCTAATTACTGCTATGTACTTTACAAGTATTTCTGGTGGACTGTGTTTATTGCTATATTCTTGTGTATTTCAGTGGACTGTTAATGGTACATTAAGAGTTGGCTTCTTTGCAAGAAAAGACATTGAACCTGGTACAGAGCTTACTTTTGATTATCAGTTTGAGAGTTATGGGTAAGTTTTTGTGGAAATAATTTTCATTGAAAGAAATTTATTTGTTCTTACAACACTATAGCAGTTGTGCACATCTGTAGCATCTCTTGTCTCATTAAGTCTTTAACAATTTATGAGAAGATGTTATTTAATTAATTTGAAAAAAGCAAATATTTTAGGCACTCTGGTTGTCTCATCTTATCTTGATTTTAGATTAAATATTTTTGCATATAATGCATCTTTTTAAAAAGAAAACTGTTTAATATCAAACACAAACATTCCAGTCAATGTCATTTAATCCTTAATTTGAAAAAAGTCACATTTTAGTCACTCTAACTCTACTGTTTCAAATCAACTTATCTTAATTTCAGATGAAGTATTTTTGACTTGGCATGAAACTCCTTAATTTTTCTTCTCCAATAATAATTTATGCTAATATCTATGGTATCTGTTGTCTGTTATACAGGGAGGCTCAAAAGTGTTTCTGTGGTGCCAGTAATTGTAGAGGTGTTATCGGTGGAGTCAAAACTCAACCACAACAAACAAAGAAGAGAACACTGTCAGCTGAGGAATTAGAAAAGAAAAGACAGGAATTGTTTGAGGATGAAGGGGTAAGTGATGTGTCTTTCAGGACTCCCATTCTCTCAACTTTCAACTTTGTCTCTTGTGTTAAAACGGTGGAGGCAAGACATACATGCAAATGAGTGTTACTTATAAACCAGAGAGTAGTGGGTTGTGGTGCATGTGTGTATAGGTGGGGGCGGGTAGAAAGCAACCTATCTGTTTGTCCATTCTTTTAAAGAATTTGTGCCAAGGCAACTCTGCTGGAATTTTATGAAACTTTATACAAATGATCTCATCAGCATGGTCCAATGGTCATATCTTGATAGTTGAGGTTATACATATTGAGTTTTACAGAGGTTTGAGTATGTGTGATTTAAAGACAATTTCAGTTTTTGCAAGTGTTAAATTTTGACAAGACCTTACCATCAAGTTAAGGTAGACAAAACATGTAATTATTGTAAATGTTTAATGTTTATCTTTGACAGCTAGAGGAGGACTTAGAAGAAATGTCTCAGTTGGAGCAAGGACTTAAAAACAAGGATCATGTACTTAATATCTGTAGGCTTATGGTGAGGGCTGAAGAAGTACAACATAGGGCTACTATACTTAACATACTCCAGGTAAGTTTATATAAGTTAGATACAGGTAAATAAGCTTGGCTGCGTCAGATTGAAAATGATTCAGAAATTATAATTGTATACAAGCTGTATATGTGAAAATTAAGCTTATAGTTTACATGTACAGAAATGCATCATATTGATAATGCTTCAGAAACTTTATTTTTACAAGAAACTATGAAGTTAAAATGTCAGTCTGAGTGACAATATCTGCAAGTTGCCCAGCATCATAATTGGGCTACTTTCTGGGCATAAGCCCTGTGTGTGCACAAACTACAAGTGTTTGTTATACATGTAGATTAAAAATTAAATGCTGGTAAATTTAAAATAAATTTCGTTATAAAGTTTGAATAATAACAATAAACATTTATAAAGACACTCTCATCCATCATAATTTAACATCTCTAATTATAATCAACATTTTCTTTTCTGTAGAAAACATCTGAGAATAACTGTTTACGGTTATTTTTGGATTACCATGGGTTAGAACTGTTATGGAGTTGGCTGGCAGATAATAGAGAAGCTTCCATTGATCTCAAAATACAGGTAACTAAATATAGTCAAACTGTTCATATAACTTTGATTACAAAGTTTTGGTAACCACTAAAAGAAAAAAATAGTGGGTTTGAATTGTACAGATTTCTGTTAATAATAAGATATGCAATGACTTTTAAATATCTGTCAATTAGCAAATGCCTAAGCAGCAAATAGGGTTACCACTTAGTTACAAAATGTATACAGGTTTCATAAAATATAGTTGACTCTATGTCAGTGTTGACTTCTACAGTAGCTCAGTTTGTAGAATGCTTACTCTGTATGTGGGAGGTTGGGGTGGAAACACTGGACAGGTCTAACCAAGACTCAAAAATAGATAATGAGGTTGTTTGTTCTTTCCCCAAGCACTTGCATTTAGAAATGTAAGTCACTGGATCCTTTGGAGAACCTGATCTCCCATGTCAGGGTAGGCATGGCAATTAATCAAACCCATCCTCCATACCGCCATGAATGGACTGCAACTGTATATCATATATAAATCATCATGTTAAGTTTAGTATCAAGGATTTTAAACAAGACACATTGTTGCTTTAAGAAGTGATATAACTACATGTATTACTAAATTTTTAATTTAAGTTTATTTTTGCTTTTATAATTCTATTTTTATGTTGACTTTTTTTCAGATATTATCAACCTTAAAGATGCTGCCTATTACAAATAAAACAGTTTTAAAAGACAGTAAGATATTATCTATTGTTGAGCGCTGGGCCGCTGACGAAGATAATGGTGGTCAATCTAGTCCCTCTGTCTCATCGACCCCCGTGAAAGACAAAGATGTGCCTTCAATATTAAATATAACCAAAGATAATAAACAGACTAAGAAAAAAGTGAAGTTTGCAGATGAAGCATCAAGTTCAGATAATGAATCACGGACAAGTGCCAATGATAATTTTAGTGATATTACAGGAAATGACCTTTATACCGATTTTGAAGGGTCGCCAAATGCTCAAAGTCCCTCAAAACGACCTGACTCAAAATCGAAGAAAGATAGTGGTGTGTCAGAATTGTGTCGACAAGTGCTAGATAAGAAAGAACCATTGCTGGAAACATTAACTAAAGAATTTTCTCAGGATTCAAATAGTGAAGATAAAGGGGAGATAACTCCACCCCAGACTTCAGATTCATTAAATAGTGAAGATAGTGATAGTAATGCTGTACAGACATCAGCTGATTCTACTGATGTTAGTGATAATAAAGACAATAATTTAGAAACAGCATTAGCAGATAGTTCTTCTAAAGAGGAGAGTCAGTCAGAGGATTTAGCTTCATTAGCGACAGCGTTGTTACAACATTGGATTGATCTCAAGGTAATGAAAATTACATATCGGCCCATATTTGCTTTAGCATTTAAACTAAATCTCATATTATAAAGATATTGCAGTAGAACTCAGTAGAATTGGATAGCTCATATGACTTCCATACCTTGTAAAACTTCAATCACAGTCTAGGCATATATGCAGAAATGGGGCATTTAAGCTGATTCATTATTCCTTTGTTGAATTTAAAAACAAATTCATCTATTTCTATTTTGAAATTGTGCATATGGTGGCTGGAAAATCAGATGAAGTATCCAATTAACCAAGTGGAATGGAATTGTACAACCCAGTTAGAGTAATTCACTTATATAGGGCTGTCAGTCCTCAGAAAAAGCACCAACCTTCAACAAGCCAACAGATAAACTTTCTTACACTAGGATTTGCCTGGATGTGGTGTGAACCTAGACAGTGAGAGTCACTGGAATCTATAAAGTGGTGGTTTACTATAGAATTTTCAAACTGTTTTAAATTTAATATTTATTGATATTGTAGGAAATTTTCAAAATACCCAAAAAGCAGCAGGTTGAAGAGAGGAAGAGAATAGAGAGAGAATTAACAAGCAGTATGTAAAGTTATAATTTTATTTCTGTGCTGGATCTGTTTATAATATGTTTGTTGTGCTTAAACCACCAATAACTCTTGTACTAACACAACAGAAGTTTCTTTAACATGAGCTTACACTCAAGACACTGTCCAAATAGGTTACTGATAATTTGACTTTAGGTTAGTGACAAGAATCGCCTCAATAAGTTTCCTGATGTTTGGCTTGACCATAAAACCTTAAAAATCAATACAATTTTCAAAATGTTTATTTGAACATTGGTTTGGTTTACATATATTGTGGTTTGTGTTCTTTTTTCATCAGTGAATGTGTCCTTCTAAAAAGAAATTAATAAATACTTTCTTCAGACCTTGATTTAGCAGTGCAAAATGGTAAACAATATCAAAGAAATATTGTAATAACACAAATTTTATTTCCATATACAGGTTCAAATGGTAGACGGATGGAAAGGTTTGAAAGAAGTCAAGATCGGTACAGACATAGAGGTATTTATCACTTGTTAGTTGTATCTAGTTGTTACGTTTAACGATTTTGTAGTAAGCAATTGTAGAATTGTTTGATTTGACTTGAAATAACAAGAAAGAAAAATACGAGTCAAGTAATTGTTTGAGCATGCTTGACATAATGGCAGTACTGTCTTTGGGTCTCCAGTATTTCATGTATTTATGTGTGTAGAAGAATTCAAAGATCGCTGGCCACGCCCACAATGTTCTGATAAAGGCCCACCATGCTTGAATTAGATGCAAAAAGAATGAAAACTTGGCCTGAATTGTGCCTTTTAATGACGCCACTCACACTAGTATGTTATTAGTTGCCGTAACGCTGCTTTGGTACCATGGTGGCAGCCAATGTCGGAACATGAAAGACATGGCCAGTGAAACGTCAATTGAAACCATCTAAAAGTAATTGACAACATAATCCTACATTTAAGATGCTGGATTTCTTCATTATTGATGTGAAGTATCAGCATTGGCAAGTTGTGATTTATTATGAATTTATCAGTTCATTTCAAGTACTTCCGACTATTCCTGCTGTTCACATAAGTACCTTGTTTTGTATTCATATTGACATCTTTATCTTTTTATAATTTAGTTGCTGGTTGGGATACAGGAAAGAAAAGGAAGAGATCACAGCCACCACCACCTCCGCCATCTTCAGATGATGACACAAGGTGGGTCTCAATATTAAATGAAATCATTTATAATGTTAGCTCGCCTACATGTAGTTTTGGTGGGCAATATCTAAATCCGATATTTTAAATACTTAACTGGCTAGATAGATATACAGGTGAGCTACTGTCTGAAGTTCTTTTTATTATTCATGGATAATATAGCTGACAGCTCTCAATACTAGTTCCTACATGAATGACATAGGTAAGCGTGGGTTTTAATGAAAATTGATACAATTTTAAATAAACAGCATATTATATATGGTATATATTGTGGTGAGGTAGAAACAGGGTGATGTGGAAGAAGTGAAGATGTGTGAGCTTGCTCACTTTTCCTCTTGTTGTAGTGGAGAATGGCTTGCAAAGCAGTACATGTATTTGTAGATAAGCAGTATTTGTAGTTGAAAATTAATTACTAGTACTTACAGCTATCATATTGTGCTGTTTCACCACCAATGTCCTTCTACCCCTTAATTGGTATACATAAAATTTTCCACCGATTCACTGTGGTGATCAGTTTTTATATAACGATATTGACATACTAGCAATGTATTTGTAGAATTATCAGTGAATTAATTTTATTTGTAACAGGAAATCACTGCTGCCTGCTCCACCTAAAATGAGTAAGCAGGAACGTCGTGAACTGTTCGAGGCTCAGGTCAAAGCCCAGGATGAGATGATAGCTGAACAACAACGACAAGAACAGGAGGCTTACTTACAGTATCAACAACAAGTGATGAATGATCCTAACTATATGTATTACCAACAAGATCCAAACTGTCCACAGATGCCGGGAATGCCAATGCATCCAGGAATGATGCAGACATCCGACATGATGCAACCAGGTGAGTTTGGATATGTGTAATCTGAGAGTTAAGTCAGTTCTCAGTATCTGTGTTAATTTGTGCTAGCACAAAAGTCTTTGTTGTTTGAGAGATTTGTAACAAATAATCCATGTATTTTATGAAAAAGTTTCATGTTCTGAACAGCTGAAATATTCATAAGGAATTCGAAACAATGTTAGAACAGATGTCTAGAATGTTTCCAAATCTGAAAATTGTTATCATGACTTTCGGTTCCATTAAAGGGGGTCTTATGGTCACCAAGTGGTATAAAGTGTATGCTTAAGGATAACAGCCCCTCCCTGCCTAAGTCAAATCCCACAAAGGCAGAGTTTAAAATATTTGCCAGTTTGCTTGCTGATTAGTGATCTTGTATCCCCCACCATCTCAGAACTGACTGTCTCAATATACAGCAAGTGTTTGAATCTTCACTGGGGCATAAAACACAATTACTTCACTCATACACAAAAGCCTGCCAATATTATTGGTTTTTAAAGCTGCCCATTTAAAAGAAAAGGTGGTCATCCTTCTATCTGTCTGAAATTCTTGTCTGCACTAATTCCCCAAAATTATGAAGCACTATTTCACTTAACTTAGTGCAAAGAATCAACAGATAGGAGATGCACATATTGTTAACCCAAGTTGGTTTGCCCATTTTCCTCTTAATTATGGCCCTTTGAACATAAGTGCAAATAACAAAAAAAAAAAAAAAAAAAAAAAAAAAAATTAAAAAGAACCTGCTGGTGGGGGATAATAATTCACTGAATTTGCTTGTTTGCCTATGTGGTCAGTTCAGGGATACAGGGCGAAAAGTCAAAGAGAGAGCCAAAAGTTTCTGTCAAATGAACTGACAAACTTTTACATACTAGGATCTGTCTGACTGGGATTTAAACTTTGGCTATAAGAACCATGGCTTCCTACTATACTAAAGGGCTTTAAAATGTTATCTTGTGGCATACTAGACCAGTGTGTTTGAATTTTAAAATCGCTGCGAGTTTTAACTTCACTGTAGGTAGGAGTAGCTCAAACTTATTGTGAATACGGTACTTGAAATCTAGTGAGATTTGTGTTTAATAGATAGAGGATCTTGCATGAGTGGTTATGTAATATTGAATTTATTAAACGAGTTGAATAATTTTTTATGCAACGAGCCTTGGCGAGTTGCATAAAACATTATTCAACGAGTTTAATTAATTCAATATTGCATAAACACGAATGCAAGATTCTATTTATTATATAATCCCATAAAACACGGGGTTTTCATAGATTTAAAACTTGTCTTCTCGTTATAAGAAAACAGCAGATTGACCGAAACATAACAAGTTCACGTAACTGTACATCCGCCAAAAATATTAAAAGTAAACAATAGTCTGTCCACAGGATACAAAAACAAAACAAACATTTTCAATTTAAATACAATGTATCTTCTTTTTAAAAGAAAAGTACAAAAGTATCAGCTTAAATTAGAATCAACAAACTGTCAAATGAAACAACAACTGTGAACTGGGTCAATTGTGTGACGTCACTCTAGAATGACTTTCATGCTTTTATGACGTCACAATCATTCAATACGATTTTTATTGTATGACCGTATTACATAGGTTATTGAGTAGATTATATAATAAAAGTGTATATACAATTTATTGATATTTTACTCATATCTGTTCAGGTATGGAACCAGGTATGGAACAACAGTTTATAGATCCCAACATGGCACAACAGATGATGAACCCAGAACAGTTTGCCATGGCACAACATCAGCAGCAATATATGGAGGGACAACAATCCTTCATTGATATGTCTCGGGGTCAACCCCAGCCTGATATGTTTAATCAACAGGTAATAATTATAACTCTTATCAAATGATGCAAACATTTATTATAACTTTGCAATAAAGTAAGAATTGGGGGTATACAGGAATCACCTTGTCTATCTGTCCAAAGACATTATTTTGTCCAGAGGTTTATTCAATTATGCATGATCCAGTTTTTCTGAAATTAGGCAAAGATGTTTCTTTTGACAAGAACTTGTGCACCTGCATTAGATTTATATTGGGTAATTATCAGAAAAATAGTTAAGCATATTCTTGTAGTTTTCTAAATAAAAAATAAAAAAAATAAGAAAAACTGCTATGGAGATCACTTCTATGTAAAGACTGTTTGCCTATTTAGACTAGTGATTTAAAGTTTGTTTGCTTCATATTTCAACCAAAAGGAGCCATATATATAAAGAGCTACACTAGCTTGTTTATTAACCCAAAATTCCTTCTTTATTTAGATGCAGGGACCTTTTGTAAATGCTCAGGGAATGACTTCACAGGGGCAGCCAATAATGCAACCAAACATACAAGTACCACAAGATCAGGTCCAGGCCATGCAGGCACCTGTTGCAGATGCACAATTTTACAATATGCCTTCATCTCAAGGTCCTGTACTTCCGCAGCAGCAGCAACCATCCCAGCTACCTCTACAGTCCAATCCAGCCGTGCAGTTGAATGATCCACAAAGTCTGGCATATATACAACAGGTAAATGAGACTCTAATTGACAGCATACCTCACTATTTAACATTAATTCTTTTCACTACAGTAGCTCAGCTGATGCCTGAGACCTTTCAAACTGATGCCCTGTTTCATGGTAGGCATGACACTTTAAGAACTCTCCTTGTATAATACCCTGAGCACACTGTAAAGGAAAACATTTCTGCCACTTCACCAACAGCTGGTGAAGTCTTGATATATGTGTAAACCGCCAATCAATAAATCCAACACAAATATTTCGGTATATACAAGATTTTTCAAAAAAAGAGGGGATATTAAATTCCAGTTTCTGTCTGTCCGAAATTCTATGAAACACTATTTCACGAAACTTGTTGCAAAGAATCAACATTGATAGATGTGTATATCATTAACCAGAGTTGGTTTGCAAATTTTCCTTGTAGTTATTGCCCTTTGAACCTAAGTGCAAATCAAAAAACAACCTGCTGGTGGTCGATCCTAATTCAATGAACTTACTGAAATTCTAAACCTATTAAATACAATATAGTTTATTATTACCATAAATTAAATTTTGTACTGAAACAGATATTTCTGCATCTAATTGTTTTTTATCGAGCTTGAAATAAAAAAAATTATTTAGTTAAATTTATAATTTACATTTTAGATGCAAATGCAGCAGCAGTTGGGTATGCAAAACCCATTGGCATCTGTAGGAGCACCTGCCGTCACGACAACAGTGATATCAAACAAAGCTTCAGAAGATGAAGATGTACCTCCACCTCCATCACCACCCAAACCAAAACCTATCAAACTACCACCAAACTGGAAGTCGGCCAAAGACGCTGAGGGAAAAGTTTATTATTATCACACTAGTACCAGGTAAAATTGACTTATCTACATTGTATATTGGGTGGCAGCATTTAAGAATGAAAGTCCCATGTCACTGCAAACATGGCACCTTATTGCCCATTGCCCTGCAATTTTTGCAACTTCGCCTATGGCTGGTGACATCTCAATATTAGTGAAGTATTCTCGACTGGGACATTAAGCCCCATTCATGCATACAATCAATAAATAGGGTAGGGTGTCCTTGCCTAAGCGAGTGGTCTAAGCACAGGCTTACAGATCACAGCACAACTCTCTGTCTAGGTTTGAATTTAATTTTAGAGTTTGTAAGTTTGCTTGCAGAAAGTCTATGGTTTCTATGGGTACTCCTGTTTCTCCACTCTTCCTTAACTGATTGACCTGGATATAAGTGAAAGATCATGACAGGGGTGTAAAATCCGTTACCCTGCCTGTTTTAAGCAGTCATTAACTAATAATTAGTATCTAGTTATGCATAGTACCAATTAAAATATATCATTATACCTGTCCATTGTGTTCAATTATTTTTCTTGGACTTATGGCTCTTTGAACAAATACCTCTAAGTGGGGATCTTGCTCTAACTAAAATGTTTATGAAATAAAATGCTTTATCCTATTTACAGACAAACTCAGTGGGAGCCACCTACATGGGATCAGACAGATATGGATGATATGGAACTCGGAACTCCTGGTTCTGATGACTCAAGAGTAAGGCTTGTTTTACATTGTCATACATAACATCAGACTTCCAAGTTTTAATGTTTTATCCAAAATTTCTCTTGACTCTTAAAACAGTAGCCACCAGACTAATTCAATTGAAAGATGTAGAAATATTAGCCTGACATCAAACCATTAAATCATTTATAAAGTGAAAATGAATTTGATATTTTGATTCTTCACATCATTATTTCGGGTCGATTCTGCAATTTAGTGTTTTTGGTTTGTTGTAAGTTAACTGGAACATGAATTATACTTTATTACATATTATAAAAATGAAACACAAGGAATAAATATTTGATCATATGGTTTTATTTTAATTAATTAATTAATTTTTATCATTACAATTAACATTTATCAGTAATTGATTGTGTTTGTTTGTTTCAGAAGAAAGTCACTTTCAGTACAACACTATCAACAACAACTACTGCTGCTGCTGATACTTCTAGTGAAACTGCCAAAAAACTTAAAGATCAGTTCCGTAATAAAGTAAGCATTTGCCATAACTAATCTGGGGTCAGTTGTTCATAGCTTGATTAGTTTAATCAATTGATTAGTCAAAATTTGAATTTTGCATAATTTCAGATATATTGTGAACTTAAAGTTGAAATGTCGAAAATGAATAAAAATTCCATCAAACTTAAGCACATTGAAATAAAAATACCAACTCGATAATGACATTTTGGTTTTACCATTCATATTTTCATTTTCAGCTAATCACTGATAAAACTAATCAAGCTTTTCGAACAACTGGGTCCAGAGTATATACATTAAAACCTCCTTATAATGCCCCTCAATAATTTTGCTACCTCTCTTCTTTCCACACTATTTACATTTAGAAATCCCTTCTACTGTACAAGAAGGAACATTAGTAGTTGGAAACTTTTGCGGTTTTGATCTTCTAAACTTTTTTGCAGTAAGAAATTTTCTCGGTTCCAACTGTGGGGAAATAAAATATTTTTACTGAGAAGATATATTTACAGTACAAGAATCCCCATGAAAATTGTGAATATTTTTCCTCTTGAATGTTTCTTCTCATACAGTATGTTTTACTTAAAAGCCTCTCTTGATGTATAGCCAAACTTTAACTAAACAAATGGTAGCAAAAAAATCTGGTTTTAATATATACATGTGTATAAATAAAATAAATTACTGATTCCATTAATAGGCATGTTCCAAGATCTATTGAATGTACTACAGATGCTTGTAATTACACGCTGGTCTGATCTGATATTTTAAGGACTGATGAAGTATTGGCGAGCTGACACATACATGTACTTCAACAAACCTGTTTGTTTAAAATGCTAAATCCAAACTAGTGACTCAAAGAATCCATTATTCTAGGGACTATTAGGTGTTTTGAAACAAAACCAGTTTCTTTCAGACAAGTTTGTATAAAAATGTTGTGTTTATTTGTTGTAGATGTCTTCTTTTGTTGTGCTGTGTCTGAATCCATACAGAAAACCTGATTGTAAAGCCGGCAGAATTGTGTCTACTGAAGATTTCAAACATCTTGCTAGAAAGGTATAAAAATGTTTCTTAGGACATTTTTGTTTTTAATAATGTTTGTTTCAGTTTTGCAGAGCTGTGGTCAGGGCAAGATATTCACAGGACTATTGTTATAAGTAAAAGAATCTTGGCTGTGGTGTAAAACACAATTGTTTTATTCCTTCTTTTTATTATAAGATCTCTTACAAAGGTGGGTTACAGGGCAGCAGTTTTCTCTAAGTACTTTGGTTTTCTCCACCACATCAGAACTGATCACTTCAGTTTTACTTTTAAACATGGTTTCACCCTTCCACCCTTATATAAAATATACAAGAGGTGTCAACCTTGATCTTCTGTCCAAACTGTTTGGTCAGAGTTTTTGATTGACTAGATGTTCTGGTGATTTTCACTAATTAGTGCCCTTTTGTTATTACATCTTTGCTTGTGTATTTTGTATACAAAGTTTTCAAACTTTGTGTGAAATTGCTATATTGAAAAATAATGTCCAAGGTGTATATTGGAGAGTGTTGTTAATATTTTCATTCTATTTATTTTAACAGCTTACTCACCATGTGATGGCAAAAGAATTGAAGCATTGTCGACATGTGGAGGATCTAGAAGTCAATGAAAATGTCAAATCTAAGGCTAAAGACTATGTGAAAAAATACATGGGTAGATTTGGTAGTTTATATAAAAAGACATCTTCACCAGATATTTGATGTTAAATTTACTTAGTCAAATCTTATAATTCAGGTACATAGAATTAAAATCTATTTTGTTACCGATACATAGTTTATTAATATGATCTAAATCATGTCATAATCCATGACTGTGTTGATGAGGTTAGTAAATGTTACCCCTGGACAGACAACATAGCAGTCACTCTATAACATTTAGTAGTCCGGCTATCATGATGGTGAACATTTGACATTTGTGCTCATGATGACAAATACGATATTGTGTTAAAAAAAGTGTTTTCAATGGGGTTCGCTGATGTACTATGTGGCCATCACCCCTCAACATTTTGGAAAATGTTGTAGTCACAAATTCTGGAAATAATGTTAATTTTATGGGAAAACGTGAAGTGATATGATTCCATATCCATAGGAAACAATTGCTTCACACAAACATTGAGGTTATCACATGGTACAGCAGCAAACCTCATTTTAGATTTGCACAACTACATAGGGCAATTTTGAGTGTTATTTTTAGCATTTTTATGATTGTGATTATGGTAATGTGCTCGAATGTGTTAAAAATTCTGAAAAAATACAAATATTATGGGGTATTGGGCAGTTTATTTGTGAACCCCATTATTTATGAGGTCCAACTTGTTTATTCATATTTTCTTCATAATTTTACATTTCATTTGTAAGTGTATAGACAATGTTGTTCTCAAGTTTTACACATGATAAGAATGAATGGGATATGAAATCAAGCATACCTTTATTTAAACTAGAGGTTTAGTAAGAAATGAATGAGAGAAGATCATGTGAAGTGTATTTGTTTTTGTTTCCGGTAGAATGTACAGGTGAAATAGATTTTCATTTTCAAAAATAACATTGCAGTATTGCTTTATATTTTTTTTCCAATGAAATAAAATACTTGTTAACATGATATTTCTAAAGGCAGCAGATTTTGAACATATTTTATTTGCCAGTATGTAAATAAATAATTATCATGAAAAGTTAATAATTAAGATAATAATGATTGAAGTTATCGATATTTAATAAATAATCATGTATTTATTTATCTGATCATCATCAAGTCACTATTTTTGGTCACAGTGATTATGTTCATCATACTTGTTAGAGACAAAATTGGATCGTCATATAGTATTTCTTGTGTTTCAAGTATGTTTTTTGTTTTTGGTTAGTTTTTTTTTTGGTTTTTTTTTTGGGGGGGGGGGGGTGTTCAAAGAAAATAATGTCAGTTGAAAAATCTATCCCTGTGTAGAGGGAGACACTACATTGGTAAATGTAGTTCATTTGAAATAAACATGAATTTCACATTGAAAATTACACACGAATTTTGTCCGAGTTAGTTATACAAATGTACATAAAATTCATATGATTTCACATGAGATGATATTCACGTGAAATTCACAGGATAAAATTTGATTGTGTAGTGGCCCTCATGAGAGTGCATAAATAATTTATTTTTGATACTATATAACATAGTTTCCACACCCGTTTTGTGTAAGAAAGAATTAAATCCAATAAACATGATGAAATTGGTAAAAGCCATTTTAAACCTCGTACATGTACTTGTTTATCCATTGTAACCAATAACAAGCTAGTAAAAGTTAATTGAGGAGTGGGGCAATTGTAAGCGAGGAGTGGGGTAAATGTATACCGACCAGTCTCATGTAATATAATTATGAGTTACAGGGCTTTTGTTGCAAGATATTTTGTTTGTTATGCATTTTCTTCAGTCGGTTACTAATAACTATTAAAAAAAAGGGGGGGAGGTTTGTGCAAATGTACACCTTTATCAGTTACCGGTAGTCATATTTAATCATGATATGTGTGTCAATTTCATTTATTAGATTGTACAGGTTTTTTTTTTTTTTTTTTTTTTTTTTTTTTTTTTTTTGAAAATATTGTATATGAATTTTTATTGTTAACCTGGCTTTAATGTTCATACTTACAGCTTACAACACACTTTAGTGCTAAGTGTCACTTTAGGCACAGTTAAAGGTACAGTGCCTTAAATGTATATGTACTTACATACATACAGTGGTATAAGTATTTTGATGTTCAATTTTGGTTATTTGTGAATCACTGGCATTGAATTCACACTGTAGTCTATCTTATACATCATAACATGTACTGGTATATCATATTTGCAACACATACATGCACTCGCTCATTTTCAATCATAAAAATGACACATTGAAAGCATGCAAACAGATATTTGTCATTCACGCTGATCTTTATATACGCCATTCTTATACATGTATAAATTAATGTAAAATGTTTCATATTTGAAGCAGAATAATTAAATTATCGCCATTGTTTTCTAGGTATTGAGAAAAATTTATACAAAAATCTTGGGTTTGCTCAAATTATTAAGAATTGATAAAAAATTTCAAAATATTTTGGCCAAATTTTGTTAAAATAGTACTAACTCCGAAAAGAGCTTGTAAAGACACAAAATCTGGTATTTAATGGACATTACAAAACTGTAGATTTCCAGAAATTTCCTGATCTTACCAAGGACATGTTTAGCTCCTAAACGAGCAAATGTTCCACCATTTACCACAGACATCATTTGTTTTAATGGTTAAAAATCTCAGGTGCTGATAGTATTCAAAATTAACAATAGAATTCAATGGATGCTGGAATAAATGGTGAATTTCTTAAGTAATTGTACTTAAATTATTGAGTGATTTATAATGTGAATGATTTAATGCAAAATATCATTTTTCCCATTAAAAATAGGCGAATTTAGTCATAGACAGGAAAGGTTAGTGTAATAAAATTGTTATTTATAACATTTTTCTAATAAATCCTTCTTGTCGTTTCTCGGACATTCTATTGTGAGGAAATTTGTCAACTCCCTTGCCAAAGGTCTGGGTTTAACCAGGCACTCCAGTTTCCTCCACCATTCCTTCAGAAATGACAGTCTCACTATAAGTGAAACACTAGTTCTCTTGCTTGGGATGTAAAAACAATTACTCCGCTCCACTACACTCCTTATGTTTTAAATCGAGCACATTCAGTTTGTGAATAATATTACTAGGACTCAATTTAAAGGAAAAACAAAACCTGAACAATGTTTTAAAAGAATTTAAGGCATACATCTGTACTGTTATACATTCTCCACATACAGAATTTTGCTTTTGAAAAATACTTATTGGCATTACACTAGTGAAGGTTGTATCAAGGGAGATAATTTGATAGGGACATACCTCTCGTCTTACATTATTACTGTCACACTTCCAGTCTTATGAATTTATGTAAACAGTACTTTATTATCCAGGAACATGTCTGGATATTTTAATTACAGAAGATGGAAGAGTAACAGTCAATTTCTTATGTTTTTTATATTTTATATGGTTCAATTTATTAATATAGTTTATAGTATATATATATATATCTATCTCTAGTTGTTATTCGTCGGTGTAAATTTTGTCATTCATCCATTGTTATTCTACTAGCTCTGTAAAGAAATGTGACATGTATATTTAGATCCCGTTTTGTTTGTGTACAGTCTTAAGTTTTCAGTATTTTTAGTATTGGTCATTCACAATTTTGATGGCAAAGTGTACAAACAGCAGGTCTATTTTAATATTGGTTTTCAACAAATAAACTGTTGCCATATAAATAAGACAATATGCTGTTATTACCTCTATATATATATATATGTATAGACTTGTCCATGTTTATAATCACTCTGTCCATGTTTATAATCACTCTGTCACGAGATTGTAAATGACTTATACATGTATTGTTTTGTAAAAAGTTCTGTTTTAAATTTAACCACTTTCTGTAACTACAGTTTGTTTATAAAACAGTTTAGTGTTCTGTAACTGTATTCTGTATAGCAATCGATTTCTTTTCTTTTTTCCTGTATCCTCATGTTTATTTCCTTGGAAGAATTTGATACATTAAAATCATCAGAAATTTTAGAACTTTCATACTGCATACTAAATAATTCTTCATAAACATAATCGTTTATAAAACAGATTGATTTTATAAATGGTATCCATTTAAGTAACATATCACATAGCAGATTTTTATCATAAATATTGAACCGGTAAGATAGCATGGTGAGTTTGGATTGGGTGTATAGTGTGTGTTGTGGACGTTTACAGTGTGTGTGTGTGTGGATGTGGGTTGGATGCATATTTTGTGTGTTGTGGATGTTTGCAGTGTGTGGATCTGGTGCATATGTGTGTACATGTATGTGTGGTGTGTTTATGTGCGGAAATTGCTACTGAGTGAGTTGTAAGTGAGTCTTTTGATATAGAATTATATACATATACCTAAACAATGGTTATAACCATAATTTTCTTTATTACTGGTAATTTGAATAACTAAATATTGACAGTCCATCATTCTTCATCTGTTTACTTGTTTGTAACTCAATCGTTTCATAAAAATTAATCTTGATACTAGTTGTTACTAAGTGTCCAGATTTTGTGCAATATCTAAATTCATTCATCTTTTCATACTTGTAGAATAATCCAGGCTACATAATTGTTATGCTTTTTGTTGTAAATATTATTTGTAGAATATTTTGTAAATAAAGATGAATTGAAATTTTATGTGAAAATAAATATATTAAATCTTTTTCTCTTTTGACATTATTTTATATGTAACATACTGGTATTTTTGATTTATTTTATTTTATGCCAAAATGGAAGTTGCGGCACTCCAGTAAAATATTTACTGATTTTGAAAATGAACCGAATTTATATGTTTTCATAAGAAAAAGTGAATAAAATGAAAATACAAACATATTTCTCAGTTATGTTATCTTTTATTACCCCTTTCTGATACAGAGTAGAAGTTTTGAGTCTTTCACACAACATATTTTACAAACTTCTAGTTATCTATCAAGCTAATATTGTAAAGAATTCTACAGTGGATATGGCATGCAAATCATTGCCATAGTAGTTGTATTATATAACTAAATTTCGGCAGCTGGTGATATCTAGATATAAATGAAATAATGTACCTTGTGTATAGGTAGGTGTGGCATGCTAAAGAACTCTCCTTGCACATTGCCCTTAATGCACTGCAAAGGCCAAATTTTGGGTACCTGGTCTATAGCTGGTGATGTCTCAAAATAATATATATATATATAAGAATATTCTTCACTGGGACTAGCCCATTTAATCAACTTATCAAACGTTATGGGATTCTGCTTCTGCATGGTACCTTGGCAATCAATCCCCTTTTAAATGCTCATTACCATCAACAGAAGTAAAAAAAAATGTTTATACCTATGGAGTAACATTACATCAAATTGAAGACCATGAAGAAGATATATAATTTAGAATAATGTGTGTGTGTCGCAATTAACTGCTTGTGTTGTCGCAATAGACAATATGTGTGATGTCATTATCAACAGGTTGTCAAATTAACATGTGTGATGTCAAAATAAACTGTTGTCAATAAACATTAAGATTTTTGTGTCACAATGAACAATATGTGTGATGTCACGATTAACGTTTTATGTTGTCAAGTCAACAATATGTTTGATGTCATAATGGTATGTCTGTCACAATAAGCAATATGTGTGATGTCACGATTAACGTTTTATGTTGTCGGGTCAACAATAGAGGGTATGTTTGTCATAATAAACAATATATGTGATGTCACAATTAACGTTTTATGTTGTCAGGTTAACAATAGAGGGTATGTTTGTCACAATGAACAATATGTGTGATGTCACGATTAACGTTTTATGTTGTCAAGTCAACAATATGTGTGATGTCATAATGGTATGTCTGTCACAATAAACAATATGTGTGATGTCACGATTAACGTTTTATGTTGTCAGGTCAACAATATGTGTGATGTCACGATTAAGGTATTGTGTTGTCAAGTCAACAATACATATGATGACACAATAGTATGTTTGTCACAATAAACAATGTGATGTCACAATTAACGTTTTGTGTCGAGTCAACAATACGTGTGATGTCACAACGTTTTGGGTTGTCAAATCAATAATATGTGTGACGCCACAATGGTGTGTGTTGTCACAATCACCAATATTGTGAAGTCATAACGTGTTTGTGTTGTCAAGTTAACAATATGAGTGACGTTACAATAATGCGTGTTTTGTCACAAATATTATGGTTGTTGTCACGACGGTATGTTAAATTTCACGTCATAGTACACACTGCATGTGATATCACAATTAATTCTGTGTCACGATAAATAGTACATGTGACACAGTGTACATTACGAAAGTTGTCACAATAATATTATGTACATCACAATAAAAATATATTGGCGATGTGATTGTCACAATTAATAACGTCAGTGTGTCAGAAAAAAATATACACCTGTGATGTCACAATACCCAATATAATAAAAAATATTTGTCTGATTTCGAACTTATGATTTGTGTGTCACAAAAAAGTTAGAAGAATGTGTTTATAGTTGTACCATATGTATACCATACCTTTTGCAGGACAAACTGAATACAGGGCATCATGATTGGTTTGTGTCGCAAATACGTGGTGTACATATTGACTATAAACACTATTTGAAAACAATTCTGAATCATGATATCAATAATATAATCTTTTATTCTGCAACTCCAACAATTAATTTTGCAATTACTTAAATTCAGGGAACGTTTATTGCTATACACAAAGAATATGGTTCCAGTACCTTTACATGATCATACTTTAAAACACCATATGTTAGCCCTCTCAACCTCATGCACCACCTCCTGTGGGCTTGAGTGAATTGAATTGACTCAATTCCATCACAAATTGTTGCTTACAACAGTTATACACGGTCACTTTTAAGTCAGACAAGTTTAACAACCAAAGGATTCAAAATAATACATTAAATTTTGTTTTATTTTCCTGTTTTAGAATAAAATGGTCTGAAAAATTCCAGTTGCAACAAGTCAAATGGTCTGAAAAAAAATCACAGGTGTAACAAGCAAAACAGTCTGAAAATCCCAGTTGAAACGGGTCACTGAAACAGTCTGAAAAACCAAAGTACAACAGGTCAAACGCTCTGAAAATTCAAATTGCAACAGCCCCAACGATCTGAATAATTCCAATTGTGACCAGTCAAATTGTCTGAAAATCGCACTTGTAACTGAAGTCAAATTATCTGGAAAATTCCAGTTACAACAAGTCAGTCTAAAAAATCACAGGTGTAACAAGTCAAACGGTATGAAAAATCCCAGGTATAACAGGTCAAACAATTTGAAAATTAATTGCAGCAGTTAAACAGTCTAAAAATCCAGTTGCAATAGGTGAAGGGCTCTGAAAAATCCCAAGTGCAACAGGTGAAACGGGTTAAACGATCTGAACTAAATGTGCAACATTTAAACGGTGAATATTGCTTCTTTGGCAAACCTACCGTATATCTTTAACATATATGGAAATTTAAGACCCCATCCTTGGTGCAAGTTGCTAGACACCCTCATAATTATAGTGCAGTACATATACTAGTATTTATGAAAACAACATTGTTCCAGACTTATCATAATAAAAAGTTGTTGAATGGTACCAAAGTTTTCAGGTGCCTTGGGGTCACAAAAAGTTGAGGCCACAGTTTTTTGCATCCATATGCTGTTAGAAGGCAAATATTCCTTTTAATGTTGTATTTTTGTGTTTACTTTAATAATACCAAAATGTCAATTTATTGATAGTTCATATTGTAGATGGTATGTGACGTTTAAAATATTAGCTAGTAAACAAATATTGAGAAGGAATACAGATTGTGTTGAATGTAGAGTACGTGGCAGTGACACACAAAAAAGTGCAAGTTTTTCAAACAACAACTGGTACACAATGTTTGAAAGAATAAAAAGTTCCAAAGTACGTGGAATTCATATAAAATAAAATAAAATAAAATAAAATAAAATAAAATAAAATAAAATAAAATAAAATAAAATAAAATAAAATAAAATAAATAACATTTAAAATAAATAAATAAATAAATAAATAAATAAATAAATGAAATGAAATGAAATGAAATGAAATGAAATGAAATGAAATGAAATGAAATGAGTAACGTTAGTTATTTGAAAACTACTATTCATTGCTTCTTAATAATCAAAACATCTTTCCTGGAATCCGGTAAGCCCGCTTTGATTGAAATGTCAGAAAAACAAAGAAATAATATAATATCATCGCTTCAAAAGTGATCATATTGTCAAAGATTTATCTCGGCTTGTCTTTCAAGATTATGTTCACGGCGACTTGACTCAGCTTGTGTATGGGTAGAGTGGAAAGAATACAAGTATGGTACGATTGGTCGAGGGTACCTTGCAATACCTCATGAATATTTATGAGGCCGTCATTAACTTGTCATGAATATTCACAGTGCAGCATTCACGACTGTCATGGCGCTATGATGATGGAGGGCTTACGAGTTGTTGTCGTATTTATATCGATTTCTTCTGTTTTGGGTAAGTATCACGTTGATAAGAAATGTCATCAACAATTCTAAATTATTTTTTTCTCAAACGATCAGAAAATTATTTCGTTGAGCGCTGAAATGTTGATATTAACACGATTTTCTTCGCCGTCTGTGAAATCAAAATTTTTCAGTTCATGTTTTTTTGTGTGTTGGTCATGACTGGCACCGGTGAGTCTACTGTCGTGTACAGCAAAATAGATTCACTTTTATCCTTGTTTGTGTTTGTTGAAATATTTTTATAAACTCCAGTGCGTAGTTTATACATCCCGTGCAAACCTAAAAATTGTATTTTGTTTAAAATTAATTGAAATTGTGTTCTGTTGTGCCTCCGTTTATGAACAAAACAAAGTTGTGTTTTGACACAAGCCTGACCGTGCCTTTAAGTAAATTAAAATTAAGGGTAAAAGGATTTTTTTCAAATTTACTTCTGAAGTATAAAAAATATATTGAGGCAGTCTTTTTGGGATGGTGGGAAAACCAGAGTACAGGGATAAAAACCACCGACCTTTGATAAGCCCAGCTGATTTATAAACTTGTTACTTTCTCGCAAGACTTGATCTAGAATCAGACAGAGTAGGACTACATGGTCCTAGTTGGTTTGATGTGCTGTGATTTGTGAGTGTGCTTTAGACCACTCCACCAACAAGGCACAATAAGATGAGGCCTAAAAAAAAACGTGTGTTTCCGCTAACCCGACCGACCCAACTAAAACAATTAAAATCCGTTTTCGTTTTTCAATTAAAACTCTATTGTATCAAAAACAAGTCAGCAAAACTTTAAGCAGTGAATACATGTAGAAAATACAAGTATTTTAGTTATATTTTTAATTTTAAATTACATCTAAATCATCTAAAATAACTTAAACAACACATTTATAATATAATTTTAACATAATACATTACATACACATGCATAACATATGCTATTAAAAAAAAAAAAAAAAAAATTCGACCTACCGACCCTTTATAATAATTCTATGTTATAGGAAACACTCATATTTTTTTTAGGCCTGAGGGTTTGATATGTACACTAAAAATTCTTGTTTTACAAATGTATAAGTTAATATTAATGTGAAAGATGTCAAAGACATCTGCAGTGATGAGAAAATGAATGCAATGTTATTTGCTTCTTATTTGCAACTCTTGCAGAGCATTTGCAATCATAATTGAATGAGGTGACTGTGAATTAAAATATCACTGGAAAATTACCCTTCTGGAGCACCCAGCCTCACTTTTGTGCTGGATGTTCTTGTTTGCAGTTTTTACTCAGCTTCTTGGATTGTGCTTTAGACATAGGCATGTTTGTCTTTGATTGGCCTCCCATTGTTATATTTTTGGTTTTACAAACTTTGTTTAAACACATTTATTTTCGCATATAAAAAAATTAAAAATGGTCCTTTTCTGTTCATTTCTTAGGATCCTGTGTTATTAAACAAATTTATATGCTGAAATATTATAGGCCACTTATTTCACAACTTAGCTAGATGTAAAACTGAAATTACACAAAAATTCAACTTCTAGACAATTTTAATGGAGTAATATATTGATTGATTAATGAGATTTGTCAGTTTGTTCCACATCACTGATCGATAAATCATTGGTGCTCCAAGACTGAATTGGGGTGATGGTTGTGAAAACATAGTTCATGTAAGTTCATCAGTATTCATAAATCTAGTGAAGCCATACACTGTTCAGAGTTATCTGTACTTTGAAGTGGTTCTCTAAGTCTAATTATTAATATCTCTATTGTTAATTGGTCAATTAATTGGCCAGAGTTTGGTTTCACAATGAATATGTTCTTTGGAAATTTTGGCAATGTTACCAATAAAGCATATGTTTTTAATTCTTCTCAGGGGTTCAAACCTTTCAGGCCAGAGGTCTGGGACCTTTTTATTTCACATTTGGACCTTTGATATTTAAATTGTAAAAGTCTGATGCACCTGTCATTTTTAGCCATGATCCATTAAAGAATTTTTAGATAATTCTACCTCTGCAGTCTGCATATAAATAACAATCACAAAGTTGCTTTTACTAACCAATCTTATTGTCAATATTCAATTATAAAACCAAAGTTTATATTGTCCAACTGTTTTCAAGAAATAAAGTTTGAATACTGCATACCAGTGCTTAAAAAAAGGAACATTCTCATGTATACAAAATTAAAAGCTAAATGAAGGTTACAAAACAGGATAGTTGGTTACTCAGTATGGCTAAAAATGATCTGCAAAATTCTATCTAAAATTCTTGAATATCTTGAAAAATGACAAAATTATGCAGATGTTACATGTTGTACATCAGCCTTTGAACTACCCTGAAATTAAGCCTATAGAGCAAACACGAAGCAAGTAACAAGTGTTTAATACTAAATTTAAATTCTTAAACATTCCCTTTTATTTTAGTGTTTAAATGACCTAAAATGAAATAAATATGACTATCCGGCAAACATATATATATACATGTAAATGAAATTTTATACCGTAAATAAATTATCATGCTTATTGTAAACAATATACATGTATTTAAAAAAAAGGAAAAGAAAGAAAAATTAAAAGAAATTTAGAAAATGTGAGAACACACACATACAGCTGGGGATTATGAACTTTCTATAATTTAAATACCTGACAAATTTACCATGCAATAAAGAACCTTTTACAAATACCTGTACAATTATATCTAGCTTCACCTGCCTCGCTAGGTCATGTTGACAATTTTTTATCTGATACACCGTCATTAATGCTATAACATAATATCTGCATATTATAAAATATCATATGTACATGTGGTATATAATTATGTTATGTTTACGTAAGAAAGCACATAATAATGATTCAGATTTCAACAATTAAAGCTTTAAATTTACACAAATCAATACTTTGTATCTGACTGTATCTCACATTATAGAGACAAGATTTTGCTTTTAAATATCAAATTAGAAACTCTTATACATGTCTTATCTTTGTTTTTGAAGTTGTTTTGATTTAGCTCACCTGGTCAAAGTGTTGTGCATGTTTTCTTATTCATTTGTGTACCATGTGTCTGTATTGTGTCATTGTGTTATCTTTCAACATTTCATCATTTGTGTGACATAGTCCACACATAGACGTTGGAGACATTTAAGAACCAGATTTCCAACATATCTCATTCGCATTTTAAACTTTCTCTTATTTTAAGACTTTCATTCGATTCTTTTTCTTCTTTTCTACCTTCTTTTCTTACTAACTTTCCTGCTCGTATGCTGGTGATAACCTTCGTTGACGAAGGAAACCATTATAGTTGGCAAATGGCAAATTTGTGTGCAGAACTATTATACTTGTTGCATTGTATGGTGTTATCTTGATTAGTGAAAACTTATTTAAAATTGACTGTATTAAAGCATTTTTTACATTTATTAAGCAAACTATACATTGTTATCCTTTAAGTAATTTGCTTTATTACCCATTCTGGTATAAGAATTGAATATAAATTCTGTCTTTACAGAAATGAACAAATTATTTTGGGCAGATTATTCAATGTACAAGATATGTTGTTTATTTTCTTATAGGCACTGATTTGGTGGCTTAGTGGTAGAGCCACTGCCACAACCCTAGTCAGGTCACATACATGTATAAGACTTTTTGAGGTTTGAGATACTGCTCCTGGTCTGGTGTTCAGTTTTAAGAGGACAGAGTGTTGGCTTGTTCATCTGGTGTTGATATAGTATTGTATTCTTCTGGCATGCTTGTTTGGGACATACTGACTCTGAGCTAGCATCTTAAAGTTGCACTGAGTGCATGCTAGTACAAGACGGGCCACAAAACACACTCACATCTTATGCATACACAAGCTGGTTCTAAGATTAATCTTTAGAGATTCAAGCACTTGATCTTGTCATAATTAGCTGAAAGATTGCTGATGTGACGTTAAACAACTTACAACAACTTACTACTACAATTACATACAGATAGAAAAAAGTTATATAGTCCATTCATAAATGTTTTATTTCAAAAAAGTATAAGCATTAAGCAGATGCATGGACATCATAACACTATTCCTAAAAAGGGTACTTGAAGAATTGTAATGTCTTCTTTGATAAAATTGTGATACTTTATACAACAGGACCTCTTTTAGAATTTAGTCAATGCAGTGAAAAAAATTCAAATTTAATGGAAAGCCAAATAAAAATCTCTTAAAAATTTCACACACATGTAAAAGCAATAACTTGTGTTGATCAGGCAGTGTGCGGATTAGTCACGGATCAATTGTGTGAAGATAATCCTCATATGAAATGATTACACATTAATGCATTGTATATATTTTGATGTGTTTTATACAGGCTGTCATGCTGACGACTTTGACTTTTACAAGATACTCACAGTTAACTTTCCTCTCACCTTTCATCGCTTTTCAATTTATTCAATGCTGATTTTTTTGTGGACCCAGGTGGGATTTTTAAATAACGAATCAACAAAGATGTTTTGGTGCAGTCTGGCGTAGACAGCAGTGTTATCCTAATAGTGTTATATGTTGTATGTTAAAGTAGATAAATTTTATATTTTATTTTAGAAATTAGTGTGCAGTGGTCTATTATGAATTGACTAAAGAAAATGTTCCTCTCTATTTGGAAATTAACAAATTTGTTACAAGCACAGTTTTTCATATTTCGCTTTGACTTTGTTTATTTTTGCAAAGTTATAATTATAATTAAAAAATTTAAAAAATTCTAAAAACCGTATACAGTAAAATTTTACTCTGACACCTTATAATGTAAAAATGCTTTAAAACAGTATATTTTAAATGACGTGTTTTCCATGATATCAAGATCCTGTGTTCGATTTCTTTTGATATCACAGACACAGTTGTTGATGTGTTGAAAACAATTTGCACAATTTCGAAGAATGGAATGAAGTATTTCTGTTTTATGTCCCAGTCAAGATTCTTTCACTGATATCGAGATGGTGGAGAAATCTTTGAATGCCCCGAGAATCTAGAGATCTTTTTCACATTAAGATCTGCCCAAGTGGTGTTGAGAGATACTGTGATATGTAAGCTCATGTTTTAGACACCTCATACGATGAACTGCAGAAGATAGTCATACTTTGAGTGAAACTTAGGATGAAATAATTGACCAAAATCATTCTTTCTATAAAGTAGAGTTTTCATCCATTCCCATATATCTGTAGACAATTTAAAAAATTATGATGCACATTTTCCTAAATGCTATTACTGCGTAAATTGTGGTCTGGTGAGCTGCGTTTTCCAACGGGTATGTGCTATACCTTTTAAGTTTATATTTTGATGAACTGCATTAGATAATTATATTTTTTCTGAAACTTTGGATGAAAAGTGTTAGACGGTAAGATTTCAGTTTGAATAAAACCGGTATGTGTGAAGATTACCATGGTAGATTTTTTTCATTGTCATAGATACTTTCAGAGTTTGTATATAGGGTTGAATTTTCCGCTGATTATATGTAAAGTGCAGTGAAGTATTAATTATTTAAGTGAGATTTGTGATTGATACCTGGCTGTATGCACCTGTTGTAATGTATCTACAGCACGGGACCTGTCATTATGTAATTGCACACTTATAATTTACAAAATCAAGTTAATCTTGACTTAAGTATTCATCACCAACTGTATTCATACCCTACCTGTAAATAAACAAAGTTTAGGGATATATAGTCCGTCGGTCCGTCCAGTTTTCTGTCTGTCCTGATATCAAGTTATGTCCATACTTTTTAGAGGTATCTATGAATGAATTTCAATTAAACTTGGAACAGATGTAAACCAACATAAGAAGATGTGTTGCATACCTAATTTAGGTGTGTAGGTCAAAGTTCAAGGTCATGAGATTAAATATTTAACTGTTAATTAGCTTTACCATGCCTTGCATGAAGTTAAGGGAAAGATCCTAAAATGATAAAATGTAAAACAATCTTTTTGTCCCATTTCTGGCCAACTTCAACAGACTGAAGATTTTGCCAGTTAGGATGTGCACATTAAAAACAAAAGAACAAGTTTAATGTTTGTAAACTGGTTAAAACTGTTAGTTTGAAGTTACTGTGTTGTTGTTGAATTCAAGATCTTTGTTTTGAAACAATCAATTTCAGTAGATAGGTTGTTAAGTCATTTTGATCATTTCTGTGATTTTTTTTTCAAAAATTTTACGTGAACTTGGGGGACAGCAAGACGTAACAAGGTAAAGATAAGGAAATCTCAAGCTAAGTTTTTGACCAAATATATTGGAATGAGGGTTGAAGTTTTCTTATAAGTAGTGATTGATTATATTTCTTTTATTACAAAATGCATCAATTCAAGTTAAAATCTAGACTTGCACAAGTCCCTATATTAAATTATTAATTTCAGTATCTTGCCCCTTTAAAACTATTACAGAGATCAACTGACAAAAGTCAATTTACTATCAAAACCCGTGAATTTAAAGGGGCAAGATACTGAAATTAATAATTTAATATAGGGACTTGTGCAAGTCTAGTTAAAATCCATTCCAAATTGACATACATCTGATTTCATTGATGAATTTTGGAAGGGGAAAAATTGTACTAGCTGGTTGTCCTTCATAGGGAGGTTCAAGGTGAGTTAGGTGACAATATCTTTCTTAGATCTTTTTATGGTTTTTTTCAATCTGGGGTGTAAGATTCATCATATACCAAGAAGACATGTGGCTGACCAGTCATAACATGAAAAATATCCACTCATAGCTTCCTTCTCAAATACTCTTTAAATATCTTGAAAAAATATTGTTTGAAACATGTATCAGTGTGGGGTTAGTTCTGAAAACAAATATTACCAGACAATGCACCAGGTGTCCAAAGTTGACCATATATGACCATTAATGTTTAAATTAGAGCTTAACAAGGGATTAATACACAATAGATTCTGGTAATTGATATAGAGTGACACATGGGATAAAAGGGTCAAGATCTCTACACCTGGGGATGATGATCTGGTCTGAGAACTAATAAGATTTTATTTTTTTTTTATATATTTAATTTTATAGTTATTTTAAAGGAATTAAACATGGGGACTATATACAAGTGAAAAACATTTCAAAATTTTCACACAAGTATATACATTTGAAATATAAAATAAATGAAGATTCACCAAAATTACACTCACTGCCTCCTTTTCAATATTTCTTTTATTTGTTTCATCTACAATTAGATAGGACTTCCTTTTTCGTTTTGTACACCCTTCCCCACCAATTAAATTCTATGTAAAATGTTTGAAAAGCTATTTTTAACCTAAATTTTCCAAATAGCTTGGATTGATCATGTTTAGACTTTTTCAGTCCAAAATAAAATTTTAGTGGGCGATGGTTATAAAAATGGAAGTCTTTCCGCCTAATTATTCATATACAGTAAAACCTCGATTCATCGCCACTATTTGTTCAGTCAAATTTTGGCATTATAAAGGGGTTTGGCGATAAATCGGGGGAGGCAGATAAAGAAAAACATAAACAAAATGGTTTTTTGGGACTTCAAAATAGTGTGGCGATAAGCGAGGTGGCAAAGTTATCGAGGGGCATTATAACGAGGTTTTACTGTACCAGTAATGTGTTTTCACTGATCAGGATTGCCTTGCGTGTACATGTGTTATGATGCACTGAGTGCACATGTTAATCTATGTTCAATATCCCACACTTCCTATATTAATGCACGTCGCAGGTGCACATGATACATGTAGGATACATATAATATAACCACAACAGTCATTATTAATCAATTTATTACATACATGTGGTCACAGATAGTTTTGATTGCAGTCGTAATATGTTAAACATGCACATTTTTACATGTGGCTGTGTAACTTTGCCTTGAAACAAAGTTTTTAAATATGTTAAAATCCCTGGTTAGTGATTCTCAAAAGCAACAAAACAGTAACATATCTGTATCATATTCATTCCTTTTGGGAAAGGCTAATGGGTTGGTGGCCAAATGGTGTGGGTTGATTGCCAGTCGACAGAATGAAAAAAGGGATGTTCCTGGCAACATGAGCAAAATTTTCTGGTATACCATACTCTTGTTTTATGGTAATTTTATAATTAGAGATGTGCAGTATTATGGATATACCAATGCACCATGTTTTCTTTATCTTTTGCGTTTCATACAGTGTTCACTAATTAAGAATACAAATGAAATTTGTGAAAATAGGACATGTATGTTGAAGTGATTTTGCACAAATGTAGCCAGTATGTTGTTGCAAAGTGTCCGAAAATGTAGGTGGAAATTCTGATGGACCCCAATATCAATATTTTAATTTTCTATAAGACCCTTTGTGAAAATATAGAAATATCACATTTAAGACTGAAATAGTACAGGTATGATTGAAAAAATACATATCGTTCAAATTTTACAGGTTTACTGTTAGTTGAAAAGTTACAGGGACTGACTTAAATTTTCGATCTGGACATGCACAGGTGCAGGTGTTTTGATATTTAAGTCACTATCAGTAGCCTACAGAATGGAGCAGATTAGGCACTAGTATAAGCCACATGACATTTGAACTTTTTGTATATAAACACACACACACACACACACACACACACACACTGCATATGTGACCACTGGAAAAAATAAGAACAGTTACAATGGATTAACAGTAGTTTCATTTTATTTATATGCCTTTCAGTATTTGATTAAACTTGTGTTCCCAATATAAACAAGATTGGAGATTTTTATTTATTCAGCAGTGAATGGAGATATTAGTTTAAAATGCTACACTTAAGCCGACCAACTGGCACCATGGGCATTGTCATGTGACAATTTTGTGGGTTCCCCTTCATTGTTCAGCAGTTTATATGTCCTTCATTGAACTTTTTACATTTCTTTTTAGGCTTGATTTCAATAACCCTTATGGCTTCTTTAGAGTTTTTGATTTTATTAAAGATTTAAAACCCCTCTTCTACATATTCAAATCTTTAACTTTGAGGTTTTTTTTAGAACTTGAGTATGAAAAATCAGCCATTCTTTAGTAGCTGGTATTGTTCAGTTTAGTCTCATTGTGGTTCAATTTCCTGTAGTTGATAATTAGACATGTCCTTATTTGATAGCTTCTTGATTCTTTAATAAATACCCTTTGATTACCTAATAATGTGTTGTATATTGCAAAACAGTAACTGAGAATACCTCAAAATCCAATTCTGTTTGAAAAAAAAGTGGGGCGGGGATTCTAAACAAGTATTAACATTGAGATTTATTCCTCAAGTATTGGAAGATGAGAATTAATTTAAATTAAGTGTTAAATTTGAATGAATTTTAGATCTTGTTTAAATTTAATGAAATTTATACCTGTGTAACTCAGGTGTTGAGGGATTTAAGGTGTAATATAAGTCTATGTAGTGGAAATCGTGTTGTAAAGACTACTAATTGAGCCCTTCCAAAGTCCAGGTGATTTCAATTACAAGTTAGCTCGGTTCTGTTTGCACCTGTTGAGCAAATCAGCTTGTTATTTATTAGTTTGATACTGATTTAAGTGTATAAGACTGTAAATTTAAACTTCTTCATGAATTTTTCTCCAATGAAAATTACCATACAAATTATCTGGTAAAGATGTGTATTTATGTAAAATGTGGCAACCAGCTGTTTCTTTTTTATTCTTTTTTTTTTGTAAAAACTTCCCCCTTATTACATAGGTATTATGTAGGAATGAAAAAAGTCTCAATTTTATGATCTTTTTATACCAGGTCTTTTAAATTTTAATCCCATGATACATGTTTTATTTTAACATTTTTGAATGTTTTAGAAAAGTGGACAAATTATTACCAGTGTGAAAATTTTTTCAATTGTGTAATGAAAAAATCTAAAAATTTGAAATTCCAAGACACAGTAAAAGAGAGAACAAATGATTTAAATTATAGACATCCAAACTTTACCATAAGTTTGAATGGAATTGTTCATTTAGCCATTTGTGAGTCTTTTGTTAATAGAGAGAAAGAGATAGAATCTTCTGACATAAAAAATTGTATGCAAAACTGCAAACATACAGAGAGAGTGGGTGAGTGAGTGAGAAATATTTTACTTTACTTACGGTATATTGAGACACAACCAGTTTCAGACAAAGTCGCAGCTACATGTATTTATACATGATGTGTAAGACTTATGGTGAGAATTTTTATGGACTAAAGCTTTTAGATTTTATCTGAACAACCTGAGAGAGAGAGAGAGAGAGAGAGAGGAGAGAGAGAGAGAGAGAGAGAGAAAGTTAATGGATAATGTTGTATTTAAATTAAAGATAAAAGACAGTTCAATGTTTTTTATTTTTACAGAAGTATCAATTTAAATCAGATAAAAATCTGTCATGAAAATCAAGTACATGTTGTGATTTAATCTGTGAGGATTTGTTTTTGACACGTCTAGCTAGCTGTACAGTGTAACATTGGGTTTATTTTAAAACCTCCTGTTATTTTTTTAACTTCACCCTCTCCTAAGTAGAAAAGCCCAGATGTGTACCGGTATTGTTTCACATCATATTATATATGTTACAGAGTATAGTTATATCATTTTGAGGGATTTGGTTCCAAAATAATCCCAGGTTTTGTAATTGGCAACCATCATTTTAAACAACTTGTACTGTAATTTCCTGTAGTTATGTTCAAGTGTGTGGTCTGTACTGAATCAACAGTGAGAACTATTACACATGTGTATCAAGAAGAAAAGAAAAACAGTCAGTATCTTGACTCTCTTGACTTTGTTTTGCAACTTGTACATGTAATAAAAATGGGAAAACTTGTACATGTAATAAAAATGGGAAAACTTGTACATGTAATAAAAATGAACAAACTTGGATAAAAATTGACAAACTTGTACATGTAATAAAAATTGACAAACTTGTACATGTAATAAAAATTGACAAACTTGTACATGTAATAAAAAATTGCAAACTTGTTCATGTTACAAAAAAAATGCAAACTTGTACATATAATACAATTATCAGTTTATACTGGGTATACACTAACAGCAAATTGTTTCGGATTGCTGAAATTAATATGGAAAGTTCTGGTTGTTTAAATTGATAAAAATTGCCAAAACAATTGACCACAAAATTCATTATATGGAAAAATACATCTAAAAATCCCAGAAATGACTGCCTTGTTATATAAAAAAAATTGATTGAGGTATAAAACCATTATATTACTCCATTTTACTCCACTAAAAAAACTCAATTTGGAATTGCAACAGTTAATATTGATTTTGGATCAGAAATGTCCAGAAAAGAATTATTATTAAAGCTATTTTCCACAATTTCATTTACAAACACAGTTACTCTAACACAATCCAATAAGCAAATTAAAAACTGAAAACTGGCATATTAGTTAAATACATGAACTTCCATCAAATAAGTAAGACTGGGTGCTCCAGAAGGGTGAGAACCTCCTGTCTAGCTCTATATCTTTTTATCTTCACTTGTATTAATTTTGTGTTTTATTTCAAGTATGTTGTTATTTGTCTACTTGTAGGTTTTAGTTTACCATTGGATATTCTTCAAAATAAAACAGAGATAGAAGAACCAGAGAAATATAAGTGTTCCTGTACCCCAGTATTTAATTGTGACCAAGGGGAAAATTATTGTACCACTGTCAGAGGTGCAGGGGTGAGTATTTGCTGTATAAAATAAAAAATATGTCAACTTAGCAATTAACTGTTAAATACAATTCACTTAAAAAGCTGCCATTTATTTCCTATTGCTAACACGAAAGTAGCTATGTTTCCATCTCTGGTAGCCAAAATTGCCTTTGGCTTCTAATTTCTGAGAAATTCTTTCAAAAATGTAACCAAATTTGTAAAAAAAAAAAAAAAAAAAAAAAAAACCTAAAAAAATAGATAAAAAACCAACTTTAAAAAGGATTACAGATTCTTAAATTTTGAAAATTTGTCTACTAATGATATTTAATTTGTGGAAATCTGGCAGTAGCATTGATTGCTTCTAGCTGTTCCCACCTTTTAGGCAGTATTCTGCTTAGCAGTTGTGAAAATATACTCAAGAAAAAATTGGCTCAAAATATTTTCTCTGATGATGAATCGGGGGTTTACTGTATTTTGTGTATGATGTCTGATTTCTATTTTACTTCAGTGTTTTATTGCCAAATCTATTGAGAATGGAGAGCTGATTATCAGGCGAGGATGTACTGGGAAGAGAGAGACACAGAAAATGAATTGTCAAGGTCGCCGCAATGACAAGCAATGGGCAATGAAACAAGTGGCAGTGGGATGTTGTACTCATGACTTCTGTAATCGATTTCTGGATCCGCCATTTATGAAGAAAGTCCCAAATGATCCAAGTAGGTATCTGTGCATACAGGGCTAGCAAAAATCCAAAGGTTGATCCACCTGTCCAAGACCAGATACTATGCTTGAACTGAAAACTTGTTGAACCAAACACTACTTGTCATACTGGTCAAAGACAGTAACTTTTTGGGCACTGTAGAAACTGTAAAAGCTGAGTCCTTAACTTAAAAACCTGTCTAAACCATAACTACTTCTCATGCTCATCTAGAACCATTATATTAGTGATAAAAGTATACCACTTTGATAAGTAATCTGTGTAAACCAAACACCTTTTTAAACTGAACAAAAGCATTTGCTTAGAGAGTGTTTGTCACATTTATTTTCTAAATCCTTAAATATTCACTAGGGGAAAATACACCATTGCTACCAATACACCATGATCATATTAAGACATTTGATCAATATCTAATGGCATTTTAACTTGCTTGTTGTTTGTAGGCATGTAGTTGTTAAAAGATTAGGCTTTGGTTTTAATTATTAGAAACTTGTTTCAAAGTAGAATGGCTGAAAAATTGCTGATGTAACGTAAAAACTTTCAACCAACCAATCCGTAAGAAACCTGTTTACATCTTAAATATTTTCTTTCAGTTGTTAAAGAAAAGAGCCCATTTAACATTGGACTTGTTTTGGCAGTGGCTATTCCAATAATTGCGCTGATCATTTCACTGGCGATTGTATGCTTGGTATTTAATCGCTTACGGAAACACAGACAGACCACGCAAGAAAATTACAGAGTACGAGAGGAACTTTTACCTGAGAAATATGGTATTAGAGCCACTCAGGTTGGAGAAAGCACTCTTCAGGTAACTATCACACTATACAGACAGTCTGACAATGTGATGACCAGAAATTATCATAAAGGGAAATATTTTTTTAGCTCAGGATTTGTCAACGATTATAATAAAACTTTGGAAAATTTTGATAAGTTTGTTATTAAAAACACCAGAAAAATTATACCATGTGAAATTACCAAGTTACATGTTAATCAGTGACTGGTTAACATGTGCAATGTAAAGTAATGGTATTTTATACAGGTTGTCAGTTCATGGATGGTGGAGTTAGCCGGAATGCTCAGAGAAAAGCAACGGCTGTCTGCAAGCGATGAGAGGTATTGTGATCTGTAATTGTGCACTTTAGATCATTGGGGCAACTGGGGCCCTACATGTGCCAGAATGAATTTTAGATGAAACGGAAAATAATGCAGACAGTATGATCCTGGTCTCAGTACTGTATCCAGTGTTCAAGGGTTTTGTTTTAAGTAGTCTACAAAAAATAGCCAGCTATCGGTGCAATACTGGTAACTTGTGAGAAGGATCAGGAACTTTTCCAATAGTCTCCTATATACCACAATAAAAATGTGGAAATTATCAAGACTAAGACTGCTTGAAAATTTCTACTTTTTCTGTACACTGTTTTAAGTATTTTTTCATGTGAATATGACAATTCTTGTTATAAAAATATTGTTTTTGTTTTAGGATTTATATGATCAGTCATGTACATCTGGTAGTGGTTCTGGTCTTCCCTTCCTGGTACAACAAACTGTAGCAAGACAAGTCACTATACTAGAATGTATAGGTAAGTGTGTATTCCTGTACTGTAATTCTGAATTCTTATAAGTGTGTATTCCTGTACTGTAATTCTGAATTCCTAAGTGTGTGTTACTGTACTGTAATTCTGAATTCCTAAGTGTGTGTTACTGTACTGTAATTCTGAATTCCAAAGTGTGTGTTACTTTACTGTAATTCTGAATTCCTAAGTGTGTGTTACTTTTGAACTTTTGTCTGAGATCTGTGACTGACACTTTAAATTCTGTCTAAAAGGCATGTAAGTTTTGCAGTTTTCGTTGATAAGTATAATATGCCACAAAACTTAATGGAATCATTTAATCATCAGGCGCCAGGACCCCAAGTAAGATTTATTTTCACAAAATATCATTCTACAGAATTTCCTCTGAAGGAATTATTTGAATTACTTGTAACAAAACACACGGCCTGATTGGTTGCACAAAGCTTCATTAAAGTTAATTATTAATTATATCTTAATTAGTGCAACACTACATGATTTGCTAATAAATTAATAAATAATGATTAACTTGAATAAAGCCCTAAAGTTTTAACCCAACAAATATTGATGATTCTACAGCATTTGTTTTATTTATCCAGATAGAAATCAAATATTATCTAGAATAGCGATTTTTTTCTTGCTGGTAAATCTCCCATCATGTTGGAGAGTAAAATTGACATGTTTTCCCAAACAAATTTTTTTGTCCGATTTACATAACCCCAAAATTTTAACCCAATAAATATACCTGATACTATAGTATTTGTTATATTTAGAAATTTTTAAGGTAGCCATTTTGTTTCTTGCTGGAAGCTCTCCTCTCATGTCATATAGTAAAAGGGACATTTTCTCCCAAACATTTTTTTCTTCAAATTACAAAATCCAAATTTTTAATCTCACAAATATTCATATTCTTTTATTTAGAAATCAAATATTATACAGGGTAGCCATTTTGTTTCTGTCTGGTAGATCTCCCGTCATGTTGAAGAGTAAAAGTGACATTCATAATAAGATTTACTTCTTTTTTGAGCTGGAATATAAAACATATTGGACTACCCTTAAATTAGATATTTTACACAATAAAACATGGATATTGTTTAAGTGTATATTTGCACGTTAAATATTTGTCAAATATTTGTTCATGATTTAAACTACAGGTAAAAATCTGCCAAGTATCCAATTGAAACAGTTTATTCTGTTGTGTACACTTTGTAAACAGAAAATGTAATACCAGAGGACTTTACTATGTCAACATAAAGTACAATGTCACAGTCAACTTGTATTGGATCTGGTAGTTTTGAGCAAATATCCAGTATTGTGTCTCTTTCTTTTATAGTTTAAAAAACTTTTTTTTTGAAAATTTAAATGCTTTATTCTATACTTATTCATGCATATATATTGAATTAGGAGTTTATAAAGGGAGATCATGAATAATGTCTTAATTAGAAATAATGTTAGAGTAGTTATGTCCCTTGTACTGAAATCATTTTACTCACTGTAATAGTGTATGTACATGTACTCTGCCATCCATAAATTATCATACATGTTTAAAACTGGTCATATCATTACAGACTGAAAATCTTCACAAAATGAAATTGCTTTAAGGCTGATTTTTTTCAACTAAATATTTTTTATCTTGAAAATATTATTCCCAACTTCTTACATTGTCTCCCAAAATAAAAAAATCAAGAAGGTTTTGTTGCAAAAACATTTTATATGGCAATTTAGGATGTGCACAGCTATTTTCTGTTTGGCAAAGCTCAAGAAAGTGAACAATTTATGCTAGTTCATATAAAATTTAGCAAATTTCATTTGTAAAAATTTTTGCCTCAGACAGTAGGAATGTTTAATTCGTCATATCACTTATTGAAGGATCTGTATTTATTTATTTATTTATTTATTTATTTATTTATTTATTTATTTAACAGGTAAAGGGAGATATGGAGAAGTTTGGAGAGGAAGATATCATGGTGAGAATGTGGCTTTGAAGATATTTTTATCCAGAGATGAAGCTAGTTGGGCGAGAGAAACAGAGATTTATAACACCTGTTTACTGCGTCATGACAACATCCTGGGATATTATGCCTCAGACATGACCAGTCGGAATAGTTGTACTCAACTCTGGCTTATCATGCAGTATCATGAGAATGGATCTTTGTATGATTATTTACATAGAACTGTTTTAGATCACTACAGTATGTTGTTGTTAGCCCACTCTGCAGCGGCCGGCCTGGTTCACCTTCATACAGAAATCATTGGGAACAAGGGAAAACCAGCTATAGCTCACAGAGACATTAAATCAAAAAATATCTTGGTGAAAAAGAATGGGACGTGCTGTATCGGAGATCTGGGGTTGGCTGTGACCCACTCACAGGAGACAAACACGATTGATGTCGGAAATAATAATAAAGTTGGAACAAAGAGATATATGGCCCCTGAAGTGTTGGAAGACAAGTTAAATACATACTTCTTTGACTCTTATAAAGCTGTGGATGTTTATGCATATGGATTAGTATTATGGGAAATAGCTCGACGTTGTGTCACTGGAGGTGAGTGAAAAATCAAAAGAAAGTTGTTCATGTACAACAGTTGCCAACTGTAATGCTCTAGGTTTATGTAAACAATGTTGACTGCAGTACTTGTCCAAATTTTATAATCATTAGTCTAGAAATTCAAGTGTATATACATGTCTGTTTCCCTTATACTAGTATCTTGTTTCTGAAAAACTGGATCTTTTAAAAAGAATGTCACTGTAACTGCAGGAGTGTGGATATAAATAGAACTGAGTAATAAAAAAATTATTTGACATTAAGTTTAATTAACTGCTGATCAAGTTATTAACCACATTTGCATTAAAACTATAATTCTATTTTTCAGGTATGGTAGAGGATTATCAGCCACCATTTTGGGATGTTGTACCATCCGATCCATCTTTTGAAGATATGAAAAAAGTTGTAGTTGTTGATCAACAAAGACCTACAATCCCCAACAGATGGATATCAGATGCAGTAAGTATTAAAGGCCTGTGGTCAAGCTGGTCATTTCAAAACCTTCTGACAAGGAGACTTAATGTCCAAGTGTCTTTTTTGGTCAAATTATTTGTTTTTGGTAAACCTCAAGTCTACTAACTCTAAGATTGAAATTTTACTATAATTGTATTCCAGTGTGTTTGTTCTTTTAAAACTCTTTTGATTACCAGATATATCAGTTGGTATAGTGCTTGCTTTATATAAATGATAGATTTTGGGTTAGAATCCCATGTCTGGTGTTGCCAAGTCACGAAAATAGATTTGTTCTTTTACCAACAATACTCATATTTGCTTTGTACAGCAGTGGAAATTATAGTGCTATAAATGTGTTTTCAAGACTGTTCAAAGGTTACCGTGAGTTGTACAATTATGTTTCTTTTATTTGCAGATATTAAACACCACTGCCAAACTGATACAAGAGTGTTGGTCACAAAAACCCAAAGCTAGACATACAATGTTAAGAGTGAAAAAGACACTTAGTAAAATCATGGAATTAACTGAAAAAGATAAAGTTGAAAAATGTAAAAAGTGTAATAATGCTTGTTAAAGAAGTTGTTTTATTTGTGTGATATGACAAAATGTGCTAATACAGAATGAGTGAATGGATGGATATAGCTGTCACAAAACTGCCAATGCAGTATGAGCGAGTGGATATAATTGATCGATTCAAATTAATTTTAATTAAAATTTAAATTTGATTTTGTACTGAAAGATCCTAACCAGGCCCCATTTCCACAATCATTTCTTATTTTAAGATTTTCCTAACATTAAGTTATTAAGATTCAAATTTTGCCAAATTAAGGAAGATTGCGAATCTGGGGCCAGAAGAAATGTTGTTGAAGTGTTTTCCTTGCCTTGAGTCAACAAAATTTAAATATGCATCTTTGTATGCATCAGCATCAAAAACCGGTGTTTAACATTATATGATGGTGTATAAATAAAATTGGGTCAAATTGACACATATATCACTTTAAAATGATTTTATTAGCAGTAAATTTTACTGAAACTGTTATACATTTGTATGAAATGCCATGGTAACAAAAATAATCTCACTGCATTAAGTCGGAGTTGTATCTACAAATTTCAAGTGATTTTTAAAAAAATATATGCCAAAGCTGTTGTTCAAATACATACAGTTTTATTCAAGAGAGATTGTTCTTGTTGTCACTGTTACTATAAATATACTAGTATATATATTATTTTAAATACAGATAAATTTGTTATTTAAATGTTTATTTTATATGTTTTATTTGCAAATTTAAATTTCACCTTTAGGTACAAAACATTAAAGGTAAATTTATGTTTTAAATGGATTTTTTTTCCTGTTTGTTATTGACAATTTTATAAAATTATGTCGTGCACACAAGTTTTTGGTGTCATATCGTAGTGTTATGGTTGTGTAGAGTTAAATAGTGTCATATCTTAGTGATGTGGTTGTGTATTTTGTGATGTGATATGGTTGTGTAAATGACTAAGAGTTTAATTTTTGGCATATCAGTGATATGGTTGTGTACACAAGTTATTAGTAGCATATCACAGTGATATGGTTGTGTACAGGAGTTGTGAATGTTGTTGCCTACCAGTGATATGAAAGTGTACCAGATTGACTTTACATGCTGTTTTTAACATAATCTCATTTTGTACATGTATCATTTTCTTGTAGTTTGTTATTTATTATATATTTGATGCATCAAGCAAAAATCAAACTTACATATTTGTTTTTGTGAGGTTTTCAGAAAATGAATAGAAGATTTTTGACAATTTCTCTGTAGATAAAAACACCTGTTTTCATATATATCATATGACTACAAAAACGTATTTTGAATTCAATAATAGGCCAGTAATATTGATATCTTTTATATTTAAAAAGCAAAATAATTAAATGAAATAATTCTTCTTGCATATTCTCTGTTATTTCGTTAGCTAATTTCTTACTTTGTCAAAAATAGGGATCATTCTTTGGCACACAGCACCTATTATTCAAATGACTGATTTTAATTTTAAAATTTCATGTATATTTTTTATGCCTTATTATTAAAAAATTGATATATAGTAAAACTTATTCATTGCCACCATTTGTTCATTCAATTTTTGGCATTACAATAATACAAGAGGGATTGACAGTTAATCGAGGGAGACTTATAAAAATAAAAACTTCAGAACTTCAAAATACTGTGGTGGTAAGTGACTTAGTGAGGTGGCAAAGTTATTGAGGGGCATTTTAATAAGGTTTTGTATAGTTCAATTAGGTGTCTAAAACCAAACAATGGTAAAGTATGATTTTCACATGATGCATCACATACAGGTACCATGCCATATTTTGTTGAATCATAAATTCAGGAACAAAGTGATCTACATTTTGTACATTTTATTGTAAATTTATAACTACATTGTATAAGACATTTATAATAAATTAATGATTTGTATTATGTGTTTGTGTTTAAAAACCTTTAACTATTGACTTGCCTATATTGCCTTTGGAATAGATTTATTAATCTATTCCAGGTTATACATAGTCAAACTTTTTAGTAAGAGCACCTCGGGGTTCCAAGTATTTTGTTGCCAGCAATATAACTAGAAGCCAAATTTTTTCACCAGTTTGTATTGTACATTCTGATCCAAAATCCTCACATTTGTGTTTTCTGATCCAAAATCCTCACATTTGTGTTTTCTGATCCAAAATCCTCACATTTGTGTTTTCTGATCCAAAATCCTCACATTTTTGTTTTTGATATTAACACTAAATTTCCTTTGCCAGACCCAATGTTTACTTTTATATACAAACTACATTAATATTCCTATAAATAGAATAAAAATTGAAGCATGATTGTTTACTATAACCAACTACAGGGCAATTCATCATGAAATTTAAAATTTGAAAAGCATTTACATTTGTACAAGTGATTATGTAAAAATTTCATCCCCAAAGGTGTTGTGTGGTTAACTTGTAGTTTTAACCTACGTGGTTGACCTGAGATTTTATGTGTAAATTGATCTCTGTGATATTTATTTTACAAGAATCAGCATGTATATAACAATTTGATTACAGTTTATATCTCCTCTGTTATTTTTCCTATTATATATACATTTATTTTATTGCCTGAAATTACCAATGAATACATGAAAAACAAATTAAAAAAAGAAAACCCATTTGACCCTCAAAATTCACCCCAAAACACTGATATTGTCACAATAAAACATCTTTGCAGTCAGGATCCCATCTGTTGTAAGCATGTTGCTGTATTTTAGCTCATCAATTTTCTCAATTCTCAAGGCAAAAAGTTATCGTTAAAAAAATGACACATTATCTTGCCCTGTTTTCAATATTCGAAGTAGTTTTCAACAACAACAGCAACCCATTTCTCCATGATATTATATACACAGTAATTGACAGCATTGTATTTACATGTATGTTACATGATGACAAATAATGCATTTAGTTTTATTTGAATGATTTACAATCATCAAACTTTGTAAATGTTTGTTTGTATCAAAAGATGAAATCTCGTTATTTTGTTATTTGTATTTTAGAGCCAAATGTTTGTTAATTATGTTACAACTGGTACAGTTTATCTTATGGAAACTGGACCCACCACAATTTAACCAGAAATGGGATATGTAAATTGAATATAATTTGAATAAGTCAGAAAGTGAAGATTTACTTCAGATTCTATTTTGGAATCAGCAATTAAAAGGTCACATAAGATTTGTTAATGTGAATACCATTTTAGTATGATTGTTTTGTTAATAATGTAAAAATATAAATTCGTAATTTAAGATAAAAAGAGACAATGATAAAGTCACTGTTAAAAACTTGAGTCATAAATTGATGTTCATTTTGTCATCTTTCATTTTGTACTCATTATTAAAATGTTCTCAATAATCTGATGCCATAGAACAAATGTTGGAGTTGGTTATGTCAAAAGACAGACGTCTAGATATAAGTGAAATATTCTTGACTGGGACGTTAAACACCATTACTACTACTACTACTATGCCAAAAGACAAATGGATTTAGCACTGCTTTTTATCTGGAAATCACAAATTCTCAGTGGTCACATGTCAAAACTTGCAGACCCCAACCTATTAGTCCATCTTTCATGACTCTATCTTCATAGTTGAACACCATATCATCCACTTACTCTCATCATATGACAAGCCCATTTGAAATAAAAATGTTGTTATTAACAAAGCCACAAATATTATTTGATCATCTAAAAGCAAAATTATAACACATTGCCTGCAGTTAATGCTCAAATGTGTCCATTTTAACAAAGTCAAAAGGTTTTTGCAGAGTTGAAGATTACCATTCAAAGAAACTAAGGCAACTGTTAAATGTTTGCTCAAGTTAAACATTTAAGGATTTTAATAGAGTGTTTGTACTGTAATGTTTATTGTATTTATCTGTGCAATGTACTTCAAAAGTTTGTTTAATGAAATATTGTTTTTACAACACATGACATTTATTCATTGTTTCATGTAAATACTAAAATAATTAATTACGTTGTAATACATCTGGAGAGAGAGATATTTCAAAACATATTAGAGAGAGAGAGAAGAGAGAGAGAGAGATTTCATGACTGTGTAAGAGGTTTGGAGAGTGGAGTGAGAGATTTCATTCATGCAGAATTTATTTAAATACATGTACTGTAATAAAGTTTAAAACAATTTGACATTTTGTTTGTACATGTCTGTTTGAATATTTCCAGGTAGGAATATAAAGGCATTTGAGTTAGCTATTGTAGGTATCAGATAATGATATCATTTGACATGTTACAGGGAACCAAAGTTTGTAAAATTACTACGGATATTATTGTAGGTAATACCTATAATGTTGTTTTGTTACATGGAACATTTAAACACTTGTTGTAAATTTGCTTTATTTCAATGTGATGTAAATAATTATCTCTAGAAATAAATCATGGAAGAAGAATAAATTAGTTCTCAATTTTTTTCAGGATCTGTAAGGTCATGTCAACAGTTAAAAAATTATAATGTCACATCAGGAATTATTAACTATTCTTGACAAAGCAGTTGTTGCATTAAATTAGCAATCTTTCATGATGAAGCAGGTTACTGGGTAATTAGACTAAGAACAAGATTGTGTATGTGTGAGATGTACCAGTTTGTTTTGTGATCTGTCTTGTACTAGTTCACACTCTGGGTGACTTAAAGGTGCTACCTCACAACATCAGTATGCTGCAAACAAGCATACCACTCTCCCAGTCACATTATACTGGCACCAGGTAGTCAGTTGATACTTTAAACTCTAAATACATGTACCAAGGGCAAGGTGATGGAGCAGTGTTTCAAATTAAAAATTTTTAAGTATGACCCAGGCCAGGTTTGAACCCCAGACCTCCCACTCTTGAGGTGTATGCATTGTCTATGATCCACAGAGGTGGTAAAAAGTCATTTGAAATCAAATAACTATAAGCGAGTAAATTAATTATTGGTAACATCCTGGTCAAGATTGTTATACACAATAGATGAAGAATCTATAGATCGGATGCTTAAGACTTAAGAGCATTCTTTTTTGTGTCATGCTTACTATGGCAATAAGCATCAGTTTGAAAAGTCACATATTATAGTCTATAGATGTCTCCAATTCAATTCTTCAATTCAATTACATATATCACAAATTCAATTAAATAATGGGAATCTATTGAATATATGTAAACTTATGATAGAATTGACGTCCATATTAAATACATGTATAGTGAAATGTATAAAGTTAAAATAATTTTTGGAGATGACCATAGCCACTAAGAACATGTAACAAACATGGAGGCATGATAGAGGAAAGTTGGTCAGTGTTGGAACACAATATAACAAGGTGATTCGGTAGTAGATAATTAACGGTAGTCTATGGAATATTTATTGCTTTTGTTTTAGTTCTTCGATCCACATTAGCATTTGTAGTTGACACGGATATTGATAGTGAAAAAACACAACCTAAATGTGAAGATATTAGAAGCTATTTTTTCATGGACTTGTTTAGCTACATCGGGCAAATTAACAATTTTTTTTCTTCATTCTCCAAGTAAATATTTTAATAAAATGTAAAAATGAACGTAAGCTCTTATAGAATTAATGATGTGGAAACAATCACATGATCGGACAAGTTATTATCCACCATGCAAAGATGGAAATTCAGAATGATGAGATTTCGGGGAATAATAAAGTTCTTCCGTTTTCGAGTCGTTGAGACTTTTTCTTTTTCCCGCGGTCAAAACTTCTCTCGGAACGCATCGTGATGTTACATTACCACGTAGAGAAACAATTAACCGGAAATAATCGGAACACCTTTGGAGTCTTTCATTATTGCGTCATTGTGCCTCAACGTGACAGAACTGTCATGTCCTGAACGAAAAAGCTAAATTTCTGTCTGTGTAAATGAAAATTTGGTTTGTCACACTAAAAACGGAACATGTAGACCACGAGGCAATGACTTGAAATCCACTCGTCCCAAGTGGGATAATTTGGATGATTTTTTGCGTTGGTTGAAAAGCTGTTGGTACGTTTTGATCAATATTTGCTTGTTTATTTGTTTCCTTGTTTCACTTATTTACAAGTTGTATTTTGGCGACCAAACCAATATGAAAAAAAATCAAATTTTTAATGGATTTTCTTTTGATCGAAATTGTACTTATTAGAGGACTTTAATTTTTACACTCCATTTAAATTTTAATTTTGCCGGAAAAAAAATCAAAAATGTCACAATCATGGAATCAAGCCATTTAAACATTTCTGTGAAAATATTTTTTTCTGAAAACTTGCAAGCAAAGATTGATAAAAAATAAAATTAATAAATTAAAAAAAAAAACAGTAGCAGAACATCTAGAGCATCCAAAATATTAACTTGATATTTTTGTGGTACCATTTTCTTAAAATAAGTCAATCACGGAAGTTAAAGGCTTAGGTGAAAATGTTTTGATACATAAAACCTTGCAAGCAAAAATCCACATTTTCAACAGTGGTTTTGTAATTTTTCTCTATATATTGTCCAAATTCTAGAATTCTGGTCATTTTATCTGTCGTTAATGCATGGATTCTAAAATGTTTAGAGAATAAATGATATCTTTTAAATAGCTAATTACAGAATAAAAGTGTTTGTCTCTGCATTGTGGAGTACAAGGCTGTAGTATGTGGCTAGCTATATACAGAAACAAGCTTGACTTATTGCCACCTTTGGTCAGTCAAATTTGGGCATTTTAAAGGGTTTTGGCATTAAACTAAGGAAGGCATATTAAAAAATCGTAGACAAAATGGATTTTGAGACTTAAAAAAACTGGCGATAAGTGATGTGACAAAGTAGGACATTATAATATAGGTTTTACTGAAAATTCATTAATATTTCCATTAATACAGCCAAATCTAGAAGCCTGTGCCGATGGCTCTGTTGGCAGCATGAATAGAGACCCCTAAATTACAATAGTGAACTATATAAGGGTAATTAAGTTGGTCTGAAATAAGAATTGGGTCAGAAGTATATTAATTTGTTTTAGTTAGTAGATTAACTTTACTAGATCAAGTTTAACTGAAACTATTTAACAATTAATAAATGGACAGACTTATTAATAACACCCTACATATGACTTTAATCCTAGATTATACAGCTTTTTATAACAGATTTATTTAAATTGAGGTATTTTAAATCTTTAATTTAAAAATTAAAAATCTATAGTTGTTTAACATGTTGGCAATATTAATGTAATTTTGTGTAAGAGATTAGTGTGTAAGAGATTTCAGCAGTTGGGATGAACTTATATATTTTCAAAAGGATTTAAAATGTAAAATTGAAATATTTGATATTTAATATTTTTAAATTTTCTCATGGTAAGTGTTTATATCACAAATGTATATATAGTTAACAGACATAAAATTATTTCTGTTTGTGTATTGTAATAAATATTGAAATTTAAATGTTCTGAAACTGTTTAATGGATAAGAACTCAAGGGGTCTCAATGGGCCATATTTGGGGCTTGCTGCTTATATTTGGCAAACTGATTTTCACAATGAAAAATGTTAATAGTAATTGACTAGATGAAAATGGTAAAATAAAAAAATGAAAAGAAATTTTATGTAAACAATCTGCCTGGAAATAGATAAAAACAATATATATTAGCAATGGCGTGTATTAAACATATTTTCAACCATCCATTTTAGAGTTTTTATATTACTGTAGTACTTTTCATATTCACAATATTGTCTATTTGACTGCTAATTTTCACAATTACAGAGACCTTGGCCCCATCATAAATGATTAAGAGACAGGAACCATACATAATTTAGAATTCCACAAAAAATCTTTCCAAAAAGCTTACCATCACTGGTTTAAATGAAGAAAGAAGTTCACAAATTACAATAATGAATAGAATTGTAGATTTGCTTAATTTAATGCCAAAAATGTGTCCCATTTCGGAAACCTTATTTTCCAAAATATTTTGGAAAATTCTCCCGATTTAATGAGTTGGGTACAAAATTGTAACTTTGACATTTCTACTATGTATTTTTCCTTTAGATTGCAGAGTCTGACCCAGACTTGAACTGATTTTTTGCCAAGCACCCACTATTGAAAAATAAAAGTCACTGGGTCCTTTAGAAGAGACCATAAAAACTGATGTTTTGTATCATGGTAGGCATTGCATACTAAAAAAATCCTCCTCGAACATTGACCTGAGCACACTGCAAAGGAAAAAAAAAATTTGCCACTTTACTTATAGCTGGTTATGCCTCAATATTACTGAAATATTCTTTAATTTCATAAAACCCTGTAAAACCCCAAATTATCAATCAACTAATCCAGGAACAGGTTTTATTGCATCTAATAATGGTGATTAAAAAAAACCATTGAGAAAACCTTGATAATAATGTTAAACATGATGTTTTATACATTTATTTATTTACAGTTGATGTAAGTAAACTATACTTACTGTACAGTGATGGGGATTATCAGTAAGGCTGCTGATGAGGAAAGATGGACAAGCTGAAAAGCTGGGCCAGTGTACAGGAGGATATTACACACAGACTCCAGGTCCCAGAGAAGTATGATCAGAGTATGAGCCTTTATCATGGTCCTCAGGTGAGTGATATTTTATTTTTATCAGTCCCAATTTAAGCTTTTATCTAGATTTCCACAATTTTAGAATTATTAGTTGCCAAATTTCTGATTTTTGTATAGTCTGTTTTTTTAAATATTTTTCACAAGTTTGCTAAATTGTGTTACTTTTTGAAAGAATTTCTCAGAAATTTATAGCCAATGGAAATTTTGGCTACCAGGAATAGAAACATAGTTTTTTTTTATCATCCCCCAGACCTTGAAATAAATACAGAATCCCCCCCCCCCATGCTCTACTCGTGAATGCGACATTCATGCATATCCATTACCATTACTTAAAATTTGGTTGGTTGTCCTTGACCATTATTGAATTGTGTAGGGGACACTAAACTTTGTTGACTGTAAGAACTGCAAGTGAATAGACTTAGTGTATGTTGCAAATTCAATCTGAAAGTACTAGCAGTAATATTTGCTGGCAATGCAAACTAATGAATTGTACAGTTAACAGAAACATCAAACAAATGACCCCATATCTAATTTAACTTTGAAACATCAAACATGAATTCATGTAATAAAACAAAATAAAACAAATTTGGTGCATAGATTAGATTATTGTGATTAGATTATATGTTTACTTTTAATATTTTTGTATTTCAGTTATACCACACATTGCTTCATCCCAGCAATATAAAATGTATGACCCACTTTAAGTCCAGTGTAGGAGAAGTGTTTGCCACACATTTCAGAGTTGGAACATTGGACCAACTTTGTGTATGGAATCTAGGGTCCAGAGACAGGGATGCAGTCTGTACACAGAAGAGGTCAGTATGAAAAGAATGTTAGCTTCTCTGATGGAGAGTGAAAAAGTCTTTTGAAAAACATAAACAAACCTGTAAACCTTAAATGTTTTTGTAGTTCTTACGGAAAGTCACAGAAAATTTCAGTCGACTTATAAAATAGGAATCTAATGCTCAAAAACTAAACTTAGGTATGTATTCTTTAATGTGGCCCTTCATAAAACAGGAAAAGGGTGATTTTTTATCATTGCAGTTAATGTCTAGTTGATCTAAATATTGCACAAATGGTGATATTGATAATATCTGTGGCTGTATGATTTTTAGGTCACTAACAATCTCACTTCTAATCTGTTGATAAAAACCAATATTTGTAACATGTTACTGAAACTTGTGCAATCTTCATGAAAAATGTTCTTGGTCTTACTGATAAAATATATTTGATCTTGCTTATAAGAATCACAAGGGGTTGGCAGGCCTGCATAAATGATCCATTTCAAAAGACATTTCTTGGGTACCCATAGTCAAACAATTATATGTTGCCAAATTTCTTTAAATTGTAAAAATGGATGTATTCTTTGAAGTGTTTTTAATTAAATTTGCAAAATGTTTTAAATTACTTTGTGAAAGAAGTTAGAAGAAATGTAGATGCCATATAGCATTTGTATGATATATCATTTTCAATGGTAATTCAGTCATTTGATTTGCTGTTTTTGCACAAATTTATATGATGTTATTACATTGAAACATTTTTCCAGTAGAAATAATATTTTTGCAAAAATATTATGCCTATAGACTGGACAAATAAATGAATCCCATTACTTATTACAGACCTAGCTAGCATAGACTTAACTGAGCAAAATTTGAAATTTAACAGTAAATCAAGTTCTCAGAAAGCCTACTATCATTGATAGAAATGTTATAACCGTAATGTCTCCTAAAACTTAAAAGTCATTTTTGTATTTGTTAGGTTTAACATCAACAGTGAAATCAAGGTTTTGATTTATATTCCCAAACACAGGGTATGTATGAAATTATAAAAATGAACTTTTACTAAATGCTGCAGTAGAATTAGAGCAATTATGATCATTTTAAAACATTTCCTGTTTCACTGTCAATCAATATTGCACTTTGGAACAGCTGTCTAATGATCCATTCCACCTCACTCTGCTACCATGGTAATAAAAGAACAACATTTTTGTCAAACATTGTTGCAAGTTGGACCAGGTGTCAGATGGGCAGTTCAAACTTGCTTAGTTTTCTATTTCTAAAATTATTACTGTTACTGTCAAGGTTGGGACAGCGAGGCATAGTTTTCCTTATTCTTGTACAGTGCGGTACTTTATTACTAATTCTGTGTCTAAAGTACATGCTCTTCGATCACAGTGCCTCTCAACATCCTAAGTTCGAGTCCCACCTAGACAGATCCTAGTGTGAGAAAATAAGGATCTGACCTTGTTGGATTTGAGCTTAAGTAATGAGAAGTGTTGTGATTGGTAAGCACATGTTTTAGATCATTCTGCCAGAGTGATCTAATCAGTCAAAGAAAGGCAGTTTTTGATATTGTATAATAATGGATTTTACTCTCACATTGTAGGTATACATGGGTTTTTGTTCAGATCTTCAGATGAGGATGTATACTGATGCTAAAAGTAAATGTCAGGAGATCTCAGCCATTAAATGTCAAACATCAATACTCAGGTATGTTTAAATTTAGTAAGTTTTTCAAATTGGTTTAAACACATATATTATCTCTTCACAAACAACAGTTTTGAGAAGAGACATAGGGTTTGGCCCAAAATTAAAAATTGAATTGTTTTGAAATGGCATTCATATTCAATATGAATGCCAAACCTTTGCACGACAAACTGAATAATGCACAATACAATTGTTATAATTTCATTAAAAATATACAAATGTATATTTTTTTAAATTCTGGAATTCATTTTTGAGGGTTAATTTGCGTTCAATTCTGGGATTATGTTTCCGAGCGTTTCGACCACGAAATTGAATGTGCAAAAGTCACACAAATGTTTACTGCCTAATATGTATAATATGTGAAGTAGTTGTGTATTACATCATCATTATCGTTTTTGATTCAGTGCACATCCACTGGATTATGCAAAGGCATGTCCAATGATCCTGAAAAAAATTGCAACATGCATTAGAGGAACTATCTAATTTGGTGATAAAATTTTTAGATTTACACACAGAAACTTCCAATAGACTTTGAATAGTCCTATGAATGCCAAAAGTCTCAAAATGGAAAATATATGAAATATGCAAGGCTAATGAAAATATATATGTATGTTACACTTTCTAGTCAGTGTTATAACAATGAGTCTGCTTATGAAAAAAATGATGCACAAAATGATCTAAATGTTTTCACATTTATTATGCCCCCACAAATGATGTTTTTGAGAGGAGATATAGGATGTATGTATGTAATTACATATGTACAACATTTTCTTATCGGAGTTATTATAACAACTTTTTTTCTGAAACTTGATTTTTTAGTTAATTTTACCAAATTGTGTTGATATAAGATGATAACTCAATATTTAAGCAAATCTTTTTGTCTTGTTGATAAAAAAAGTTTAAAGTGTATCAGATGACCTTGATTTCAGTTACATTTTGCACTTTAATTTACTCATTACAATATTTTTAATTTTTGCTTTTGTATTAGTCTCGCTTACAACAAAAACACTGATGAAGTCTATGTTGGGGGGATAGGAGCACTTGAGAAGTGGAAGATCACTGGTTCAGAGGTAAGAGATTGCTATTAAGCAAATTTGTGAAGGGATTCTGTACAGTATAATCTTAATTCATTGTCTGCATTTGATCAGTCCAATTTTGGCAACAAAAGTGAGATTGCTATGTTTTTGTTCCTCGTGGCCAAAATTTACATTGGCTACTCTGAGAAATTCATTCAAAAAGTAACCTATTTTAGAAAACTTGTGAAAAAACACTTCATAAAAGAATGACTATATTTGCATAATTTTTGGAAATTTGCTTACTACCGTAATAGTTTTAACTTTGTGGAAACCTAGGTTTGGTGATAAATTTAAGGAGGCTTATAAAGAAAAATAGAAGGAAGATTTTTGCAACTTCAATATATTGTGGCGATAAGAGCAAAGTTATCACATAGCATTAAAAACTAAGGTTTTGTTGTTGTGGAAATATATTCTATCCCTCCTTTCCCACAATACCATGCAGTTACTTTGGGCATAACATTTTCAATGTGTCACTTATACAACAAAAGACATTATATTTATCAGAAACTATTTTAATACTTTTAAAACTTTTCGTTATTTCTTTGTTGTAGCATTCAGCAGTAGCAAAACCAGGAAAAACATTTCAAACAGAACTTGGGAAACATGAGGTATATATTGATACATCCAGGTTGAACACTACTTATTTGAATAAATGCTGTCAAACTGACAGAAACTGGTTAATCACCCTTATACACACAAGTAAATAATGCACAAAAAGCAGTACATAAAGAAATTAATTTTACATTCACTCCCCTTGTCAAATGTACATTTATTAATTCATTTATTGAAGTATTTACTCTTTCTTATGTAGTGCCTGTATTCAAGCACATCTCTGTGTGAGTAAATTTGTCAGTTTGCTTGCCAAATTTTTCTGTTTTTCTTTTTTGGGAACTTTGGTTTCCTCCACCATCCCAGAACTGAGAGTCTTGATATAAGTTAATTAATCTTGACTGGGGCATAAAATACCATTGCAGTGCTTCAGCCAGGCCGTGCCCTTGTGCCATTCATGCATGATGTTTATTTTTGGCCAGATTTTTAAAATATCATGGGCCAAGATTGGCGCTTTAAAATAGCATCCTACTCAAAATTATTAAACACGTGAGCCAAAAAAATAATTTTCTGATCTGAAAATCGTAAAAATCAATTATTGCATCGTTTTTGCCAATCGTAATGAAAACGTCTCTGAATAAGCTCAGACAACGCAATGGTAGCCATATTGGCTTCCCTAGAAACAAAACGCTTGGTTGACTCAGATCGGGATGTATGCGATTCACTTCCCGCAATCACTGTTAAAACAAAAGTACTTGTTAAGAGGAACAATGTCCAAAAGAAAACGAATACAGCTCCCTAACGTAGCGTCGAAAAGAATTACCAATTTCTTTCCGAGTGTGTCAGTGTCTAATCGTAGTGATGAAGTGGATGATACATCTAGAGTACAACTTTCCGATAGTGATGAAAATGAAGTTGAACGCGAGTCTGAGGGTGCACGTGGTAAAAATGAGACTAAAAACGAAGTATGACCACAGCTTTCAACATAAATGGATGGAAACTTATAATTGGTTAAGATATATAAAGGACACAGGGCAAATGTTTTGCAAAACTCGGAACTTTCTTCTAAGAAGAACATAATGACTGACGGTTGAAAAATGTACCGAACCAGTACACTGGCATGTCATGCTGAAGCGTCCGACCATAAATATGCTATTAGGAACAATGTTTTGCGACTTAACATGACAAAAGCTGCAGACAATTCAACTAAATAGAGTCATGGTGCGGTAATTTAAGGAGGGATGTAATGATGAACACAATGGAGTTGGCCCACATTTTCAAAACTTATGGGCCAACTGGCCCACATACATGGAACCCTAGCTGAAGCACTGCCATTACTCTATTCACTAATTACCCCCCCCCCCCCCCAGTTCACCTGTTTCAGCAAGGGAGAGGGGTATTTGTCTCTCAAGAGACTGCTCTAGTTTTCATTTAACACTTATAAACCTTTGTTATTTTATTTAGTGGGTGATTGATATCAAAGTAGATGAGAAGAATCAACAGATGATGGCATTGTCGTATGAAGGAATTTATGTTGTAAATTGTGAGGTATGTAGTCAACATACATATTATTGTCAAAATGTGTAAAAAAAATTAATGTTGCATTTGAAAGGCATTGGGATTAAAATCATTTTAGCTGAGTGCAAATCTGTGGCTGAACTCAGGTCATTATTTGAAAAGGGACCTTGATAGGTGATTTGTCTAAAGCACTGGCTTATGAATCATAGGACCTCTCACATTTATAAATCTCATAGCCTTTCATTGTTTTGGATGAAATCCATTTTTGGCAGATCTTAGAAATTGCGTCAGTTTCCTGTCTGAAGATCAAGTTTTTTCTTGTCAATCTTGATTCATTACTAAACCCCTTTATTATACCAAGATTTGGCTGACAATGAATCAATATTTTACTGCGCATGAACTTAATTGTCTAAAGATTTACATAAATCTTTTTAATTCTTCTTATTTGTAGACCATGAAACAAACACATCATTTACAGAACAGACATGAAGGTTCTCTTAAATGGTATGTATTGTCTGTTGTGAATTTATATGTTATCAAGTTTGAGTGCTTATCCATTTGTTGATGCCCCCATCATGTGAGGGTAATGTAGTATCCTTTGAGTATTTAGATTTCGTTTAAAATTTTCATTGCTTAAAAGATTTTCAGCACTTTAAGTACTTTGATTATAATTTGTTGATTTCTCATTTTACTTTTAGTTGTTGTTTTTACAAAGAAAGAGAATACTTCATAACTGGTGGAGGTGATGGTCAAGTTAAGGTAAATGTATTCTTATTATCAATATAACTGTAAAAAGCATAGAAAGTGATCTAATTTAATGTGCAGTCGAAAGTCGTCATCTCAAAATCTAATATATTGAAACTTTGGATATCACAATTTCTTTAATTTTAGTCTGAAATTAGTCACTATATATTTAAGCTTTAAAAACTCCACTTCGTCAAAATCTGATAACTCAAAATATATCAGTGTTTTTTGTAATCATTGTCATGCTGATGGTTTAGTGTGATAAATGTTTGTAAACATTTTGCTTAGTGTTTTTCCCTGTTTTCCAATGGACATAACACATTGACACAAACCTGTTCATTACAATTATCTCGGTTTGAGAGTTACTGTGATATTCTGTCATGCTAAAGTGGACATTCTTAATTGATGGTGATCTGAATGAAATGGACTTGGTTACCGGTACATTGAAATTCTGTTTTGTTTATGGTTATAAAGAATTATCTGATGAATGAATTTTTTTTTGTTTTTGTAGGTTTGGAATGCTGTTATGTTTACACAAGTTCATATTTTCTATGGTCACCATAATGCTATCACAGGTATGATGGCTTATTTCAACTTCTGGTACATTCTTATATGCCAAAGATGACAAAGTTATGACCCCTGAATTATTGTCATGTAATAATAATTTAATGTTTCTTGGAGTAGATTGAAGTAATGTTTTTATGCTCCTGTCAAGATTCTTTCATCTTTATTGAGATGACCACTTCTGGGATGATTTAGGAATCTAGTGCCCAGATATACCACTAATCTTCGGCAAGTAAATTGGCAAACTGTCTTGCACTAGGATCTGCCCCGAGATGGAACCTGGTGAGAGTCACTGTGATCCATAATCTTGCATTTTAGACCACTGAAGTATGGAAAGTAATGTGATGACAAATATTTTTTTTACTGGCCTGGTACCTTTAGTTTTATCAAATAATATTTACAATAAAATTAATTTCCTTCAATAAACTGTTGATCTAGGGATAAATCTTTTTTTTTTTATGCGAGACTGTCTTTTCTCTTGACGTTATAAAAAGTTTGAAGTTGTTGACGTCACAAAAAGTACAACTTTGCCACCTTGCTTATCACCACACTATTTTAAAAAATAAAGTCCAAAAATCTATTTCTTAATAGTTTTTGGTTCATATATCTCCCTCTGTTTATTGCCATATTCCTTTTATCATGCCAAAATCTGACTGAAAAAATGGCAGTGATGAATTGAGGTTTTTATTTATTTATTTTTTCCTTCCTTTGTATAGGTTTACAAGTACACCATATTGATCCATTGTTGTTTTCTTGCTCACTTGATGGTAGTGTTCAAATATGGAGAATGGATAATTTCTCAAAGGTAAGTACTATCGGTCTTTTATGATTATTATATTCAAGTGAGGATTTAAATAAATGAAGAATTAATTAAGCTTCATATATTATCTGTCACTTTTTATTATAAGTTTGCAATATTTCAAAATTGATCTTATTCTGGTTCTGACAGTGAACTCAAGATCACACATGCACACTTTCCTTTTGCAAGTATATAAAACAATTGTTTTTTGATTGACAATAAAAGCATTAATCAATTAATACATACTGTGTAAAAACTGGTTAAAAAAAGAGATCAATCTACCACCTACAATATTTAGAGAAAAATCTCTAGCCTCCAACTTTTAGACAAAAATCTTCCATTTATCATCATCAATCATATTTTTGTATATTGAGGACTCCAACATTTTACTTACTTTAAATGTATCGCATGAAAATGATTTTGATAAAAATAGCCATCTTAAAAACATGGACATAGGTGATTGTTATTACATTTCTTGTGTTAATTTCAGTTTATGCGGGTTGACTTGGGAGAACCTATACATCAAATGAAGTTAATTGGAGAAGAAGAATTTTATTGTCAGACAGAGAAAGAATTGAGAATATACAGTCTAAATCAGGTAAATGAAGCATTTGAATGAAAATATGGAACATCAGTATCATTAGAATTGAAAATTACAGCAGTAGTTCAAATTAATGATTTTTCTTGCTGAGGTAGATTAATAGAAGCCTACATTAGTAAGAGTGTAAAACAGACATTTCCCACCAAGATGAATATTTTTTCTGACTAGAACCAGCTTTTACAAGTCCTGGACCAGTGCTTCAGATTGTTTTTACAGATAGTGGGCCACAAGGGCCCACCAGGTCCAATAACAAGGGGTCATTTCTTGTTATAGTGGGTCATGTTTTGCCACATAATTAAATGTTATGCCACGACCACGTGACTGAAAGTGAAAGTCGGCACTTGACATCTTCATATAATGCACCAAAAGCGATCTTGTCATCTGCTAATTTATACTTTGTTAACCTTTACGATATATTTTAAACTCTTTCAACTCCATGATTCATTTTATGTGTATCTACTTCTCTGCGCTTTGTGTTGTTTTAAAAAATGTGAATAGAGTCGTCTGCATCTCATAGCCATGGTTGCCGCTAGCATATTAAATGAACGACAACGTCCGAGGTCATAAAAAGTTTTATTACGAGTTCTCCCCCTTTGAATATTAATGTTAATAACCGACGCATAGAGCGAAGAGAAGGGGTTTGTCGGGAGTCCTGTCTACATGCTGATTATGAGATAAACAAAGATGCTAGAGATTTTCCGATAGAAAACGAAAACAGAAAGTCAAATCGGAAAACCGCATGGAATCTAATATGTAGTTTTGGGAAGAAATTATTAACGATCAATTTGGCTAAGAAAAACCATGCGCCACGTGGACCCATTAGAAGAAAATGTTATGCGCCATTTTTTAAAATAATGCGGGATTGGCGCGGGCGCACCGACAATCTGAAGCACTGCTGGACATTGAAAATATTCATCTGAGTTTGAAATATTTCTGTCTTACATCATTCCTGGTGAAAGATTCTTTTCCTCACTCATTTACAAAATAAAAACATGATTTGTAAAAAAAAAAAATGCATCAAATGCTCTATTTTATTGACAACATCGGTGTATTCTCAAATTGACAATCAGTTTTTGAATAATATAATTATTACATCATCAATTTAGTTCATGTAAGTAATTTTAATATAACAGATGGGCATATTTGTATATGTTTGTAAAGATTTGGATTCTGAAAACGATTCATTTGATTGAGCTCAAAATTGGGTCAGTTTTCATAAGTTTGATAGTATAGAAAACACATAACAGGAGGTGGCAAAGTTATAGAGGGGCATTTAAACAATGTTTTACTGTATAAAACATTACCTGTATTTATTTCTATATATATTTCAGTTTTATAACCTATTTGCACCTGTAGAATCTACAGTCTACAAATTACAACTTTGTCCGTCCAATAAGAGACTGGGAAAAGGTAGCAGGATTATAGCATCTACTGAAGTAAGTATATATAATTGTCATAACTTAATTAATTTGTTAATTTTAAACATTTTACTACTCATAAGCAATATTATTTGTTTCCTTGCAGTATTGAAGTTATTACTGGGTTTATCAGCATACCATGTCATTCATTTTTGGGGGCCAAATAAGGCCTTAAATACAGTGGAGGACATATAGCGCTTACTCCATTTCTTCTACCAACATTTTGTCTGCCACTTTTCTCAAAAACAAATCTTTATGAAACTTTACATGAATGATTTTAGGGTGGAATATTCGTATTTTGATTGTGCACATGGTTGGGGAATTCCAACTTGGGATTCCTTTGGGCAGACACTTTTGAAATGGCATCCAATTTTTGTTATAACTTGTTTAAAATTAAAGTGATAAGCTATGTTTTGAAATCTATCATAGGTTTTAGAAAATTAAATTGAACTATTGTTGAAATAATTACATGTATTATTTTTACCAGAGATAAAATTACAGGTGTTTTTCTGTTTTATTTTCAGGATGGGTCTGTGAGGATTTTTTCACCATTAACAGGACTAGCAATCACCATTATATATCCAATGGCTTCATTCCAGGTTTGATTTTTGTATTAGATAATGACAGAAAACTTTACACAGTTATTTTTCTCCCAGTAATTCCAATTTTGAAACATAAGGACTCTGTGGTCAAGGGATCTAAAACACTCACTAACTGATCACAGAACCTCTCAGGTTTGAATCTCAATCTGGGCAGATCCCAGTGTGAGACAGTTTGTCAGTTTCACTTGTCAAAGGTCTGTGTTTTTCTTGGCACCCTGGTTTCCTCCACCATCCCAGAACTAGATGCCTTGATATTAGTGAACAAATTATGACTGGGGAATAAAATGCCATTACTCTGATCCACAGCACTTCACCTCAATGTTAAAAAGGTTATAAGTTGACAGTTTTACATCAAATTGTTAATGGAAAGGATGTACATTCTCGACAGCTCTTGTTTCAAGAAAATGTTTGAAATATGCAGATTTGAGGGGTCTTATTTTTTTAAGCTCATCTGAAAAAATGCTCAAGATAAGCTGTTCAAGTTTAACTGTTCCTAGAATGTAAAGCTTGGTAAAATGTTTTCATTTTGTTTTCAGGTTTTATCATGTTTTGCTTATAACAGAGAAAAAGAAAAGTTACAAACGCTACTGGAAAATGGAGATGGTAAGAAATAATAAGTTTTCTTCTGATTCACAATTGAAAATTAGCCTTATCTTAAATCTAATGTGCTTTAAAATTAATAATATTTAAATTGTTGTCTGACTCCAAATTAAAAGTAGTCTTTATTTCAACTCTTACATGCTTGTGGATAAAAACACCTCCCTATAGAGCAGGCCCCAGTTTCACAATCATTCCTTAGCTAAGATTTTCCTTAACCTAAATCTTGCAAAATTTCAAATCCTTATAATTTTGTAAATTTTCAAAGTATTCAGGAATTTAAGGTGTCAGTTTAAAGATCACGTCTAGATTAAAACATCTGCATTTAGTTTTGACAAAAATACTCATCAGTAGTTCCAAAAAGAGATGATTAAAATTTGTTAAATTTAAGTTAAGGAAAATCTTAGTTAAAAAATGATTGTGGAACTGGGGCCTGATCCTATTGCAAAATATTTTTCAGTAATTTTTGGGTACTCTGGTTTTTGCAAGATTTGTCAATTTTTAATTCTTTGGACTTGATGGAATTTTCATAAAAACTAATGTATTTGTTTCAAACATCAGTTCCTTGTTGACATTTGGGTTTGAGTACTTTTAGTACTTTGATTGGTTGTTCTGTCTTTTTGTTTCAGTATTGTCTTTTAACTGTACTACTAACCCTTGTAAGGCAGAAGAAGTATGGCGACCAGCAACACCAGATGAGGCAGTTACACAGCTGGCACTGATGTCACTGGTATGTTGTCACTATTAAAGATAAAACCTGGTATTTTCTAGAATAAGTATAAAATAAGTGTAGTATTCTACACAAGTAACAGTGTGAGATAGAGATTTGTCACGACACTTCAAGGCAGCATTAGTTTGGGCCTTTTGATTTCTATTTCTTATTTCCTTTGACATGCATACCCTGTTGCCATGTCTATCTACCATAACAACACTTCCTTGAAAGTTACTTCCCTTATACTGCTTAATGTTATGTGCCTTTATGTACCCTGGCAGATTTATGATCATATTTCCATTTACCCTGGCAAGTTAACCAATACCTATGCCAGAAATTTCTATGAAGGATGACAAATCTTACTACATTTATTTCTATTTTGCAGCAATACAAAAATAGGAAGAAGCAAACAGAATATGACACAGTAGTGCTTGGTGGATTAAAGAATGGCCAGGTAATGTAATGTTTGCCATTGTACCCCTTATCATTTGTGGGGAACATTTTGGAAAACATTTACACTGTAAATTTCTTGAAACGACATGGTATTATGGGAAAATATCAACTTATTTGATTCAATATCATCGGAAATAATTGTTCTTCACATCAGTTATAGCATCATGGGGTATTACTTGATTGGGGTTTTCAACTTAGGAACTGGATATTTCAGAGAGGTTACTAGTCTGCCAAGACAAGGGGAAATGGTGAATGCTACATTCTTTTTCTGAAAATACTGACTACTGTTGAATTGTTATTGTTAAAAGTTTTGTAAATGCAATTATGTACATTGATGTGTTTACCAGTACTCTGAAAATATTGTCTAATCTAGGTAGTTTTTGCTCTCAAAACAAACAAATTAATGGGAACATTCATGACTGGACATAAAACCCCCATTCAATAAATGAATCTTTTTGCTGTAATAGTCCTACTTTTCTCATTTCAACATTTTCAAAATACATGTATTAGGATTTCCACAGTTTTTTGTCTGAGCACACTGATGAGCAATTTCAAAAATTTCAAAATGGCTGTCTAGTGCTGCAAAATTTAAACAGGTTTAGTGATAATAACATTGGTAGTATTTTTCAATATTTAGGTTTCCTTGTTAGATGCATCTAAATGTGAGATGGTTAAGAATGTACAGGCCCATGAAGGTGTGATTACATGCATGGAGATCTGTTCTCAGATAGACGACTCTGGATTCCAGCTGGATGACACGAGTCAGATATTGATAACAGGAGGCAATGATCAGACTATCAGATTGTGGAAAGTGGAAGTGATAGCTGGAAGATCCAGTAATGTAGTCAAACTCCATCAAAAATTGAAGGTAATGTCTATTATCATAATGGTACAGGAAAAAATGTTAAGGCCAGACCGGAAATCAAACACACCTTCTCAATACTAGTAGGATGCTTTACAGTCTGACCTGACCCTCCATAATAATGTGAATTATTTAATATTTTCTCTTTAAAACATTATTTTTGTAAATCTACATCATAGGGAACAAACATTAGCATCCAAAGTATGACATCAGCATTTGTTCCTTTGCCTGCTAAAACAGTAACCAAATACAAAATGGTTATCAAAAAACCTGGAAGATACTTAATGGAGTGGAACAGATGAATGGTGTTTATACCCTAGACTTTTATAGAAATGCTCATTTCTATGATGTATCTACCATACCTTTTTGCGGACCACAACAGTAGCTAAGTTGGTAGAGTGCTTGGAGGTCAGGGTTTGAACCTTGACCTGCCCAAGACTTGAAAAATAGGTAGGTAAAACCCTAAAATTCAATCAATCAATACTTTTCTGTAGCTGTTTCATTATATTCCAAATAATGATGTTATTATCATTTCAGGTGAAGTGTGGTCATATTCCCAGTCAAATCAGCATGTATGAAAATACTTTATGTGTTGCCTTTGAAAACCTTGACAATGGTAAAGGGTAGGTAACTCTGCATTATATAGCATTAGTTCAATAATTATGTAACTATAAAACTAAACCATTCCAAAAATACATTTATCTCCTTGGTTATAGTTCAACTTAACAGCATTTGGAGTGAATAGAAACATTTTAGAAGGCGTGATTATTACCTGTAGATGTTTTAGACTCGCACATGTTTAAAAACAATGTCCATTTTATTTTTGTCAACTTATATAATTCAAAATAATATCTGAATTTTCCCGACAACAGAATCTTGAAAATGAGATGCAGCAAACATTTGCTCATAACAATGAATTCACGCAACTCTAAACTAAAAAATAAGTAATGTTCAGATTACACTTGTAGTGGATCTAGGAGGTCTAGTCTCCAATTCTGGAGGGGCTCTTGGTAGCTACCAAGATAAGCACCAGCCTAAAAAGACCCTATATATACAAGGTAAACCACCAACTTCTAACTTTAATATTGAGTTTTATTATTATTTTTAGGTTTTTACAGATGTACAGGATAGAAGGATTATTCGATGAGGGTGATGACTCAGTAAATTATACAGAACTGAATCATATAGCAGATGAAAATCATCTCAAAGAGGTCAGTAAATCATATAAAAGAGATCAGAAAATTGTGTCAGAAGTCACAGTAAATTGTGTCAAGAGGTCAGTAAATTGTGTCAAAAGAGGTCAAGGTAGATCAAGTCACCCCTAATTATAGTAAGAATGTGAAACTGGAATTAATTATCCTTTATTACTGTAAATCTTAGCAAATTTGCTAGGAAATTTTAGCAACAGTTTTATTTTGGTGCTTTTTAGCTCACCTGGCCAAAGGCCATGTGAGTTTTTGCCATCACTTGGCGTCCGCCGTCGTCTGTCGTCTGTCGTCCGTCCGTAAACTTTTCACATTTTGACTATCTCCTCTGACACCACTAGAGCAATTTTAACCAAACTTTACAGGAATGATGTATGGAAGGTCCTTTACTTAGATTGCCAAAATTTTTTTGATCCGCCAAAAAACATGGCTGCCAGCGCAGAAGATAGTTTAACATTGGACCCTATGGGAAAACAAATTTTTGGCTATCTCCTCAGAAATGACTGAAGCGAATTTAACCAAACTTTACAGAAATGATGTATAGAAGATCCTTTACTTAGATTGCCAAAATTTTTCTGATCCGCCAAAAAACATGGCCGCCAGCGCAGAAGATAGTTTAACATTGGACCCTATGGGAAAAGCATATATATGCTATCTCCTCTGAAGCTAGTGAAGCAAATTGAACCAAACTTTACAGGAATAATGTATAGAAGGTCCTTTACATAGATTGCCAAATTTTTTCTGATTGGCCAAAAAAACATGGCTGCCAGTGCAAAAAATAGTTTAACATTGGACCCTATGGGAAAAGCGCATTTTTGACTATGTCCTCAGAAATGACTGAAGCAAATTTAACAAAACTTCACAGGAATGATGTATAGAAGGTCCTTTACTTAGATTGCCAAAATTTTTCTGATCCGCCGAAAAACATGGCTGCCAAGACAGAAGATAGTTTAACATGGGACCCTATGGGAAAAACGCATTTTTGACTATGTCCTCAGAAATGACTGAAGCGAATTGAATTAAACTTTACAGGAATGATGTGTAGAAGGTCCTTTACATAGATTGCCAAAATTTTTCTGATCTGCCAAAAAACATGGCTGCCAGCGGAGAACATAGTTTCACATTGGACCCTATGGGAAAAGCATATATATGCTATCTCCTCTGAAGCTAGTGAAGCAAATTGAACCAAACTTTACAGGAATGATGTATAGAAGGTCCTTTACATAGATTGCCAAAATTTTCCTGATTGGCCAAAAAACATGGCTGCCAGCGCAAAAGATAGCTTAACATTGGACCCTATGGGAAAAACGCATTTTTGACTATGTCCTCAGAAATGACTGAAGCAAATTGAACCAAACTTTACAGGAATGATATATAGAAGGTCCTTTACATAGATTGCCAAAATCTTTCTGATCTGCCATAAAACATGGCTGCCAGCAGAGAACATTGTTTCACATTGGACCCTATTGGAAAAGCATATGTACAAATTTGCTTTAAAAGCATTTTAGTCAGGTAAGCGATACAGGCTCAGCCACACTGAGCCTCTGGTTGTGATCTGACCTTTCTGCTATTAAAAATACAATTTCCCTAAAATTAGTTATAAATGACTAGATGTGCACACAAAAGTTCAAGCGCTAAAAAAACTGGTTATTTTGTCTGCAAGGTAAAATTGCTACATTAAGTATATGCCAATATGAAAAGCTTTACAGAATTTAAGAATTTTTTTGTTTCTTTTCTTACAGGTGACCTCCATAGACAAATGTCCACTACTTGGTCTGTTTGCTTCCTCCAGTACAGATGGATACATAAAGGTATGTCTGATTTAATGTTGAATTGAAACTAAAATGTTCCTAGGCAAGACTTTTTCATGAATATATTTCTGGAATTTATGTTCTAATTATAATCTATTTGAATTTTAAAATTACTCGGATTGTGTATATTATGTTCCAGCTTGTGGGTTTTTAACAGATCTTCATTTTTATACCCACACTAAGACCCTTCACCCACACAGAAATCCAGTTAATAGAAATTGTATGAACTTGTTTGTTTCTACATTACCATTGTAAAATAAATAAAGTTTATATAAAATTATGTTCTAGATATGGAATCGACATAACCAGTTGATAAGAGAAATGATGTTTGATGAGCCAGTGTATGGAATGTGTTTTGCTAACTGTAGAGGAGATATACTGATTGGATTTCAAAGCCATGTTTGGTAAGCTATGGGTTCTATATTACATATTTTAATTTTGTACAAATGTTAATATTGCAATCTTAAAAGAAATTATAATCTTGAGCTGATTTTTAGGTCACTTTATCATGCTTATAAAAGTATGGAAATTTAATACCTGTATTTTCACTCAACTGTCTATCCATCAGTCCCCTTATACAATGTTGGCTTGTCTCTCAAAATTGCCATCTTAAAAAAAGAAGAGTGTCTAGGTCACCTGACAAAAGTTTGGAGAACTCTCACTTTAATCCCAGCATCTAGTACTGTCTGTCCATCAATGTTGAAGCTTTTATAGACATTTTCCTAAATGCTTGTGTTGTTAAATCAGGGGTTCAATGTCTTTTTACAACTCTATATTGTCATTTGCCTTTACATCTTTGTTAAATGAAATATGATGGAGGAAAAATTCAAGGTTGGGCTAGAGCTTTTACCCAGGACCTCCCACACTACATGTAAGTTCCCTATCAAATGAGTTTACTATATTGTTATGTTCCTATCCCGTTATTCTCTCAGAACTGGTGGAAATCTTTTACCAGAGTTCCAATGTATGGACTATAAATTTCAAGTCAGTACATTAGCCACCAAATTAACAGGATAGAGAAAAAATTTAGGTCAGAACAGTTCAGAGGTTTTTACAGATACTTTTACTACTGATAATAATACAACCTAACAACATGATTTTTCACAGTATTTAAGAATTGAATTGCACTTTTTACGTTGTTATCGGGGTGTAACAACGTGAAAATTATCACAAATTGTGTAAAACCGCTGCGCTACGCTACGCGGTTTTACACAATTTGTGATAATTTTCACGTTGTTACACCCCGATAACAACGTAAAAAGTGCAATTCAATTCTTATAATTACAAATACAAAATTTAACATTTTTTAAAGCTGACCTACATTTCTGAACTGATCAGCTGATTTTCAGAAAATCGACGTTACAAGGCTGAACTGCGTAGTGATACAATAAATGACATCTTTATAAAACGATCAAATATCCGATAAAAAAGCTGAAATAGTTTTGAATTTATATCTTTTTATTCATTAGCTCACCTGACCAAAGGTCATGTGAGCTTATGGTATGGTGCAGCGTGTGTATGTGCGTGCGTGCGTGCGTGTGTGCGTGTGTGCGTGCGTCGTTAACACACATTTTCGACTTCTCCTCTGAAAGTACTTGGCAGATTTTAACGAGACTTGGTCAGAAGCATGTCTGGGTCGGTGCAATTCAGATTTGTTCGTGGCATTGCCATGGCTACCATAACTAGGTCAAGGTGACCTAGGGGTGCAAAAATCTTAAAAAATCTTCTTCTCCGAAAGTATTGATTAGAGAAAAAATCTGATGTGATATTTGGCTTCTCTAGGGTCTTAAGCCTGTAGTTTGTTCATTTCGTGAAATTCGGTCGAAAAATGGGTTACGCGTTTTTGCGTTTAATTTTGAAAAAATCGTAAAATAGCTTCAAATTGTTATAACTTGACTACTTGACCAGATAATGACATGGGGTTTTCAGTTTTGACATCTTCTTGTTAGTATCTTCAAAATGAGGTCAAGGTCAATTGTGAAGGTCGTGACCTAATTTTTTTTACCTCTGATTATAATTATTATCTCTAAAACTATAAACTTTTTGTATAGTCATGTATATTAGAATGTTGTAGGTATTGATACAACGATCATTTTGATGTATAGAAAAAGGTCATGGGTTCAAAGGTCAAGGTCACAGATGCGAAACAATACAGAAATGGTTAATTATCTCGAAAACTATAAACTTTTTGTATAGGCATGTATATTAGAATGTTGTAGATATTGATACAACGATCATTTTGATGTATAGAAAAAGGTCATGGGTTCAAAGGTCAAGGTCACAGATGCGAAACAATACCTAAATGGTTAATTATCTCGAAAACTATAAACTTTTTGTATAGGCATGTATATTAGAATGTTGTAGGTATTGATACAACAATCATTTTGATGTATAGAAAAAGGTCATGGGTTAAAAGGTCAAGGTCACAGATGCGAAACAACACCGGAATGGTTAATTATCTCGAAAACTATAAACTTTTTGTATAGGCATGTATATTAGAATGTTGTAGGTAATGATACAACGATCATTTTGATGTATAGAAAAAGGTCATGGGTTCAAAGGTCAAGGTCACAGATGCGAATCAATACAGAAATGGTTAATTATCTCGAAAACTATAAACTTTTTGTATAGGAATGTATATTAGAATGTTGTAGGTATTGATACGACGATCATTTTGATGTATAGAAAAAGGTCATGGGTTCAAAGGTCAAGGTCACAGATGCGAATCAATACTGAAATGGTTAATTATCTTGAAAACTATAAACGTTTTGTATAGGCATGTATATTAGAATGTTGTAGGTATTGATACAATGATCATTTTGATGTAAAGAAAAAAGTCATTGGGGTTTAGTATTTACGTTTTCTTTAAATCTATCAGCTAGCCATTAGTTATCAGGTGAGCGTATAAGGCCCATGGGCCTCTTGTTTTTTAGTTATTTTCAGTCAACATATAAATTATGTAACATTTAAATTCATTGACAATAAGGGATTATATTATGTCTCGCAATCATAAAAACAAACAACTCTTTGTACAACGTCATAAGTGACGGCCAAACGTTTGTAGGACAGGCGTGTTTACATTTTGATTTTACCCATAACATAAAAAAAACTGAATTGGTTGAATGAACAGTGTGTTAAACAAACCCTGAAACCAACTATTGACATGGAATTAATGTTTTCTTGGATGAAGCAATGTTTTACCTCCTATGGAATGGATGTGAGATGAGGGATTCTGTCACCGGTGGTAGCTGTACATGGGCTGATCAGGGTCATTTTGAGAAGGTAAACAAGCGGTACGGGTGAACATTAGACTGGAATATAGTATGTTATCAATTTTATTAAATTATTATTGGCAGGCCTACCACTGTCATTATCATCAAGATCAAGTTGAGAATCAACCACCAGACTTATCTGCACACTGGCATTGCATTCTTCAAAATATTTATCCTGATCCCCGGCTATACATTGTCTGGGGAAAATAAAATGTCTTTGCTTTTAAAAGGATGCGTATGTGATGAATTTCAAACAAAACACCCACCAGTACTGAGGTTTGACATCCGAAAATCCCATGGTGCGTGTCATATTACTTATACTTAGTAGCCTATAGACACGTAAAATGTTCGGTCCCGATAAAATGTCGATTTTGAAAAATATTTCATAATCTTAAATGCAAATTATTAAAAATATTGGTGAAAATTAATCAGAACATGTTTGAATTATTTTTCGAAATTTGAATTTATAAAAAAAATCGAAGTATTTTAATGTTTCTATGTGAAATCGTTCCCGACCTCCCCGTTTGTTTACAATCTTAAAATGGCTGTTCAGAGATGGGTAATACCCGAAACAGACCCAAAGTAGTCCCGGTAGAAAACGTTGTTATTGGAAAATAACACCGTGTTTTTGCAAGACGACAACCAATGAAAATGCTCTAAATTGTGTAACAACGTGAAGTTTGTAATTATAATACAATAAAACCTGTTATAATGACTACATCTATATAAAGACCACTTGTCCATTAAGATCATCGTTTTAAAGCCCCTTGCTTTATATTTCAGCTCAAAAACAGCCACTAGATATGAGTGGTTTATGTAGACAGGTTTCACTGTACTTGATCTTATTGTATACAGCTTTTACAAACTTTCTGAGTTGTTTTAGAAGTAAACCAAGTGCATGTCTAATCCAAACAGGATCTGAAACTACACAGGTTCTAGTGTTAACTGCTATAAATTATTGCATACTAACTTTAGTAATTTTACTTTGAAGATGGAATAAACACAGATTTATTTTAGAGCACCAGCTATTTATGTGTGTGCACTTCAAGTCAGTCACTTTTACTCAAATTTAGTATGGCCTTATTTTAGTGGAAAGACCAAGCCATATAAAGCACTAGAATAAAACTGTGGCTAAAATTTCCCAGTTTGCAGTAACTTGGCTGTCAGCAATATGTTCTGGCACAAAACTGATCAAAATGGTTTACCAAACTTGCATATTTTGTCTAGCAATAAACCACATTGTTTTCAGTCCCATATATGGTTGATAAGTTACTGATGCAGTGTAAATTGATATGTAATCAACTGATACAGATTAGAATGTTTGAAAAATGGAATTCTGTCAAGAGTTGAGTTGAGTTGAGTAATGGTGTTTAACATCCCAGTCAAGAATATTTTTACTTATATTGAGACATCGCTAGCTATAGATTAAGGTACAGAAATTTTGCCTGTGCGTTGCTTTGATGGCATTATACAGCAGGGTTCTTTATTGTGCCACACCTATCGTGACATGGGTCCTGGTTTATCTTTGAATTCCGTTTGGAAAGAACCATGACTTTCATTTCATAATGCCAAGTGCTTGGCTGGGTTCAAATCCACAACTTCCCACTTACAGATAGAGCATTCTACCAAATGAGCTACTACAGTGGTTGGAATTCTGTCAAGAAAAAAGCCAGTGAATTGTCAGGGAATTTAGAATGAAGTCAAGTGTTGGAACCATGAATTATTAGGCTAGCTTACCATACAGTACCACAACCTGGTCAAAATATGGCAGAAAATACTGTGTATTGGAGGGGCAATTCCAATACGATCATATCACGATACGCCTAGAGCGATACACGATACATATTGACGATTCAGCAGACGACGTAGTTTAGTGACTACTGACTTTGATCTCTGTCACGTAAACACTTACCTGATAACCCAAATAATTATCGCCCCTGATAATTTTGATGGTACTCACTTAACATGGTTCATTTTAGTGATGACAAAACCGATACTCGTATCTATTTAAAATATCGGTACATACCGGTATATCGATATATTGTTACAGCCTTAGAAAATACCCTAAGACTATACTTGAACCTTAATATCCTACCAGTATTACCAAAAAGACTTATGAGACACATGGCTGTGTTTTAAGCTAAAAAAAAATTGTACCCTTGTCAATCGTTTTGACATACCTCTGTTTTATTTAATTTATTAAATATCTAAATTAAATTATATTTTTACATACTCATTCAGTGCACAAAAACATCATTTATATTTCTTTAGAGTTTTATACGGTACAATCCCATGAAGACGTTGATACAATCAGACATTAGATTGGTATCTTTAATCATTATACACGGTGTTAAACTTTAAGAATGATACATTTATATATTTTGCACCTATTTAACGCCGGGGGTCAAGGGTCATTGATTTAACCATTGCCGCTCGTGTCAATCAAAGGAGAAGAGATAAAATCAATTATAATCAACTTGTTTGAACATTTTTAATTACGAGTAAATATTTTGGATGTTTTTGTAGAAACAATATTGACTACTGACATTGTCTTGTATTTGTATGATCTGGGTTTTATATGATTTTTAATTGTTAAATGTTTAAATCTACGTATTTGCAGGACCAAAGTGTGATTTTAATTGGCACATAATTTTGATATTTTTGTGTATAGGGTCCTGTTATTAGCTTGTTAATACAAATTACGTGCATTATTAATCGTTATTTTGTTAATTAATTCCGAAATTAAGACAGAATTAGACCTTGTTTATCATAATACAAAAGGAATACATGGAATATTTGGATTATACTAGAATTAACCGCTTGAATATCATATTTTTCGGAGATTAATTTAAAAGATATTTACTATTTTGGGCAATTCAGATATATTGACAATTATAAACAAAAACAAGTACTTGAATTATACTGAGATTAACAGATTGAATATCATATTTTTGGTGATGCAAATATAAACAAATATAAACAATTACAAACAAAAGGAATACATGTATTGGGATTGACCATTTTAGGAGATTTATATGAAAAATATTTACAATTTTCAGTAATTCAGATATGTTTAAACATAAAACAAGAAGAAAATACGTAGATTAACTGGGATTAACAGTTTAAATTTCCAATTTTTAGGAGATTCACATGAAAATATTTACTATTTTTATTAATTTGGAATAAGGAATACTTGGATAAACTATTTGAACGTCTGTATATAACAAGGGATTAACATCACAAATATTTTTCTTTATAATTTATCAGTAACTTATTAACTAATTCAGACGGATTTAAATTTATTTTTTTATCATTAAACAAAAGGATTACATGGATTAAAGGATAAAATGCATGGCCAAAAAATGTTAATACGAGGTGTGTGGTTCATATCAAAATTTTTTTAAGTGTTGAAGTTCTTAATATATAAATCATGATACTGAATATTAAATCTTTGTGAAGTTTGAAGGTAAGGTGTGATTTTTTAAGTATTTGATTATGTTATCATGATACAAAAATGTTTCTGTCTGACTGTTAAAAATGTCTAGACAATTAGTAGATTCTGTTTGTATGTTAATGCATTTGCTTCATTGTTATAAGGGGTCTCTTGTTTCACATTCAAAATATTTTTCAACATCTTCCTTGTATTCAGTTTTATTTTCCCTTTATTTTCGTTTGCTACAGTGGTAAAAAATAATGTAGCTAATGGCATTCTCTGTGAGCTTCTTAAACTTTATGACAAAGTGAATTTAGGACAGGAGACACTTACTCTTCTGGAGCATCTGGCCTCACTTCTATGGTGGAAGTTTATGTACATATACCTTAATTTGACAGTTTTCAAAGGTTTTACTTTAATTTTGGGATTGTGATTTGGACATAGACCAGTATATTTTGTGTTATGTATATTGTTAGCTCCATCTTAGGTGGGTATGGAGAGACAGGCAAGTTTTCTTTTTAAGAGTTATTGAACTAGATTTGCATACAGATGCACTACACTATTCTAAATGACTATTTAATGGCCAGATTCCTTTAGCCACATACCAGAATAAAACCATTTCAGTTCTCCTTCTTCCCAATCACTATACAGACAGGTTCTGGCATAAACTACAATGAACATGTAACACAACTATAAATACAGGCACTTTTACGGTAATTGTAAATACAGAATTTTATCTTGTACATAGATTACCTGTTTCCACTGTCAGCCAGTGCAAATACACTCATATTTAAGGAGGCACTTATTGAAAAAAAAGAAGTATTAAGATATGAACTTATGGAGTTGCCCATCACCCAGTGTATTTAGATAATGTTTATCAGACTCCATATAGCAAATCTAGTAGCCAAATCATTTTTAGCTCACCTGACCGAAGGTCATGTGAGCTTATGGCATAGCGCAGCGTGTGTATGTGCGTGCGTGCGTGTGTGCGTGCGTGTGTGCGTCGTTAACACCTATTTTCGACTTCTCCTCTGAAACTAGTGGACAGTTTTTAATGAAACTTTGTCAGAAGTATATATGGGCCGGTGCAATTCAGATTTGTTCGTGGCGTTGCTATGGCTACCATAACTAGGTCAAGGTGACCTAGGGGTTCAAAATCTTAAAAAATCTTCTTCTCCGAAAGTACTGATTGGAGAAAAAATCTGATGTGATATTTGGCTTCTCTAGGGTCTTTAGCCTATAGTTTGTTCATTTTGTGAAATTCGGATAAAAAATAGGTTACGCGTTTTTGCGTTTAATTTTTAAAAAATCGTAAAATAGCTTCAAATTGTTATAACTTGACTATTTGACCAGATAATGGCATGGGGTTTTCAGTTTTGACATCTTCTTGTTAGTATCTTCAAAATGAGGTCAAGGTCAATTGTGAAGGTCGTGACCTAATTTTTTTTACCTCTGATTATATTTATTATCTCGAAAACTATAAATTGTTTGTATAGTCATATATATTAGAATGTTGTAGGTATTGATACAACGATCATTTTGATGTATAGAAAAAGGTCATGGGTTCAAAGGTCAAGGTCACAGATGCAAAACAATACCGAAATGGTTAATTATCTCGAAAACTATAAACTTTTTGTATAGGCATTTATATTAGAATGTTGTAGGTCATGATACAACGGTCATTTTGATGTATAGAAAAAGGTCATGGGTTCAAAGGTCAAGGTCACAGATGCGAAACAATACCGAAATGGTTAATTATCTCGAAAACTATAAACTTTTTGTATAGGCATGTATATTAGAATGTTGTAGGTATTGATACAACAATCATTTTGATGTATAGAAAAAGATCATGGGTTCAAAGGTCAAGGTCACAGATGTGACACAAAACCGAAATGGTTAATTATCTCGAAAACTATAAACTTTTTGTATAGGCATGTATATTAAAATGTTGTAGGTATTGATACAATGATCATTTTGATGTATAGAAAAAGGTCATGGGTTCAAAGGTCAAGGTCACAGATGTGAATCAATACCGAAATGGTTAATTATCTCGAAAACTATAAACTTTTTGTATAAGCATGTATATTAGAATGTTGTAGGTATTGATACAGCATCATTTCGGTGTATGAGAAAAGGTCATGGGTTTAAAGGTCAAGGTCACAGATGCGAAAACAATACAAAAATGGTTAATTATCTCGAAAACTAAAACTTTTGTATAGGCATGTATATTGAGAATGTTGTAGGTATTGAGGCAACAATCATTTTGATGTTATAGAAAAAGATCATGGTTCAAAGGTCAAGGTCATAGATTCGACACAAAACCGAAATGGTTAATTATCTCGAAAACTATTAACTTTTTGTAAGGCATGTATATCAGAATGTTGTAGGTCATGATACAATGGATTCATTTTGATGTATAGAAAAAGGTCATGAGTTCAAAGGTCAAGGTCACAGATGCGAAACAACACCGAAATGGTTAATTATCTCGAAAACTATAAACTTTTTGTATAGGCATGTATATTAAAATGTTGTAGGTATTGATACAACGACCATTTTGATGTATAGAAAAAGGTCATGGGTTCAAAGGTCAAGGTCACAGATGCGAAAACAATACCGAAATGGTTAATTATCTCGAAAGCTATTAACTTTTTGTATAAGCATGTATATTAGAATGTTATAGGTATCGATACAATAATCATTTCGATGTATAGAAAAAGGTCATGGGTTTAAAGGTCAAGGTCACAGATGCAAAACAATACTGAAATGGTTAATTATCTTGAAAACTATAAACGTTTTGTATAGGCATGTATATTAGAATGTTGTAGGTATTGATACAATGATCATTTTGATGTAAAGAAAAAAGTCATTGGGGTTTTGTATTTACGTTTACTTTAAATCTATCAGCTAGCCATTAGTTATCAGGTGAGCGTATAAGGCCCATGGGCCTCTTGTTTACAATAATCCCAGACCCAGTGGTTTGAAGCTTGATTAGCTTAATCAATGATTAACACAGATTTTGAATGTAAAAAAAACCAACATCATATCATCATCAAATCCATAGATTTATACCCATGTGGTTCAATTTGTTGAAATTCTATTCAGTTACGATATTTTCAACATTAATTTCACAACAGATTTGAAATTATGCATTATGTAAATTTTGATTACAGGTAATCAATTGATTAAACTAATAGGGCTTCTAACAACTCACCCCTGTTACTTGCATTATACAGTATATTGTATCAGAATCTGTGTATTGATTTTCCAATAAAATTCTTCATTGATTAAGGTTTTAAGATTCTGTGATCAACAACAGTCCTTTTATTTGATAATTTCCTTCCGCAGTTTTACCTTTTTCTCAATCTGGTCTTTAAATCACATTTTTACAAAAAATGCCCATTTAGAAATATTTTTACAATAATGAATTGATTATATAATTCGATTGGAAAAATAATTTTTTATGTCGTGTGATTTATTTAAACTGTAATCTAATAGTACGGCGGATATCAGGTTATTGGGAGTGGATTTTAAGATAAAAATCTGCTCATTTGTTTAAACAATTGATACATTGATGTAAGGTAGCAACCGTTAATTTTCTACTTCTGCCATATACAGCAACATTTATCTGAAGTTATGCGGCATGGTTTAAGATAGTACAGTTAGTAAAATGTTTGAATGTCACATTTTCCACCCGTCAATATTTTCATACACTATAGGAGAATGGATTAAGCAATCTGGTTTGTTTTATATAAAATCTCTATCGCTATGTAATTTTAAATTTTTTTTTCTTGAAAAGAAGAAAGAAAATTTCTTATGTAAATAAGCTTATTGTGTTTCCTTATTGGATTTTATTGTTAAATTTTAAATTTTGTAAATCCAGGAAATGAGAATTTTAGTGAACAATATACTGCATGTTTTATAAAACATCATTAAGGTTGGTTATTTTAAAAAAAAAAAATTGTCCATTATAATCAGTTTTATTGGAATAAAAGACCATTGTTATTACCTTTTTAAGGATGCAGTAGTTTTTTTTATTTTTTGTAAAAATTGTTTCCGTTTATTTTTTAAATCAATAATATTTTGTATAATGATAAAGGATTGTAACACAAATTATTACTTATTAGTGATAAAAAGATGTAATTGGGGTTTTTCTTTCTTTTTCCTTTTTTAAAACATAATTATTCTGTCAATATGATTTTATGTTGTATAATTTACAAATTATTGCTTTATTTTATCATGATAAATAGATATAATTGGGATTTTGTTTTTATTTTTTTCCGTTTTCATATGTTTTTTTTTTTTTTTTTGTTAACATCATTTTTCGGTCATTATTTTTTTATGTTAAAATATGAATTATTACTTAACGGTTGCAATATAATTGGATTTTTGTATGGAGAAAAAAAAACTAGGTTTTTAACTAATCAATGATTTTTGTTAAAATAAATTGCATCATGGCACAGGTGATTGCTAAGTGGGAAACTTTACCTGTGTGTTATGTTCACATGGGATATTGATATTAGTTTTTGAGCTTGCTGATGATGAAATGGGTAGTGGCATCAATAAATAAAATTATATAAATATTTCTATTTTCAGTTCAATACCGTTAACAAGTTATTTAACACAGGAATATTTAGAGAGAATTGTCTTGCATCATTTTCAGGTAAGCAGTCTAATTTCAATACCCCTCACAAACGAAGATTAAGGGGTAAATGGGAATCATCCCGTTCATCTGTCTGTCAGTCCAGATATTGTGTCCACTCCATATCTACCATGTCTGGATGGATTTTTATCAAACTTAGCACAAATGTAAACAAACATGAAACTATGTATCACATAAATTTAGGAGTGTGGGTCAAGTTCAAAAGGTCAAATGTTTGGTAATCTATATGTCTCTCAAGAGACTGTTCTAGTTTAGTTTTTTTAATGCTCATTTTAGTAGCACAGGCTATCGGGCCATATTTCATAATTTATTGTGCATTTTATAAGTGTTGTCATTTATATTGGCCATTTTGTCACTAGTGGCATTTAGGTGGATTGAAGTTTCTTATTCACCAGTGAAATTTTTCCACTAAAATTGAGGCAGTCAGTTGTAGATTAGTGGTGGAAGCAACAATGAAAAACCACTTATTATTAGCAAATGAACTCCAAAGTTTCTTACACTAAGGTCTGCCATAGTGGGATTCAAACCTCGGCATTGGTTGTCGCTTTTGTCTTTAAGTGTGTGCTTTAGACCTCTTGGTCAGCAGAGTCCCCACTAGTGGCCCAGGGTCCAATATTTAGACTTCTTCTGCAGAATAGTCTTTTGGTTCATATAGACATGGAACATTGAGATTTGAGAAATATTGAAAACTCTGGATTAGCTGAAATTAGATTAAGAATTATTAGCTTAAAAGAACATTAGTTAACAAGACCTTGTTTTTAGACCAATGGACCACTGAATCTTCGCTTATTTCACAATGTTGCCCTAATGTGAACTTTTTTTATTGTCCAAGTAAATCAACTATTTTAGTTATACCCCTTTGGATTAGAGGCATTTGTTTTTGCTTGCTTTAATGATTGTTGTGTGTTTTTATTTAGGATGATGTAAGAGAAACTCCCATTCCCTACAACAACAAGCTACAACCTTGGTAAGTTTATATAGAAAATGGGGTTCATACCTCGTAACTGTCTCGATGGCTCAGTTGTAGAACATCAGCTACATACAATATGCATCCATGATTGATTGCATGGAGTTTGATGTTCCAGTCAAGAATATTTAACTTATATCAAAATGTAACCAGCTAAAGGTGAAGATGTGAAATTTTTTACCTTTGTACTATGGTCAGGGCAATGTGCAACAAGGATTCTTTAGTGTAGCTTTTAATTTCTCTTCTGAAGGACCCTTTTAATTTTAAATGATGAGTGTTTGGCAAAAGAACAGTCATTATCTATTTTAAATCTTAGTCAGACCCGGTTGGGATTGGAACCCCAACCACTCATATGCAGAACAAGCACTGAGCTGCCATAGTGGTTGAGTTTATATAGAAAATGTGGTTCATACGATGTAATAGTACCCCCATAAAGTTTGTGTGGAATGAAATGGAATCACACATATTCATGTTTCCATTATAGACATGTTATGGAACATACCTGGAGACGTTTGGCATGTTCAGACAAAAGATTGAAGTTAAGTCACAGCTAAAACATTCAAACCAAACCTTTATATTGGCAATTTATTCATGAAAATTTATTTCTGAATTTCGGTCTTTTAGGTTTGACCCAAAACAGCTGCCTAAGTTCAGCACTAGTTCAAATAAACGGGAACTTGAGAGGTCAGCTCAGGATATAGAAGAAGAGGATCTAGCAGTGTTGGAAGATCTAGAACCTGTAGAAGGTCTGAAGTCTCAAGTACCATCTAAAAAGATTAAACTGGAAACAGAGCCTGTTGATCAGGATCAAAGTGAGCAATTATCTGAAGGTAAGTAGGATCATATTACATAAAAATCTGCTATAGTGACCACCTCTCTCTGTAGAAAGACCACCTGCCTGTACAGTAAAACTTAATATAATGACAGCCTCTGTATAAAGACCACCTGCCTGTACAGTAAAACTTAATATAATGACTGCCTCTATATAAAGACCATTATATTAATGTCTATTTGGTTTATAATTCAACCCAAATGAACCTATTTATAAAGACCACCTGTAAATTACTGGTATAAAGAAAAACATAGAAGAAACAGAATTGTGACTTCAAAATTCTGTGGCTATAAGCCAGAAGGCAAAGTTACCAAGGGGTGTTATGATGAGTTTTAATGTACATGTAGTTAGAATGGTTCTATTTGACATGTTTTATAAAGGTTCCCAGAAATCTATATAGTTTTGCTTTGTCTGTAGACATGCATATAACCATTATCATGTTTTTATCGAATGATACAGAAGTATAAATCTATTTTGTAGTAGAAGTGAGAACTAGTGTTATTTTATACAAATACTGTTAATTGTATCGGTATTTACTTGTTATAAGTGGTATAAAATAGAAATAATTGATTTGTAACAATATATATAGTTTTGGTGCCACGGTGTGTATAATTGTCTCTGATATAAATATTAATTTGTTGTTAGTTGATACAGTGATTCCAAATCAATACTCCATCCAACCAAGTTTTTTTAGCTCACCTGAGCCAAAGGCTCAAGTGAGCTTTTCTGATCACAATTTGTCCGTTGTCTGTCGTTGTCGTCGTCGTCGTCGTCGTTGTCGTCGTCGTAAACTTTTCACATTTTCATCTTCTTCTCACGAACCACTGGGCAGATTTCAATGAGACTTGGTCAGATGCATGTCTTGGTCGGTGCAATTCAAATTTGTTCGTGGTGTTGCCATGGCTACCATAACTAGGTCAAGGTGACCTAGGGGTGCAAAAATCTTAAAAAATCTTCTTCTCCGAAAGTATTGATTAGAGAAAAAATCTGATGTGATATTTGGCTTCTCTAGGGTCTTTAGCCTATAGTTTGTTCATTTTGTGAAATTCCGACAAAAAATAGGTTACGCGTTTTTGCGTTTAATTTTGAAAAAATCGTAAAATAGCTTCAAATTGTTATAACTTGACTATTTGGCCAGATAATGACATGGGGTTTTCAGTTTTGACATCTTCTTGTTAGTATCTTCAAATTGAGGTCAAGGTCAATTGTGAAGGTCGTGACCTAATTTTTTTTACCTCTGATTATAATTATTATCTCGAAAACTATAAACTTTTTGTATAGGCATGTATATTAGAATGTTGTAGGTATTGATACAACAATCATTTTGGTGTATAGAAAAAGGTCATGGGTTCAAAGGTCAAGGTCACAGATGTAAAACAATACCAAAATGGTTACTTATCTCGAAAACTATAAACTTTTTGTATAGGCATTTATATTAGAATGTTGTAGGTATTGATACAACGATCATTTTGATATATAGAAAAAGGTCATGGGTTCAAAGGTCAAGGTCACAGATGCGAAACAATACGGAAATGTTTAATTATCTCGAAAACTATAAACTTTTTGTATAGGCATGTATATTAGAATGTTGTAGGTATTGATACAACGATCATTTTGATGTACAGAAAGAGGTCATGGGTTCAAAGGTCAAGGTCACAGATGCGAAACAATACGGAAATGTTTAATTATCTCGAAAACTATAAACTTTTTGTATAGGCATTTATATTAGAATGTTGTAGGTATTGATACAACGATCATTGTGATATATAGAAAAAGGTCATGGGTTCAAAGGTCAAGGTCACAGATGCGAAACAATACGGAAATGTTTAATTATCTCGAAAACTATAAACTTTTTGTATAGGCATGTATATTAGAATGCTGTAGGTATTGATACAATGATCATTTTGATGTACAGAAAGAGGTCATGGGTTCAAAGGTCAAGGTCACAGATGCGAAACAATACGGAAATGTTTAATTATCTCGAAAACTATAAACTTTTTGTATAGGCATGTATATTAGAATGTTGTAGGTATTGATACAACGATCATTTTGATGTATAGAAAAAGGTCATGGGTTCAAAGGTCAAGGTCACAGATGCGAGACAATACCGAAATGGTTAATTATCTCGAAAACTATAAACTTTTTGTATAGGCATGTATATTAGAATGTTGTAGGTATTGATACAACAATCATTTTGATGTATAGAAAAAGGTCATGGGTTCAAAGGTCAAGGTCACAGATGCGAATCAATACCGAAATGGTTAATTATCTCGAAAACTATAAACTTTTTGTATAGGCATGTATATTAGAATGTTGTAGGTATTGATACAATGATCATTTTGACGTATAGAAAAAGGTCATGGGTTCAAAGGTCAAGGTCACAGATGCGAAAACAATACTGAAATGGTTAATTATCTTGAAAACTATAAAAGTTTTGTATAGGCATGTATATTAGAATGTTGTAGGTATTGATGCAATGATCATTTTGATGTAAAGAAAAAATTCATTGGGGTTTAGTATTTATGTTTTCTTTAAATCTATCAGCTAGCCATTAGTTATCAGGTGAGCGTATAAGGCCCATGGGCCTCTTGTTTTAGTTTTTATCGCTTGTCAATTTCTCTGCTGGGTTTCTGTGATAAGGTATAGCACTTTATAGCATTTAATGATTTATACAAAAAATAAAAAAAAACCAGTTGTACATTTCTTGTTAATTTGATATTGAGAGACTAAAGGGATAATTGGTTGAAAAATGTTATCCAAATTGGAAAAGTCACATGTTGGATGGAGTTGATTTTATATGCCTGTTTCCAGAAATCTGAGGTATAAGGGTAAGGTGTTGTCCATCTGTCCATAACAGTTTGTTTGGCCTATATTCCTCCAATGCTGTTTGTTATACATGATTATCAAAATGTAAAATTGTGTTCAGCAGGCGATGAGGAAACTCTGTCAAATTTCTCAGATTTGTGGCACTTTGAATTTTTGATCAAGTTTTTTAACAAAACATATAATGACATATCTTGCTCTGCTAGGTTTAATGCCACAAAGGAGTATATGTAATGATAAGAGCCTCATTTGCTTGACATTCCACATACAACAAAACTTTAGATATATGTATAAAATTAAATTGGGTTTCGACCATAAGTGATAAAAGACACTGTGATCGGTTAGTGTGTGATTTAGACCACTTGGCCACCGAGATGCCTTAGATGATATATTGATCTTCTTTTTTATTATGTTTCTAATTTTTTGTTTTTATTATTTAAAACAATTTTTTTGTTTTTTTTTTATATTTTTTTTCTAGAAAAAATAAAAGAAATGGCTATGGAAATATTGAGTGATCAGGCTTTATTTGAAGGTAAGAATTTATAGAATTTAACTCAATTGGAAATTGTTATGTTTACAATTTTAGTCCTTTTGATGAGGAATTGTATTCCAAAACGGTTGTCTAGTGCTGTAAAATTAAAACTGGTATAATTTATAATTTACACTGTAAGTGATATCCTTGGTGACATATTACATTGATTACAAAAATACATGTGCCATTTATTGGAATTCAACATGCCAAGTCCCCGTATTGACAACATTTAAATCTTTTCAGAGATTTTTGATGATAATTGCAGATGTATAGGTTAGTGAAAATTACCAAAAACCGATTTTATATGAAAATTTGGCATAATTAACTGTCATAAACACAGTGACATGGAGGTGAATTTGAATGCAGTGATATGGTTTAAAAACTATTATTATACCTCATGAGAAAAATATGATACAATCTGTAATTTGATTGGATCGTTGGATCATGTGATCAGGGTGGAGAAAACATCGTGTATCCCTCTGAAAACATCATATCCCACCTCTTCGGAACACACTATGACGTCACAATGATATGACGTCATCGATGGAGAATAGGTGACGACGTTCTAGCGTTTGCCTCCGATGAGTTCCGATATGAGAAAAAACAATGAATCGGAGAAGGACTGATGTTTTCAAGCTGTCTTTTTTTAAATATTTTCTTCCTGTCTGTCTTTCTTATTACCATGGTTATCTTTCGGTATAATAAACAATTTATTGCCTTTGTGTGAGGGAGATATGAACATTTGTTCATATCTCCCTCACACAAAGGCAATAAATGTATATTGTAGACTAGAAAGTTAAAAATACTAAACTTTATCCAGGACAGTCAAACTTTATTGTATTTTCTATGAATTTTTTTTATACTGGTGGTACTTCACTGCTACAAACACAGTGAGTCTACGAGTACTGTAAACCAACTTTTATTCGTGTGTGATTAACTTTTGCACGTTTTGCGAGGACAAAATAATCGCAAAAGTTAATTGGCACAAATTTGTTTCCCAAAAAGGTTTTATTTATACCAAATATTCAGCTAAAGTCATATCGTGAAAGTTAATAGTCGTGAAATGGTACTGGTTAGAGAATCTCAAAAGTTAATATGTATCCACGAATGAAAGTTAGTTTACAGTAATTTGTTTTCAGTGAATTAGTTCATTTGTTGTTGAGACATAACCACTTTATTGGATTTCCTATGGATATTTTGCATAATTCACTGGCACAAATGCTGTGTCTCTGAGAGTAATTTGTTTTCAGAGAAATTGTTTTCCAAGTTCTGTTGTAGAGTCATTACCATTTTATATTGTTATTAGGATATATTTTATATGAATTTTATGATATTTTATAAGTAATAAAAACGTAAATTATTGATCATTAATGTCTTAAATCAGAATAATCAGACAGGTATAATCAGGTGAGATGATATTATATTTCGTTAGCATGTAATGTTCTAATAAATGTCAATTTATACAATAATTAGCATAGTTAGTATTATATAGCATGTAGTTACAACACTAACACAGATGGGATTTTTTTTCATTTACTAAAAAAATGTTGGTTTATCTGTTCTGTCATGTGCTGATTTTGAATGCATTATTTTAATGACAGTTCTGTTGCTTAAAATTTCTAAATTATATAATTTAATTTCCAAATACACAGCCTCAAACACCCTCTATATTCATTGTGTATCTGTTCATCTGTCCTGTTTCTGGTGTTTTCATGTGAAAACTTGACAAGAGATTATTTTTTAGAACTAGAAATCAAGTTCAATTTCCAGTCCAATCTTATTTGTAGTAAAATACATGTACATAAAATATGCTATACTACTTGGATCATTTCTTGTCACCATTCAAAGAAATTTCTTTATTAGCTTGGTTAACTTGTTAGGGTACATAGAACGATGATTGTAAATCTGCCGGGGTACATAAATGCATGCTACGTAACTCGTACATATCAAGGAAGTCTAGTTATGGTAATTAAACTTCATGTTAAAATAAACAATTAATGCAGAATATGAAATCTAAGTTAAAAATACCAAACCAGTGTGGATTGAAACAGCAATGAAAATCTGTCTCTCTAGTTACATAAATTTTTTACAAGGGACATGAGACCAAAACTTGTCACCGCAGATACATAAACTTTTGACGAGGTACACGAGGCTGTTTATTCTACAAAAAACTTTGTAACTCATAATGTCTCATTTGATGCCATATTTTTGATGTTTTAAATGAAAATTTAATATTATAGTGTTTTGCAATTTATTTTGAATTTTGCATTTAAAAATTTAAGACTTTTAAGAGTTTCAGAAACTATTTTTATATTTCATTGATTTTAAGAAGCTTCTTAATTGAAAATGAAATATTTAGTAAAAATTATAATGAAAAGTTGCATTATTAATTTTACCAAGCCTCAGTTGGAATTGTAAATATTCATTAAATTAAAATAAATTTCAGCAAGCTCTAGAAATCTAATTCAATAAATTTTATAATTCAGCCTTATAATTTTTTAAAGCCAAAGATAACGATTTTAAATGGCAAAATTTTAATACTTAATATTTAATTTTAATATCTGCTTGAGAAATAATATTTTTTCATTAGATTTAAATTTAAGGATCAGCTGGTCATTGGTCATTTGTTCAAAGCTTGATTAGTTTAATCAACTGATTACTGGTAGTCAAAATTTGAATGTTTTGCATATATGTCAAATATGTTGTAAAATTAATGTTGAAAATGTCCAACTTGAATGGGATTTCATCTAACTAAAGCACATTGTTATAACACTGTCGATTTTGATAATGATACATTGATTGTTATTGATGTTTTGGATTTGTATTATAACATTGATTAAAGTAATCAAGCTTTAAACAGCTGGGTTCACTGGGTATTTTTCAAGCTTCTCAAAATGTTTTTTTAGTTGTGCATGCATATAGGATTCATCTGTGTACCATGTTGACTTAAAGAACTTATTTTATGCAATGTTTGACATTCTTCATAATATACTGATTGTTGTTTTTATTGAATGTAAAATCACATGTATGACATTATTACTAGACATCCTATGTGATAGAAATGTTTCTGTAACTATTAGGAAAACATTATTAGCATGGGCAATTAAAGAGGTTATCACATGGTACATTGGTGACACTACTGAGTGATTTAGATATTAGAAGTGTGTATTTTTTGTATACAGATGTATTTTTGTGATTTTATGGTTTTATCTAGCTCAAGTGAGCTCAAGTGAGCTATTGTTAACAGTCTTTGACATGCAACATGCATTATCTGTTGTGCATTGTGCATCAACATTTAATTGCTAACATTCTAGAGACCCCAGTTTTGTTCAACCTTCATCCAACTTGCCAAGAATGATACTGGTAGTTTTGAAGTTTGTAAATGGGTCAAGTTTGATAAATAAGTAGGTTGTTGAGGTTGCTAGGTCAAATGATAAAAAAACTTTTAAACACAATAGAAGCCACAGTTTTAGTCTAATCTTTTTCAAACTTGCTCAGATTGATCCATTTTAGTTGGTATATTCATAAAATAATCTGAAAAGCCAACAGATATTTTATCAATTTGAAATTTGACAAAAAATTATTTCTTCTGAAAGTCTTTTTTAAATTCTGTTCTTATAAAAAATGGAAGAGAATAAATAATTCAAGATTAGTTGGGTTAAAATTCTCAGTCATGATGATTTCACTGATAATGAGATAGTCAGTTCTAGAATGCTTAAAGGAACTGAATTATCCAGAGAAATCCACACTGACTTTTAGCAAACAGACTTGATGATAGGATTTCTCTTGAGTTAGTTTTGTACAAGTTTATTCTCTCAAGCACTGAATTTTAGAACACTGGGGTTACAGTTCACCTTATGCCTCTAAGTTAGAGTCTTGCCTGAAAATGTAACAATACTTGATCACCCTCAGTGATTGGAGGCAACAAAAACAAGGATGGACCATTCACAGCATTGGTTATTAAGGTACAGTAATTGTCCATTCACAGTTTATTAACTGAAAGTTTGCTAGAAGAAACAATACCAACCCCATGCAATGCAGAATGCAGGAATGCTCTAAGGGTTGTAGCTATTCATCACGGGAGACATACATGGAAGAAATGGATTTTGGCATTAAATTACTTGGGTGTGTGGGGAAGGAGGGGGCAAAGTTAAAGAGGGGCAATATAAGGATCTTTAAATGTCTGTATTACAGATGATGATGGTTTAGTACTGCACTCTGAAAGATCAGAAATTTGGAAAGAAGTTACCACCATGTTACGTGTAGAAGTCAGCCGATCACTGCAGGATCAGAGAAGTAAGTACCGGTAATCAAAACAAAGTGAAACTTACTAATCCATGTCCAAATCACAATCTCAAAACAAAGTAAAAACTTTAAAACTGGCAAATTAAGTTAACATGTTAACTTCCATCAGGGAAGTTAGGCCTGATGCTCCAGAATGGTAAGCACCACCTGTTTAGCCAGCTACACCTGTCACGCATGTAATCAAAATTGAAAATGAAAGAAACATGAAACTGGGATTTCAAAAATATCAAGGGTAATTTTGGATTTTGATTTATAATCAACAATACTGTGATGGCAGCCATAAAACTTTTGATGGCCTAGATAAGCCTAGGCTTGAAATATCCTTGCATCAAGAATTTATTAGTAATCAGCTTGCTTTGTTCACATAGTGGAAACAAGTTCTACCACAGCATACTAATTATGAAACAAATACACCATAAGCAGGAGAAGCAGGTTTATTACTGTATTGAAAAGATTAGTTGACAATAGAAAAATTGAAGTTGTCATGTTTGTTATACAATATATTGTAGCAAATTAGTGTAATTTTTAAGATTTTGCTACTAAATTTGTGGAAACCTAGAAAATGAGACATATATAAATTAACCTTGTTTAGATCAAATTTTAACCACCAGTAAAATGAAATAACTAGTGTTGTGATGTATTTTTGTTACAGTTAAATTGGATGGACAAACTCCGCCTAACTTAGACCAGCTGACACCATGGGAACGAGAACTTCTAAAGAGAAGACCAATCATTCCTTTAGATGGTAAATATTATGATTATATACTTTAACACTTTTATTTAGTGTAGTAGCTAAACAGTTTTAAGTGTACTTAAATCCATGTAGTGTTTTTGTGTAAAAAATTGTGAAGTAATTATAAAAAAGTATAGGGATAAGGAACAGATTTGTGTGTCATAGCCATGCCAATAGTCAGATGTCAATCTAGACTTTGTTCACATAATCCACAGAAATGAAAGTGAGGTTTCCAAATAAGGATAGCAATGCTAGCTTAAGTTAGAATGGTGACCAATCAAATAATGCATGATGTATTAGGAGAGTATTCCTTGATGTTATTTGATAGTTAAAACATTACATAATTGGAGGTCATGAGCAACATCATATTAAATGATACGATAGTCTGCTCCAAATGTTAGTATTTCAGGTTGTACTGTACAAGGTAAGGATTAAACTATTTAGAACTCATCTATTCTACTTGTTCATTGTTAGCTCACCTGTATAAGTTACAAAAGGGCTTATGTTGCAGTGTTCAGTGCTAGAATGAACTATAAGGCTGTTGCATTGATTCCTTATGTTGCCAAATGGCCCATTGTAAAGGCTTATTTAACAAAACATTGATGTTATGGTGTTTTGGACAAAAGTTTTCAAAAATGTCCCCTCCCCCTCTGTAACATCCTGGATTGAACAATGATGATGTCTCCAAGTATAAGTAATAGCATCTTATACCAAAGTTTATTGATGGTCTAACTTAATGGTTTTCTTCTGACATATCTGGTTTCAGGTTTTATACCAAATTCTGTGGTGAGAAAATGTTTAGGTTATGTAAAACCAATATCACCTCATAGTATGAAAATGAAGAAAGATGGTGGGCGATGGAAAGTCAAACCTGTAAGTATTATTATTCATTGAAAATAGTAAGTTTATATCCTATGACACATTTATTCATATAGTAGTATAATGAATATGACATCCATAATAACGAATAGTCAAGTGGAGTGGACTTATGATGTTTAATGCCCAAGTTATATAGAGGCAGTATGTTCTAGGATAGGGGAGAAAATCAGAAAACCACCTTTCTCACCAGGGGGATTTAAACCAAAGCAGTGTGAGATGTTTTGACTCATATACTGTGTTTAGACTCCTTGGCCACAAGCAACTAATTCCCAAACATTTAAGGATAAGGAACAAATTTGTGTGTCATAGCCATGCCAATAGTCGGATGTCAATTTTGACTTTGTTTGAAAAATAAACAGAAATGTAAGTAATATCTTGGATTATATATATATTTTTTTGCAAATAACTTTTGTTTTTGGTGTAAAATAAAAATTTAAACAATAACCATCAAGAATCTCGACTATTTTAGATACCCAGAGTTGATCCCAAACACATGCCAGCAGGGTGGGTACCAGAAGATATAGCAGAAGAAAATGAAGATGATTTTGATGTAAGTTAACATTTATAATGAACTAACTTGTCATTATATTAGCAGATCTTGGAAGAATGAAGAAGAATGTTTTTGGTTACATATATTCTCAGATTGAGACAGACATTAATCAAGCTTGATTTGTGTACCAAATACGAGCATGTTTCCCCTTTAAAATATTAAAATGATACATGCCATATGTCTTTAGAAACTTAAGTGTTAACAGAACAACATCTACTATACATGGCTGAAATTTTAAAGATTCAGCAATGTTGGTCCACTGACATTGTTTTTGGGGCCTTTATTTTAGAGTTGGTGTCAATAGCACAACAGCCTTTTTAGGTTGAAAGCTGCTCTTTTTTGACCAGATCAGATACATTTATGAAAGGGTATATATGATAGGTATGAGTCTTGCATTTGTGTGGTGCTAGAAGTGATTGTTTTACTTGTACTGAATAATATGAAATTCACCAGTGTATGTACTTATTTTCTTAGAATACAAGGCAGATTATATTAGACTATGATGACACGGAGAGTGAAAATGGCAGCACTGATAGTAGTAGTACTATTGTCAATGACAAAAATACTGAAACTAAAAAACCAAAACGACCCAAACATAAACATCGTTGTGACACTGACCTCGACTCTGAACTGGAAGACGATTCCAAATATGAGGAGGTCACACTTGAGGATACCAAAGAAATAGCTCAATCTATGATTGGCAGTCAGATGTCACTCTTAAAACCGGGTGATAATTTAAAGGTAGAAGGTTTTGAGCTAGAACTGTTGTGCGGCTTTGTACCTAACTCCAGCACTAAATGAAAGACTTTTTTGACTGCTCACATACTAACAGCTTTGATGTATTAGTGACATCCATCATAAATTCACTTTAGTACTTTGAACTAAAAGAAGCATTGGGATTGTTCATGTACTAACAACTTTTAAATTGAAGTCATTATATCACTTTAGTACTGTGAAACACTGTGATTGTTTACACACTAACATTAGCTGTGGATAGCTGAAATAATGGTGATGCAGCTTTAAACAGTAATATTCCTACGCACATACTTTAACTTTGTAGTAGAAGTGACTTCCATTATAAAGTCACTGCACTACATAAAATACTTGGACTGTTTACATACTAACAATAGCCATGGATAGCTGAAAAACCCATGGATAGCTAAAATAGCCGTGGATAGCTGAAATAATGTTGATGCAGCTTTTAACAATAATTCACGCACTCACATACTAATAACTTTGTAATACTGATGACTTCCATTATAAAGTTACTTCAACACTACCTGAAATACTGTTCACATGCTACTAATAGCCATGGATAGCTGAAATAATGTTGATGCCCCTTTAAACAATAGTTCACTCGCTTACATAATAATAACTTTGTAGCTTAAGTACTTCCATTATAAAGTCACTTCAACACTAGCAGAGATTGTAGCACAACTTGTATCACTGTTGGAGATTAACACAAATTAATGCAGTTTTGGAGCCAGAATTTGTCAGAGCATATTGTATCAAAAGGAAATATAGAACCAACATTTGAAAATCTTGTGGAAAAACACCACAGTTTTATTACAGGAGTAAATGTATTGATGGAACACCTTCTGCATCCAACTGAAAAAGTTTCTCACACTAGAGTTTTCCCAAGTTAGATATATTTTGTACCTGTGTAATAAACATGCTGCAGTTGGTAAGCTCGCACAGTAATCAATGAAACCTTAATTCATTGCCACTATTTATTTAGTCAAAATTTGGTGGTAAAAAGGGAGTTGATGATAAATACAGGGATACTTATAACAATAACATGGAAGAAATGGATTTTTGGACTTCCAGATAGATAATATGGTGATAAAACAGTTGGCTAAAGTTTTACTGTAGTAATACTGCTGACTCACTGTCCATCTGCATCAGTGCTTGTGTTTAGATTTGTAATTATTCTTTTAAAATTTTACTTTAGACTACTGAGCCATTAAGTTGGAACTTTATAGATGAAGAAGATAGACCCTCAACAATACCAGCCCCATGGAGAAAGATGGGAATGATGATGAGAGCTACATCAAACTTGTCAACGACGTCCTCAAAGGGTGAGAAAAAATCCAGAAGCAGTAGTAAGCGGTCAGCACCAAACACACCAACCACTAGATATGAATGTAAGTTAATATGGTCAGTAGTGGTCATTCTAATACACTATAGCCTTAATTCCCTCAGAAGAAACTTAGTTTGAGGGGGTATATGTACAGGCCCGTATTCAGGGGGGGTGCGAGGGGTGCGAACGCACCCCCCTTTGAAAACCATTAAGCACTATTAAAGCCTCGTTAAAAATCATTTACTTCAAAACATCATATTTGACTACTAATTGTTCATTGAAATACTCCAAAATGCACCATTTTGCGTTTCTTTTTCAAAAAATTTCTGGGGGGGCATGCCCCAGACCCCCCTAGTAAGGCGCACCTGCGGTGCGCAACCGCGCCGTTGGTGCGTGTAACAACCGTGATTCTTCAAATTCGCACCCCCTTTCTAAAATACCTGCCTACGGGCCTGATGTATAGGAATCACCATGTGTGTCTGTCAATCAATCCATCTATCAGTCTGTCTGTTTGCATATCTGTCCCTGTAAATAATGTCCTCTCCTATGGAATAAATTTTGAACAAACTACGCAACATGAGATTTAGGGTGTGTTGCTCAAGGTTATAAGGTAAAATCTTGGTTTAGAACAGGAGATATTTGATTGTCAAGAGACAGATCATAACTTGTTGAGTCAGATTTGTTCAAATATAGTGAATGCTCATTGAAAAAGTTTATGTTTGTATCATAATGACATAAAGTATGTGGAAGTTATCAAGGACAATGCTGTATGATTGATATAAAATGCTTCACTTTTCTCACCAGAAATGCAATTATTAGCATTGAATCGGACATTGACGCTGTATACACTTTTGTATATATCATTTTGCAATTCAGTGCTTATGTATATATATATGGGCTAGATTTCGCATTCAAAGATGTCACACATTATAGTTTCCCAGTGTGATCTTTATAGACTGGTTTAACTGTAGGGATACATTCTAATTTTAAAACACTCTACCTTTAGCAAGTACATTGTAGATGAGCTTTGTTGAACATTTTTAAATTTTGTCTTGATCAAATAATTTCACATGTGTCAATGATATCAATTTAATCCATGTAAGTTTATTTGGGTTTATAATTTGATAAACCAAAAAGATTTTTTTGACGATAATCAATAGTTATTGACAAGTAATATTGCTTCAATTGACATACTTGACATTATTTGAATTTGAACATTTGAACTCATCTTTCTTTGAAGTAACAGGAAATAATTTTATGTATGAGAATATCTATTCTTGAAATGGAATAGAAAAAAAATCAACTTGATAAAAATGTTCAACAGTAAACCTGTACTTAGTTATACAGTTATGCCCTCTCTCCGTGTGTCACACTTTATATCCAGAACAGTTCTCCAATATTGTCCATCAGATAGTGATGAAACTTTACAGGAATCATCAGTGTAACATGTGGAAAGTGTAGTTATACAAATATCTTCCTGTTCCGTTCAGTGATATTTTTTAGATGTTAATGGCCCTTTGACTTTATGTCATTGATTACAAATACCTCTTAGTGATGTCTCTTGCTTTCACTTTCATATCCTGTTCATAAAAGGTAAGCTTTTTATATGGAATATTTTGATGTAAAGTTATCCATCTTTATTTTTTGTATGTTCAATAATCTCAATTGTATGTAAAAAATATAAACTTCTAACAATCAGAGAGATAAATTTTAAATATTTTAACAAAAACATTTTACATGTATAAGGAAAAGAATATCAACATTCAACACCTTAATATCTTGAAGAAATGAGGGGTAGTGAGTAACTTATTGTTTAAAGCTGCATCAACATTATTACAGCTATTCATGGCTGATATTCTGAAGAAAGATAAAACTGTTAGTTGCAAATGTTTATGTATATGTAGGTACAGTAAAACCTGTCATAGTGACCACCTCTGTATAAAATGCACCTGCTCATTAAAACCACCATTTTATTGTCTCTTCACATTTCTGATCAAGAAGACACTCTTTGTAAAGACCATATGTCCATTGGGTCCTTTTTCTTCATATTTCAACCAAAACTAACTAAAATGAGGCCATCTCTCTATAAAGTGTGTAACTTTTTAGGTTCCCTGGGTGGTCTTTGTATGCATTTTACTGTACTTTTTCCTGGGGTTGTCATAACGAAATTTGGTGGAATGAAGTTTAAAATGTTTTGGGGTGTAATCTAAAGTTACTTTATATATATTTTTTTTCAGTGAAGTCAAAGAAGTTTGAGTTTAATAAATTTGATTTTGACATGGGACCACCTGACAGGTTAAAATCAGGAGGTCGTGAAACAAGTCGTGAAAGATCTAAATCGTTTAGATTAACCAACATGGTAGTGGATGAAGATTCAACTGATATTAGATTCAAGGTAAATAATTCATAAACAGTCTATCCCCATTAGATTATTCTCCCCAAACATCTTATGGGCTTAAATTGGATGGTTTCTATGAAATTACTTTTGAAAAATCCCTAAAATCCCTTGTACATCAGAAACTAATGATATAAAATGTAAAATATCTTTGGTATCCTGAAGTTATGCCTAGAAATCAAGTATTTTTCACAAATTAATAAAACAGATTAATTTTTGAGAATTAGTAGCCAATTGCAAATTTGGCTACCATGAATGGAAACATAGTACATTCCAAACTGATGCCAACCCACTCATGGAGTTCTTTGCCAATGCTAATGATTTTAACATTAAACATGTGTTTCATAATATCTGAAATGCAATGAAAATAAATGAAGATTACAGCTGTATAGAAGTTAAAGTCCTGTTAGTAGTAAACTTGCATTTGTCACCATAGATATTTTAATTTGAATGCAGTAAAACATTGTTGAAATGCCCCTTAACAACTTTGTCACCTGCTAAATGTCACAGGATTTTGAAGTCCAAAAATCTATTTTCCAGTGGCGTAGCATGCATATAAGCCAATAATCCTGTGCTTGCACATAAATTTTTTATAAAAAATTAAAGATTAATTCAGTCGGTCATTATGTACAAATGAAAATAAAATACAAAATATTGCGAAAATAAAACCATGAATGATTTTCCCCCAATTCTTTTAAAAACAAAAAATTTCTTCTCACTCCTAGTCTAGTAGTTATAAGCCATTGTGTTCGTCTAACTTGAATAAAAAGTTGTGTACATGTTCTTGGGATGCATGTGACCCCAAATACTGTGATCCAGCTCAAATTACTACTCAAGAATGAAAGGGTTAAACCAAACTTCAGGGTAAACAACTTCAAACTTTAATCTGAGACCCTTTATGAATTCTGAACAGAATAAAGTATATGTAGAATAATAGAAAGTTGACTGGTTGATCGAGTTATGAAATCTCGATGCCATTTGGCATCAGGCTTGCACATTCATTCTTTTCACGCTACGCCACTGTTTTCTCTGCCAAAATCCAACTGAACAAGTGGAGGCAATAGATCAATGTTTTATTGTATGAAAATAGCAACATGTTTACATCATTTTACTTGAGACTTTTATACAAATACAGGAGGGAGAAAAGTCTGGAAAAAGACGCCTATTTCCTGCCGTGGATTTGGAAGTTGTACATCAACTAATGGATGAAGACTGGTTCCCTGATTTACAAGGTTCCCCATCTTTCGATAGCATCATGAGTCATCTTATGAATTTACTTGATGATACAGAGAACCAAGAACAACATGAAAAAGTTTGTGACTACCTTTTGGCAATTCACAAGTAAGTCACATTTAAAACATTCAGTGCCAGCATTGGTCATAACAATTTCAAGTAAGCAGTGGTAGACCCAGGGATTGTCAAAGGGGGTCCTATTTTGGTTGATGTTAGGAGGGTCTAGGGGTATCCCCTCTCTACCTTTTTTATCCGCCACTTAGGACATGTTCACAATTTATGCATTTTGCAGCTTCAGCTGTCATATTTGACACACATCTGAAATTCTCATGTCAGTTAATTTTTGTGGAAAGTGTCATTTTAAGATAACCACATTTTTATTTTAGTGATGAAATATTTGCCAAATTTATTTTGCAATTTGTTACTCATATTACTGTAATAATAATAGATATGGCTATTGACTTTGTCTACACTAAGTTTTCCATGTAAAGAATTGAAATTCAGGGTTACCCTGCTTAAGAACATTATCAAGTTTCATGCACATGGAAAAAAATTCTGCATTTTTTATCAGGTTAATTGGTTACAAATCTTTATTTCAGGCAAGTCGGTATACCAGATATATATTTAGATAGAATTGTTTCCAAGATTTCCAACCAGTTAGGACATTCCAAGAAGAATATCAAACATGATGGATTACGTACCCTGAAGGAGTTAGGAGGGGACAGACCTGATGTTCTAGCCACCATTCTACCCAGACTTATTGATAGTCAGGTAATGTATATATATATCAGGCCTCAGATAAAGCACTCAGCCACTCATCTTGACTGAGTTAAAACACAGTGAAACTTTAATGAAACTCAGCCCAGTGCTATGTGGATTATATGTCAGACATCATCCCCAATTCTGATTGAATTTTCAAAATGAAATTCTAAATGAGATAAAATTACATCTTTTTCTAATGCAAAGTTACAACTAGTTCTTGGTAATAAGAAAACCTAGTTACTTAGCACAGTGCCAAGCAGTTTGAAAAAATTGTATGAGCCCTGTAGTACATCTTTTCCCTTGATAATGGTGGGGCCTTAGTTGCCAAGTCATCTAAACCATGCACTGCAGATCAACTCAATGTTTGTCACTGCAGTTAAAGTCCCATTCCTGCAAAATCATATTGTGAGAATTTTTGTTAGGTCACTTGCAGAAAGTTGGCAATGTTCTCAAGGTACTCTAATCTGGATATAAGTAGATAGAGTTGTGTTTCAATTTGGGCTTGGTGTTTTCTACTCTGTCATGTGCATAAACAGGTTTGCTTACATTCCATGGTGTCGTTACTTCTACATATCAGCAAAATGCATTTATACAGAGATGCTAATGTTTAATACTTAACCTTTTCTATCAGAAGGCTTGATTTAACAATTTGCCTACCATTTTTACTCTGTCATAAGTTTAATAATCACAGGTCCCAGAGTACTAGCTTCATCGATTATTTAATCAAAACCACATTTTTAGGCTCAGATGAGCTATTGCAATCTATCACCGTCCGTCGTGCGTCGTCCGTCGTGTGTAAACTTTACATTTTAATCTTCTCCTCCAAAACTACTGGGCCAAATTTGATGAAACTTGGCGATTATCATGCCTGGGTAACAGCCTTTCAAAATTGTGTTCGGGGTTTGGCCACGCCCAACAAGATGGCCACCATTACTAAAAATTGCAAAAAGACAAAAAAATCTTCTTCTCTGAAACCAAAAGGTGCAGGCAAATTTTGATTTGATATTTAGATTCAGCATACCTGGGAACATTAAAATTGTGTTTTTCATGAAAATTGAACGAAAAATAGGTTACGCATTTTTTGCATAAAATTATGTAATTTTGAAAATGAGACATTTACTGTTATAACTCAATAACTGCTGAAGATAATTGTATGGAGTTTTCACTGTTAATCTTGTCTTGCTATTTTCTTCCAAAAGATGTCAAGGTCAAAGGTCAAGGTCATGTCCCTGTTTTTGACCTTTGATAAAAAATGTTATTTTTTAAACATTTTAGATGATAATGGCATGGGATTTTCAGTTAATTGTAGGTATTGACATGACGATCATTTTGATACATAGATCAAGGTCATGAGTTCAAAGGTCAAGGTCAAGGATGCACAACTATTACCGTTATAGTTGATCATCTGCAAAATTATCAACTTTTTGTATAGGCATACATATTAGAATATTGTAGGTAGTGGCACAATGATAATTTTGATATATAGATAAAGGTCATGGGTTCAAAGGTCAAGGTCACAGATTCGAAATAATAACGAAATGGTTAATTATCTAGAAAACTATTAACTTTTTGTATAGACATGTATATTAGAATATTGTAGGAATTGATTTAACGATCACTTTGATATATAGATTAAGGTCATGGGTTCAAAGGTCAAGGTCACAGATGCAAATCAATACCAAAATGGTTAATTATCTCGAAAACTATTAACTTTTTGTATAGATATGTATTTTAGAATATTATAGGTTTTGATTTAACGATCATTTTGATTTATAGATTAATGCCATGGGTTCAAAGGTTAAGGTCACAGATGCGAAAGATTACCGAAATGGTTAATTATCTCGAAAACTATAAACTTCTTGTATAAACATGTATACTAGAATATTGTAGGTTTTGATTTCACGATCATTTTGATATATACATTAATGTCATGCTTTCAAAGGTCAAGGTCACAGATGCGAAAGAATACTGAAATGGTTAATTATCTCAAAAACTATAATTTTTTTGTATAAACATGTATATTAGAATATTGTAGGAGTTGATTTAACAATCATTTTGATATATAGATTAAGGTCATGGGTTTAAAGGGCAAGGTTACAGATGGGAAAGGATACTAAAATGGTTAATTATCTCGAAAACTATTAACTTTTTGTATAGGCATGTATATTCGAATATTGTAGGTAATGGCCTAGATGAAGGTCATAGTTTTATACTTTTGTTTTTACTTTTTTAATTGTTATATATAATGTATTGTAGCTAGACTATATATATATTATATGTAGCATTCTCGGGACAAGGTATGATTAATTTGCAAAAATCTTTGCATTTAATTCTGCCTTACTGCTGAAAATAAGGAGTTCTCTTTAATAAATGTTATTGACCATTGAACCTCTACATGAGATATGTACTTAGCCTCAGGTGAGGGCTAAGGCCCATGGGCCCCTAATGTTCTAAAATTTAAATTATCAACATGTTAGTGTTCCTTTGTTCTTTTTATGTCACTGTTACACAGTAAATTTGATTTTACTATTCTCTTTGTAGATAATATTTTTGTTTTATTTGTAGGCTGACATAAGATCAGAGGCTGCGGATATACTGGCGACATTGGTAGGCGTCCGAGATAAAAGTGATCTGTTACGACTGATGGAAGACATGGGTATATCCTCCAAGTATGATAGCAAAGAGGATGAGGTATGATTCAGTTAACATATATTAAACTGAACTACCAGTAATATAGGAAAAAACACATATTATAATTGACACTGTCACAGTTTGTTGATGTCTGTCACTATTTCTTGTCATTTGATTTAAATATTTTATTGATTCAGATGGGATGCTATTTTAGGATTTTAAGTACTCCAGAAAGCATGGGTGTGTTTGACAAAAAAAAATGCCCACTTTGATTCAAGATTAATTAAATTATTAACTTATAATCACTGAATAATTTCAATCTTTGAACATAAATTGGGTATTTAATGTTGATATGGGTTTCTCTTGACTGCACAATGCATGACATGCAGCCAGTCAAAAAATTCCAAACTTTGAAATCCTGTATTCATTATTTAATCAGTCAGGTGCACTGGATGATTGTGAGGATAAATTGCTTGTTCAAGGATTCATGAGTTCATCTTAACATGTAATACACCTCCAGCTGATGAAAGTTAAATTATAATTGTTTTATATCCTAGTCAAATTACTGTGAAATCATTTTTTTGTGTTGATTTTGTAGACACCTTGATCCACAAATTTACATGTCAACAAAATATTTCAAATGTACCTAAAACAGTAAACAAAAAATTATCACCTGAAGAAATGAAATGAGAACCATAAAAATAAGTGACTTCACAGTACCTTTATATATAACCCTTTGTAACAGGTTTAACTGTACACTATTACATTAATAATGACATTTTTTACAGGAAGAAGCACTGAAAGCTTTGGCTATGAGGTTGGATATTCCATATCGTACAAATTCATTTAATGATTGGATTGGTAACTGGGTTGATGATTTATCTTCTCCTGGTCTACATGATGCAGATGATCTAAAGGTATGTGTTTTATCTTTGCCTTTCAAAGAAAGAGGGGGGTATTAAATTTAAGTTTTGTTTATTCCTTCCTTTCATCCAAAATTCTTGTCTGCGCAAATTCTCCATGAAGCACTATTTCATGAAACTTGATGCAAAGCTTCAAGATTGATAGGAGATGTGCTTATTATTAACCTGAGTTGGTGTGCTCATTCTTCTCGGGAGATTTGCTCTCTGAAATCTGAACATATCTGCAAATCACAAAAAAAAGAACCTGCTGGCAAGGGATCCTAATTCACCAAATTTTCGTGCATATAAGGTTTAGGGGCCTAATTAACAGAGTGATCTAGAGCACCGGCTTATGGATTACAGTGAATCTCACAAACCTAGGTTCTAATCCCACTCAGAACAGATTCTAGTGTAAAAAAGTTTGTCACTTCCCTTGACAAAGGCTGTTAGTTTTCTCTGGGCAATCTAGTTTTGTGTTCACCATCCCTAAATTGACAACTTTGATTTAAGTGTAAGAATCTTGACCTTTGCATAAAACTCCATTTCTCCATTTCAGACATGAAAACAGATGACCTTCAAAGCAGGCACAACTGTATATAATTTTTTAATTTGTTCACAATTATCAAAGATGCCTGGTATATATCAAACAAACAGACATTGTGAACATATCATTTAATTATGTAAATATCATGCTTAAGTGTTTAGATTTGCAGTTCTCAATCTTATTATTGCAAGGTAAAAAGACAAGTTTTCCGGAAGTTGATGTTTCCTTTAAAATAGTTCAGCAGATATTATTACTCTTATTTTGATTTTTTCGAAATAAATTTTCATTATAGCTAGCTGACATTGAAAAGACCTGGGATGGACGAGAAAAGAAAAAAAAGTTTCCAGAGTCCCTCCATATTTCAGATTCAAATAGCCGTGCCTCAAATCGACTGAGGGAACTGTCATTTATCTCTGATAAATCTGGAGGTAAGAATATATAGATATGCATAACAAGATGTCATGCACATTGAATTTTAATTGATTTCTTTACATGTCACTTCTGATATGTTTTGCACATTACACCCATAGACATTGTGACTGTTAGCTTGCTTACAAATTTGATTGAAGTTAAAAGTATGCACTTTAGTAAACATGTTTTGCATGTTTAGTGATGTCATTTGTATTTACAACTGTCGAGATAAATGACCTGATGTGGTGGATAACACACAAACAATGATGTACAATACACGTGTATATGTGCAGTGTGCAAGTTTTTGTATATGTGTTCTTTTCAAGTATGGTTATGATATCTTCTTGTTGCACATGATAATTTTTGATAAGAGGTTAAAAAAATTATGTTTTGTAATGGAAGGTCCAGGACCTTTTGCCTTTACTTTTGTCAGGTCTCGCATTAACCTTTGAAAGTCCCATATCAACAATTAACTTTTGAAGGTTCCATATCAACAATGAAAGTTCTATGTGCAATAATGTTTTTACATAAAATAAAGTACATGTAAAAAAATTTAAGTAAGTGCATGTAAAACAATTACAAGATTGTTATTTATATACAGAGGTAGAATTATCTGAAAATGGGTCTTGGTAGTAAAAATGACAGGTCCATGAAACTTTTACAGCTTAAATATCAAAAGTCCCAATGTAAAATCAAAAGGTACCGGACCTCAGACCTGGATTATTATTAACCAATGTTGATTAATCCTGAGATCATGCTGTAGTAACTGGACTTTGTCTTTGATGTTTTCAGTCTCATCAGTTGTATCTTTAGGGATAGTATCTGATGGTAGTTTTATAAGTGAGGATTTAGATAAGCACATTAAAACAAAAAGGAAAATAAAGACAAATAAAGCAACAAAAGGCACAAGTTATCAGAAACCAAAAATTCAGATTCAGATTTTTCCAGACTCCGATGACGATTTTGGCGAGAAAAAGCGAGAGCGATATATTGGCAATTTACTAAATGAATATTCAGATTTACGATCAGATAGAGCCATATCTGAACAAAACAGCGACATTTCCATTGCTTGTTCTGACATAAAAAAGAAACCTCTAACTGTAAAGAAATCCAAGAAAAGGGAGACAACTGATGGTGAAAGATTTGATATTCCTAATATAGTTTGATATTGAATCAGTCGAGAGTGATGATAATGGCAGTGTTTTGTCAGATAATCAGAGTATTCTGTCAGATTTAACTCCAAGTGTTAAATTGACAAAAACTAGAAACATGGCTGACAGGAGCAGACAACAATCTGAGATCTCTTCTGAGGAAGTGACATACAGCAGAAGTAAAGAAACAAAATTAACAAGCAAAGAAACTGGGTTTAGAAATGGTTCAGACCTTGAAGATGAGGATTTTAACAGTGTGGGAGATCATGGTTCGGACAATAATGAAAATGTTTTAAACAAAATGTCTACTGCTGAGAACGAGATGGGTAATTTTGAGTAGACTGTTGCATGGATTTTGGTGTTAATATTAACCTCTTATTTGCAGCTTATTTAATAAATCTTATATAGGAATGCTTAGAATTGAATTATATATATATATATATATATATATATATATATATATATATAATATATATATTAATTATTTACATTTTAGTGTGTTTTTCCCATTAACTCCTCATGAGCAACAAAAAATATAACATTAATGATACATCAGGCTATGGCAAAACATAACAACCGCTGTCATGTTATAACATAGTACAGGGACTTTGTAAACATGGCTGGTATATGAAGTGATTTGCCATGTTGTATACAGCAGAAATTTGAATTTTAAAAGATCTTATTCATTTCTTATTTAGAATCATTATAATTGTGAATATGAAATGTCGTTTGCGAGACTTAACTAGGTGTTAACTGATGATTAAGCCAACCAAGTTCCTGGTTGTGGTGATCTGTGATAGAGTCTGTTGTTGGTTCCATTTAGATTCAGTAGATAACGATAATTAGACAAATTAGGAAAGAACTTTTATTAGTTTTGCCAGTGAAGATCCGCCATCATCAGATATGGGAATTTTGGTGCTATAACTGTCGTACCTTTTCAAGACAAACTAATCATATTGCACTAGCATTTAATGCTTGAATAGATTTACAAAAGACCAAAAATCTGAACCCTTAATAAAACTGCCAATTCAAGAAAACGTTGGCAATCTGAATATTCTGGTATACTAGTATTGTAACAGGGGTGAAGATAAGCTGGGGTCCAGTAGCCCATGGCTCCTGAAAATAAGCCTGGGCCCCTAAATTTTTACACATTTAGGCTATTTATTACTGTTACAACTCCTTTTCTGAAGTGAACTGGGCCCCCAACTGAAAATGCTTAAGCTTCATCCCTGTTGTAAATAAATGAAAGGGAATGTTTGATCCGGAAATATTTATCACCCCTTTGAATGCAATAACTGGAATTGTCTTTTGAATGTACCCGGTAATAACTTAAAACCTTCTAAAAATCAAAATCGAATAAACACCAAACTTTCATCAAAGTTATCAAACTTTCATTGTATTGATCTATTGTACATAATATATTGTATTTTTAATAAGATTGTTTTATTTCAAAAAAAAAAAAATATTGAAGATATTGCTTGTTTCACACTAATATATATATTTTTGGTGCTTGATTGCTTATCTTTGTTTTCGTTTATTGCCTAACTATATACTTAAATTTTTGTGGTAGGTATCTCAGTTGGTAGAACAATCACATTTATGGTTCGAATCTTCACTATTACATTGAAGTATTCCCATCCACCCCTTCCAAATTTCCTAATATTGTGTGGATAAGTGAAATTGGGTGTATAACCTGCTCAAGATTATTTCATATATATCAAGACATCACCAGTTATATGTGAAGTTTCAGAAATCAGCACCTTTGACCTTACTGCAGTTGATTGAACAACAGTTTTTCAATGTTTATTTATACTTTTGAGGGTCTGAGGTTTTATTCTTTAACTAAGTCTGTGCAATGTTCAAAATAAGTCAAAAAATTTCAGTTCTTGATAATTTCAACATTTTTAATTGTGTTATATACGGTACTACATGTATATAGGCAACTGTTTAAAAGTTACTACTTGGACGGTGGGTTTGGCTGTTATTTTGAATGCTGCTTCCAGTATTCTGATTCATTTTGTCTCTTTTTACTGGTATATGGTTAAATATTTCATAATGAAATCACCTTCATTAAAAGTCAAATTATAGGCCAAAAAACAACTTGGTGGATTGACCAACTTTAATGTCTACATGGTTTGGCCAATATGCAGATTTTCAAAAACAATTTACTAAACTCTCTGCACTTAAACTATATAAGGTTGAAGCCAGAGACTTAAATCCTGGTCAATTAAAGGATCTGTTATTTAGCTAGGTAAACAAGCACCTGTTAATTCCACTTACAGGTGAAATAAATTTTCTCCTGGCTATTGCCTTGAAGGGGATTATCCCAAGTTGTGACATTACCCTAAGTAGGATTAGTTTTAATATAAACTTTTAAATCATAGTAGTTTTAAGAAATGAAAATACACATTTTAATTTATTTTTGAAGTGGAATAGTAAGTTTTTATCTCAGTTCACATCTGTTTTCAGTGTTCATTGTTTCTAAAAGTGTAAACTGGACATTATACTTGTGTTATTGTAATGTTAATGGTTGTTGTATTGTAGTGGTAATTTGTGTTTTGAACAGTTACTTATAAATGCAATTTTAATTTGGTGTATTGGATTTCTATGCCATTAATATTTATACTTGAAAATCAGTAAATGGAACTTCACTATTAAGTTACCAATAATAATTAAAAAAAATTTGGTCAAAGAAAATTTTAATGAATAGGAATAAGTGATTAAATATACATGCACCAGTGTAACCTTTGTCTGCGTCAGAACTGACCACCTCCGCATACCGCTGAGTGAAATACTTTTGCCAGTGACATTAATAATCATTCACACAAACTCTTTGCTTGTGCAACAAATTGTGAGTTTTACCTATGGAACTTCACTTAAGGTGTTTGGCATTACATTGGATAAATACATGTTTTTTCATTGATTTTAATTGGTGCTTTTAGAGAAATTATATTGGATAAATACATGTATTTTCACTGATGTTAACAGGTGCTTTTAAAGACATTTTATTGGATAAATACACTTTTGTTTCATTATTTTAACAGGTGAGTTTTGGACTCCAGAAACTCAAGCATCAGGAAGAAGACAAAAAAGTTTTCATCTAAAAGAAAGACACAGGTATACAAGATTTAATTAATTTATTGATTATAGATGGATGGATCATTTACAATTTCATTAAATGACTATTTCATCATTTGATTGGGTATTTTATTCATTGATCGATTAACCATGTCTTCACTCTTGGTTTAAGGATTAATTGATATGTCATCAAAGTAAAGACTACTTTTGCCCAACAGCTGAGCAAAAAGTGTTTTTAAGATAAAGTTTAATTTAAACCTGCTTTATCTTTGGTACATAGCCTCTGGTAGCAAGTTCAAACGAGCCAGCCAAGTTCCCCAGTCGAGACTGAATTTCCCAAATATTGTTTTCGTCAAGTTATAGATCAATTTTGTCCATAAATTAACTCACCAAATCAATCAGCACCTTTTCCTGAATGTCATGATATAAAACAACTTTGAATATGACTACTAGACTCTCCCTGGCCTAGGATGGAACAGTAGTTCATTCCAATAGTAGCTCTTACATTGAGTGCATAGATGGAATCAATATAGAAACAGCTGAATATCTTGTTCATGTTTATATTGCCTCAACACCTGACTGAGGCTCATACAAGTTTATGCATGAAAAAATTGAATTGCCATTACTCAGTTACATTGACTCTAGATTTGAAATTTGCTTTGCAGAAGGTCTTTGATTGCATTGGGCACTCTTTTGTTTTTCTTCACCATCTATGAACTGTACGACTCAATATAAGTGGAAAAATCTTAACTGTGACATAAAACACCATTACTCCTCCACTCCTTAGGTCTCACGAAACAGTTTCGTATTTTCGTCCACGGTCTAACCATGAAATTACTCTGCAAAAATTGCCATGGCAACATAAATCACCCTACCGCTTTCGCGTTTTGCATTTTAAATGAATAAAAAGTATATACATTAAAAGAGTGGGTCTAAATATTCGTAAAAATATCAAATTCGTAAATCATTGTTGAAGAAATACGAAACTACATGAACATTTCGGCCGCCAATATTGCGGCCCCTTGACAGCGTTTCGTAATACGATTTTAGCACCATTTTTTAAAATTAGTTTATCTTGAAAACGAGCAGAACGTGCTATTAATTTTATTGCATAAATAAAGAGCACTTTCAAAGATCTTTTAAATGATATAATGTTTTCCACCCTAATTAAACCGGAAATACACCGTATTTTGGCGTGAAAGTGCACAATTTGGGTATTTTTGGACAATTTTTGTTATGGAAGAGTTACGTCCCCTTGCCTTTGGCGGCCATTTTGTTTCACATTTTGACATTTTTTTAAAATGCGTCAGATATCTCACCATCTTAGGTCTTTAAAAACCAAACATATGCACCTTTTCTCCAATTACATTGAAATTATTTGAATTTGACATGTGTATACCGGTTTTTCGAGTCGGAAAATGGCAGAAACTGTTTAGTGATACCTTAAATGCAAAGCCGCCATTATGCTAAATACGAATCAAACGTATTGTTCTAGTTTTACAAGTACCCTGAAAGCGAAATTTCGACTGTTTCACATAGATATGGTATCTTTTAATTGAATTATGCAAGTTTTCGCTCAGCTAGACTACCGTGCCGTGTTTAATAATGTACCAAAATACGTAACTAGGGGTGAATAATGGCGACCGGAAGTGGGAGAACAACTACGCGGGAAATGTCCTCTATTGCTTTCATTGCTAGCATGTACAGCGCCAACTCTAGGCGCATATTTTCAAAAGTTACGCGCATGTTTAAAGCTATTCTTGTACTTCTTTTTGCATGTTTCAATACTATGGACTCTATGCATAAACTGGATTAAACCGGTTTTGAATAAACCCCATCATAATTGTAAAGTGCCTTTATTTTGTACATTTGACACAGACATCTACCATTCATTACTTGAATTCCGCCGCTGCTATTGGGGCCCCGATGACCATCGGCCACTTAAAATCGGGGGCATCTTGAAGCAGTACAAATCATTTTTACTACTCAACCTAACGAAAACCTTTGCATAGCATATTAATCGAAAGAAGGTCTATTGTTTATAGGATACCCATTTGAAAAGTTGTGTTTTGTAGCCGTTTTGGTGCTATTTTTGGCCGATTTTGAGTCCATTAGAAGGGGTACCCGATAAAAAACGCACGTGCAAACGGTGAATTTTGCGTCAAAACCTACAGTGTGATATATCATTTTGTTCAGATTTTTCAGGAGATTAATTTAACCGTTTTTTTAATTTTTTTACAAATTTTTGATTTTATTTAAGGTCTCACGAAACAGTTTCGTATTTTCGTCCACGGTCTAACCATGAAATTACTCTGCAAAAATTGCCATGGCAACATAAATCACCCTACCGCTTTCGCGTTTTGCATTTTAAATGAATAAAAAGTATATACATTAAAAGAGTGGGTCTAAATGTTCGTAAAAATATCAAATTCGTAAATCATTGTTGAAGAAATACGAAACTACATGAACATTTCGGCCGCCAATATTGCGGCCCCTTGACAGCGTTTCGTAATACGATTTTAGCACCATTTTTTAAAATTAGTTTATCTCGAAAACGAGCAGAACGTGCTATTAATTTTATTGCATAAATAAAGAGCACTTTCAAAGATCTTTTAAATGATATAATGTTTTCCACCCTAATTAAACCGGAAATACACCGTATTTTGGCGTGAAAGTGCACAATTTGGGTATTTTTGGACAATTTTTGTTATGGAAGAGTTACGTCCCCTTGCCTTTGGCGGCCATTTTGTTTCACATTTTGACATTTTTTTAAAATGCGTCAGATATCTCACCATCTTAGGTCTTTAAAAAACCAAACATATGCACCTTTTCTCCAATTACAGTGAAATTATTTGAATTTGACATGTGTATACCGGTTTTTCGAGTCGGAAAATGGCAGAAACTGTTTAGTGATACCTTAGGTTTGAGTGTTCTCAATTTGTGAATGCAATATTTTTCACACAACTACTGAACAAAGATTTCTGCTGCTATTTTTATGATGACATATTTTATCTTGCTTTCTTGTGTGGCTGCTTCTGAAAACAAAACATGCAATTATAAGAAATTCTTCTTTATCTTTTAGGGATAGCATAAGTACATCTTCACAGGAGTCCATCAAATTAAGAAGGAGAAAGTAAGTGATAAATATGTGAATAAAGAATTAGTAAGTAACAGATAAATATTTGAAATGATAATCATGTTGGAAATTTACGGGAGAGAACCAAACACATAAAACAAATTTATTTTGCTTTCTTGAATGTTTACAAGATTCTTGTATTTTTGTCGCCTAAATTTATTTTTATAATTTAATTTTTTATTTTATTTTATTTATTATTATTTTTTTTTTTGATAATATGTATTTTTGTTTTTGTTTTTGTTTTTATTAGATGTTAATTATCAATATGGAGTTCTATAAGTTGACCTGTGTACAGTACTTTCATTTTTACTTTGTATTTTTTTTTTTTTTACTTTTATGAGCCTAAAACATAAAAGATGTGTGTTTAGGAAATATAAGCAATGTTTTGTGTTTTAAGATGTACTATACATATTGAGGTATTTGTAAATGAAGATGATGAGTATAACAATGGGTAATGTAACTTCATAGAACAATACTGTGGCTGGATTTTACAAGTCTGACACTTAACATGTAGTATAAATGACATTTATAAAACCTTGTTTCATTGCCATCATATGTTTAGTAAAGTTTTGGCATTATAAAAGGGGTTTTGCAATAAATAAAGGGAGGCTTGTAAAGGAAAAAAAAAAAAAAAAAAAAAATTGAATTTTGAACTTGAAAATAGTGTTGCAATAAGTGAAATGGCAAAGTTATCGAGGGGAATTATAACAAGATAATAATGTGATTGTGTCTGTGTACACAAACACACATTCAAAACTATCTTTGAAGGAAATACTGCAGTGTCTCTAAATAGAGAATAGGTTTTTTTTCCACCATTTCAGAAAATAACTTGATATTAGTGAAATAATCTTGACTGACTGAGGCACTTGATTGGGAAAAAGAAAGAAATGAGATCACAATTTGGTTATATTTATATGCAGTTTTATTGCTAGTTTTTTGTGTTAAGTTACATCTTGAAGGAATCAGTACCACAGTATTGTCAAAGACCAAATATACTCATCTAAAGGTGAAGGCAAAGACTGAACTAGACTTACTGGATTCTTACTCTTCTAACTGCTAAAGTTGTCTGGTTTTATATCTTGCTTTCTATTATAATCAAATATGGAAATGTTTTCAACTTTTACAAATGAAACATGTTTTAGCCTCCCTATATAAAATACATCATATTTTTTTTGTCTCTTCCCATCATTAGTTTCAACATCAATATCAGATGTTGAATTAATATTAGATACTGGTAATTGTTGATTATGGCCTTTCTTATCAGATAATCTTGTCTGTTTGATTTCTTCTACTCCCTTTTTCCTCCACCATTCCAGAGGTAAATACCATATAAATAAAAGAATCTTGACTGGGTTGTAAAACTGCATCACTTCTCTACTACACTCTACAATATTTTACTATTACAAATTCTAATATAATCCACCATTTTTCAGTGACCTAGTTATTTTTAATGACAAAATTTTATCTGTTTTGTGCTATTTTTTATTTTATACTAAACCATATTCATTATTACTAAAAACCCTGTTTATCAAAGATTGTGGCCACATTTTACAAAATTTTGCAATTTTTTCTAGTGACATCATTTTATTAGGAAGTGACCTAATGTACAATTTCAGTTTCTGCTCAAAATCTCTTTTCAAAAAGTCTGCACACTGTAAAATTTTCAAAACAGGGTTTTAGTAATAATGAATATGGTTTATCAGTGTTGCATTGATGAAGATTTTCCCTAACTACAATACAATTTCAGATTATATTTATCTGGTGATGGTTCTTAGGGGTTACATGCTTTGTATAAACTTCTTTATACCATATAGCACATTATTTTGGCAGGTCTAAATTTTGTTGATTTTTGCATGTAAAGTTGGATATACATTTTATTTTGATGATTGGAAAAATTTTGTCGAATTTAATTCACTTAATTTATTTTACAAATTATCTGCTTGCATATATATAATACAGCATACATGTGAGGATTGAAAAACTTTATTGAGTTTTTATTTTGGCAAATTTAATTTCATTTATAATTTATTTAACATGTCACCTTAATAATATAGCATACTTGTGATGTTAATTCTTTGTTTATATTAAAAATAAGTTAGAAATTATATTTGAAATTATTGTAAATGAAAGTTTAATCTCTCGATATATCAATACAAAAATCAAACATTGAAAATATGTATTTAATATATTTATATATTATTAATTTGGTATTATCATTATTATCTAAAGTAGGTTTTTCTAATTGTAGGTTTTTCTAATTTTATCTTTTCAATACATAAGTGCATATCACCTTGATTATTGTGTCTTGTTGGTTGTTTTATTTGTAATTTTATTATTCTATGAGACATTGTTTCCGAATCCATAAATTTATGTTATCTATTTGTAAATTTAATGCCATATACAGTCAAACCTGTCTATAAAGGTCATCCAAGGGAACCAGTAAAAGTGACCTTTATGGGCAGATGTTTTTTATATACAGGTTCAAATAATATGAATTAAGAACAATTGGGATACAATTCTACTGACCTTTATAAGCAGGTGACCCTTATATAGAGATGGCCTTTAATACACTGAAGTATAGTTTGTCAGTGATATTTTGTCAGAGTGTTTTAAAACAGGAAAGAGTCTATAAAATGTAAATAGGGATCATATATAAAGGTGATTGAGGAATGAACGTATGAAAGTATGAATATACGTATACGATAACAGTTTTAATACCCATGTGCGTAGAATAGACTCGCCCATGTTTATAAACACTGTCAACTTATCGCTGATGGACTATATCATTGGAACAATTAAGACAATTGTTTTAGGATTGTTCATTTTAAAAATAACTTTCAATTTGTTGTGGTTTACTGGAAATACCAATTCTATCATAATAATATGATAGAATTGTCAATCCCAAAATCTAGTTTATACCCGTAAACCACATAAAATGGAAAGTTATTTCTTATATTTACAATAGTAATCATTGACATTTTTACTAGATTTGCAAAATAGTCAATCATTTTAGTAAAATTGGTTTTCATTTCTAATCTTCTAGTTTCGTCAGTGAATAGAACAGCGCCATTCTTCCCGTCGGAGCATTTATGAATACAGATTTTAAAGGATAAATATATATGATTACATGTTTTTCTTTAAGCTCTGTAACTAAGGTGGAGATTTCTGGCAAAAGTTCTGCAATTTCTGATGAATATGATGATTTTCCTGATGGGTAATTTATTTGAAGTGTCTTGCTAATTTCTTAGGTTTCTTAACCAATAATTTTTCACTAACCAGGATTTAAGATTGAGTGTTTTCTCTCTTAACCAATAATTTTGAAGTGTCTTGCTAATATCTCATTGGCTGATCTATCAACCAATGATGTTTTTAGTGTCTCTGCTTATACTTTTTGGCTGATATCTTAACCAATGATTTTTCACTAACCAGGATTAAAATTGCCATCTAACACATCTTAACATATTTTCTTAAGAGTTGTCTCTCTTGAATGTGTTGCAATTTGATTTCCAATCTTCAGGACTCTTTAAAATAAAATGACATACCTTAAACACTGAAACATTATGGTGTATCACAAGGTTGTTGAAAATAAAACATAGAAAATGTGTATTGGTATCATGATTTGTTGTTTAACTTCAGCATTACTTTTGGTGTTGCCTGGCTGAGCTAGATAGGTATCATGTTTTGTTTATTACTGTAGTTTGCTAGTCTTTGAATATTACATCAGATATGCCTGGCTGAGCTAGACTTATAACTTTTTAATGGTGGGGGCAAGGTGATCTTTGACTTTCATATTTTTACCATTACAAACAAAGTTTGACTTACCTGTACATGTTGTTTTTTTAGTAGTCAAAAGGGGTGGCTTGTACATGGAACACAGGGTCTCAGACTGCCTAGGTTTAATTCCCATTTTATTACAAATGGAACTGTATATGAGAACATTTGTAAGTTCCATTGGCCACATTGCCTCTCACAGTCTAGTGTAGGAAAGTTTTTCAGTTTGTATGCCAAATGATAGTGATTTTCTTTAGATACTCCAGTTTCCTCAACCATTGTTAAACTAACTGTCATTATATAAGTGAAAAAATCTTCACTGGGGCATAAAATTGTATTACTCTACTTGTTTTTTCTGTTTGATGAGTAAAGTTTTGGGAGTTTAACAACATCAGAACTGTTACTTATGCTTAAAGTTGGTAACTATGGGAAGAAAGCAATTTCCACTTTGATGATTTTAAACTTTAACTTCTTTGAATAATTTGTGTTGGTCTGCAAAGTGTACAGATTTTTAAAAACAATTGTCTATGCTACAGAAATAAATACTCGCCATGATGATGTTTATATTTCTCATTGATTACATAAGTCCTCTTGTTTACTAATTTCTACTAACCAATATATAAAGGATCTTAGATGAGTGGGGGTTTAATATGAAATTTATTAAACAAGTTTAATTATTGAACGAGTTTAATAAATTTCATATTAAACCCTCACGAGTCTAAGATTCTATATATCACATAACTCAAAATACCGAGGCATAATCACATGTACATATTATTTGATGCCATATAGAAACAGACGGTTTCTATCTAGGTCAGACAAATCACCTCCAAATTAACTGCGCAAGTAAGAATATAGTTCTATTTAGTTATAGTAAAAGTAAGTTAATCACCTAGAAAAAAAAGACATAATCAGTATGTAAGTTTAAATCATAATATTTTTCCGAATGCATCAAAATTATTTTTCAAAGAATCGGAAAGTCTTCAAAAGTCTAAAAATAAACAACAGACTTACACAGTTTTTATATGACGTCATTAGGCACGACCACTACGTAAATCAGAAGCGTGATAACTGATTACGTCACAATCAAGTTATATTACATAGGTGCCTGTGTAATACGAAAAATAATACACCGTTTTTTTCCATCAATAAACAGGAGGGTTATGTGATATATGATCATAAAATATCAAGTAAGGCAGTATGTACTGTAGAGTTTTCTTTTGTTGGCTTGGGATTTGATTTTGTTATATTTTCCATCACATGACAAGACTTACATAATAGTTCGTCTTTCTTACTCCTCTAACACTGATTAAGGTATTTTTGTTTACTAAACTTAGTACTGTATAAGAAAAAACATTATTGGTAGGAAACTTTTGCGGTTTTGAATTTCTAAAATATTTCGCTGTAAGAAATTTTCACGGTTCTGACTGTAGAGAAAGTGTACTAAGAGAAATAAGAAAGTTTAGCTTAGAAGAAATATTTGCGATAGAAGAGTAACCGTGAAAATCTTGAATATTTATCCCCGCTAATGTTTCTTCTTATACAGTATACAGGATTTCCAGGATATGACGTTATGTGGATACAATAGAAAAATTTGTTGAATATAGCAGTGTTCAGATGTTTTAAATGAATCAAAATCATGCAGTGCATTTGTTTGTACGTGCAGTTATCCACTTAAACATAATCAAAAGTATTGATTAATGGAAATTGTTGTGTTTTGCTTCCTATAGACATATATATATCTCAGCATGAAATCAGTAAGGAACAGCTATTGAGAACTTCTTGTCAATAACATTATTGCTTGTTTACATAATAATGTCATTGGATGTTTTTCTTTCATGTTACTGACTTAATTAAAGAAATAATGACATGATTAAGACAATTTCAAAATCCAATTCACATGCACAACATACGAAGATGTAACTACTGGGAAACCATTTATGTTTCTCGATTTTAATACAATTCATTTAAATTCATAATTTACAGGTAAAATTGAAATTACATTTTTATATGATGAACAAGTCTGTATTTTATTTTATACTTTTTGAATTCATTCCTTACACTCAGGTGACCATTAAGCCATAATACCTCTTACCTTAATAACTATAGTGCTAGGGAGTAGCTATTTACTTATGGTGAAGATCATTTTGTGTCATATGGGATTATCTTGACTGACTAGATGAACATTTCCAATCAAACCAGAGATGATTAAGGTTTTCAGTTATATATTTGGACTCATTCTGCTTAGCTACTTAGCTAACTTTTTCAGAAACTTTTTTATGTTCATTTTAGAATTTTAGAATAGGTTGGTTCTTGTTTTTCATCAGTTTTATTCTATTTTTAGATTTGATCCTAGAAATCCAATGGTGTATCAATATTATCTGAAGAGATTTGGAAAATTGACAAGACCAAAAAGTGGAAAAGTTTTGGAGGGTAAGTCATGGTTTTACATTGTCTTGGTTTCCATTGCTGACTAATCTAAAGTCCCAGGTTACAGATCACAGCCCCTCTTACCACCAAGGGTTGAATCCTGCTATGGCAGATCCTTGTGTGAGAAAGTACATTCACTCGTTAAAAGTTGTTTTTCAGGACACTACAGTTTCCTTAACCATCCAACTCCTGACCACCTCAATATCAGTGGAAAAAAACCTTGACTGTGGCATAAAACACAATTACTCCAGTCAATCAATTGAATGTTTTAAAAACTGGGATTTTATGCCCCAGTTAAGAATATTCCACTAATATTGGGGTATCACAAACTAAAGATGGAATGACACAATTTTTACCTTTGCTGTGTGCTCTTGGAAATTTGAAGGCAGGGTGATTTAGTGTGCCACACCTATCTTGACATTGGTTGTGAAGGTCTCTTCTGAAGGACCTTTTAACTTTCATTTTTTTAATACAGAGTGCATGATAAAAAAACACAGTTTATTCCTTTTTTCAAGTCTTGGTCAGACCTGGCCAGGATTCAAACCCAATCCTACCATATAAGAAGCAAGCACTTACCACCTATGAAGCAAGCACTCTACCAACTGAGTTAATACAGTGCTACCCTTTTAAATATTGAAAGCCAACTTAAATGTAACCTTTCATGGTAAAATGTTATGTAATCAAAGTAAACTCCCATAAGCAACATAAAATGGAGACTATTGTATTCATTTCTTTCTGTATTATAAAGGTGATGTTTTTACTTCACATGGGATTATAAAGCTGAAATCAATGAATTTAAATGCTGGTATACATTGGTAAATGTAAAGAAAGCTTAAGTTGCAATATTGATGAAAAATGATAAATTTGCTTCTGTTATGTTTTATCTTTGTAAGTAGTATTAGAAATGTAGATATTTGAAATGAAAATTTAATTTTAATTTTGTACCGGAACATGAACAAAAACAATTTTTGAATGAAACCTGAAATAAAACCAACCTGAGATTTAAAGTGCACTTCTTATACTTAAACCTATTTTTCATGGAAGGAATACAAAATTTTAACTGTAAGCATGCAGCTACAGGGATTTGAAAAAAATGTATTCAAATGCTTTCATTTTTAGTTTTCTTTTTTATATTTTTCATATGTGCTAGATCAAGGGTCACAATCAAAAGGTCAAATCATAGAAGACTCTAGACTTTATTTATTTATTTATTTTTTTTAATTATCATTATCATTTTTATTTTTTTTATTTTTTTTTATTTTTTATTTTTTGGATAAATTGATGTATAGGTTACACCTCTTTAATTAAAATTTGACAAAATAATTTTTTTATCAAATATGATTTTATTTGGAGTTTCAACAATTTTTATAATGTTTACAGTAAAGTTCATTAGAAAATCGATACAAATCACTAATCCATGAAGTTGTAATCCATTGATACAAACACACAAAATTGATTTATTAATGATGTGATTATCCCGACTTCTGATTAATCCATTCAATGATTTGTACGTGTATGTTACAAAAGTCACAGCAAATCAATACCCATTTCTTTAGAGTGAAATTCATACCTGAATTAATTTTTAAACAATTTTTTAATTCAGGCGGAGGAGGAATCGTTCCAGAAGAAGGAGAGGAAGAGTTTGTGGATCAAATTTCATCCAAAGTAACGGATATTATGGAGATGAGTAGTGTTGCCAGCTCTCAAGAATTCCCAGAAACTCTAAGCAGCCAGGTATTTATATTTAGTTATTTATTTCATTGAATTAAATTTAATTTGCTTAATTTAATTTCATTTCATTGAATCTTATTTGTTATATTTATTACAGGTAGTTTATTTTATTATATTTATGTAATTTTTATTTTATTTTGTTATGTTTTATTTTATTTTATTTGCTTATATTAATTTTTATCAGCAATTACTTTCAAAGTCAAAAAAGGGTAAACTTTTTCCTTGTTTAATTTTAAAATTCAAAGAGTTTATTAGACTTTGAACATAATTTCTTTGCTCACCTGAACACGATGTGCTCAAGTGACCTTTTGTGACTGGTCTTTGTCCAGTGTGTGTCATGTGTCAAGCGATGTGCATCAACATTTGTTTGTTAACACTCAAGAGGCCAAAATTTGTATCCAATCTACATCAAACTTGACCACAGTGATCTATGTCAAGTGTGTAGGCCACTTAGTCAAATTAAAGAAAAACCTTGAAAACACTACCGAGGCCACAGTTTAAGTCCAAACTTCATCAAACTTGACCAGAATGACCCTCTTGACAAAAGCTAGGTCAGTTTTGTTTATGGCCATGTTTGGTCAAGAAGTTGGCAAAAATTAGGTCAAGATGATGTTTGGGTTATGTTTAGTCAGCATGTAGGTTACTAGGTCAAGCCATAGAAAAACCTTGTAAACATTATAAAAGTCACAATTTTTTCCAGTATACATCAAACTTGGCCACAGTAACCCCATTGACAAAAGTTAGGTCAAGTTCATACATGGGCTATGCTGGGTCAATATGTGGGTCTCTAGGTCAAGCCATTGAAGAACTTCATTAACCTTCTATCAGTAACATTTTCAAAATGGAGCTAAATGCACAGGTGAGTGCTCAGGGCTTCATGGACCTCCACATGCACTACTGTAGGAACCACTCTGTTTGTGACAGTGAAATACTCTTCATATCCATAGAAAATCAAATCAAATAAAATTGAATAAAGATTGATATTTTTCACTTACTTGTACCTAGTTGTAATAGGAAACCTGTATGCTCATCCACGATTTGCCCAGAATATATCTGCACAGGGTAAAACGTTGATGCTAAGGGGATTTAACATGTTGAAAAACCAGGCGGATTCTGTTGCGCATATGATGTAAAACGTCACCAAGGACATCACTTCCGGTATAAACGTTGCCATTTTTGCCATGTAAATTCCCATTACGCCAACATTTTTCTTTCTACAGACATACTTTATGACAATCGCGGATGCGCAAACAGATTTCCTGTTACAACAAGGTACAAGTAAGTGAAAAATATCAATCTTTATTCAATTTTATTTGGTTTTCTATAGATATAAAGAGTATTTTTCTGTCACAATACAAACAGAGTGGTTCCTACAGTAGATAGAGTACAGTTTTCATGTGTGTCTTATATGTTGACTATATGACATTCCCTGAATCAAAAACAGTCTCTGAACAATCCAATCGTTATGCAGAAAACAGATTTTGAGTGCAATAAACAGTCTGTTATGAAAACATGGCTTTGTGTTTTTCACAATTTTTCCACAACTACTTGCGTAATTTCATTTTCATTACTGTTTTTGTATAACCCAATGTTGGTGCTTCAAAAACATAACAAAAAGTGTAATACCTGTTTGGCATATGGATGGCTAATTACTTGTATGTAATGACTATGAATTGGGGTTTCAGTTTTATGTTTTCAATACTTTTGTCATCACTGCTTGCTGGAAGCAGTTATCTACCACATTGAGTATTGAATAAATTCATGATTAATTGAATAGAAAAACAAATATTTTTAAAAAATAAAAAAAAAAGAAAAGATAAAAAGTCATTATACTTACCATTTTCTTTGAAAAGACATGCTGGCCAACTGTGTATCACCTGCAAACCCCTTTCACATAAATATAGATAGAACCCCAAAGGAAGAAAATAAGGGTGTATCCCAAAGGGAAAAATAAGGGTGTATAATTTTAAAAAATTAAATTAGATTAACACATTCTAGAAAGTGATTACAAATGAAAATATTATATATACAGATGTAGAAAAAATTCTAACATGGTTTAAAAATATTTTTGGTAAAAATTCTCAATTTTTGAAATTTGAAAAGTTATAAAATTTAGCCCCCATATGGAGCCCCATTAAAATTCTCATTGTTAAAATGTGACAAAAACCAAAGTTTTGGAAGTTTTGGCTGTGACACCTGCACTTGAGTCAATTTCCTGACATGATTGACAGGTCAACAGAAATGTCAATTTCACTGCTGAGTGCAGTATCTTCTTCTTTAGTTACCAGATGGTTATGATTGACAGTTCTCAATTTCTATGTCCATTTCACTTTGCATGCTAAATAAAAGTGCAAATATTATTGGGTAAATTTGAAAATGTTGCCTTTGTTGGCCATGTTTGCACAAACTGCAAAGTGCAAATCGAACTTATAGTATTTGAATGTGGGTTGGGTTGGAAGTTAGTGAAAATGGGGTCCCTATTTTGTGCAAATTAACTCTATCTACAGTTTTTAACCAATAACCTTGAGACTTCACAGAAGGTTTTTATTTGCACAATTATTCAAAGGTTATGGAATCATTTCTAGATTTTTAAATCACTTGACCAAACGTCATTTAAGCCTATGACACAGCATAGCATGCATGTTTTTGTGTGCGTGTGTAAATGTATGTGCATCATTAACACATTTTTAACTTCTTGAAAATACTGGACAGACTTCATTGAAACTGGGTTCAAACCCTAACCTCCAACATATTAAGCCAACTCGCTACTAACTGAACTACAATAGTGGTCACACAGGACCTTAGAAACATTTATAAGCAGTGGTCTTTATTTAAGAAATGTTCTCACTAAAAGTTAAATTTGCATCATTCTCAAGCTCCATAATCTCATGGTAGAAAAAAAAGTAAAATTTCATTTCTTATATTTACAATTTTTTAAAAACACGACAAACTTGAGGATTTAAATTACTTGCTTACTACTATTGGTGGTTGGAGAAATCATTTTATTGGAAAAGTTTTGGCTTTGACAGACATGTAGCTCTGACCACAATTGTTAACATTTCAAAAAAGTTTGTATTTGTAACGTCAAACTCGATCATCTTGTGTGATTATTTCAGATCTCCATGAGATAATGGGGATTGCTTTGATAAGATGTTTCATATACATTGTAAATATATAGAGTTGGTATATCATTGTGTTTAATTTCGATTCATTCTTTTTGTGTTATAGTTTGGTGATGGTATGAGTGCCCATGATTCAGGAATTGGTCGAGACATGTCAGAATTATCCAGCTCAAGGAGAGAATCAGGAAAGATAATTCCGGTATCATCATCACAATATTCCGGAAAACCTGTTAACCAAGTTAGAAGTAAGTCAGCATTTATATATATACAGTGAAACCTCATTACAATGCCCTTCGATAATTTCGCCACCTCACTATTTTGAAATCCCAAAATCCATTTTGTTTAGGTGTTTCTTTATCAGCCTCCCCCAATTTATAGCTAAACCCCTTTATAATGCCAAAATATGACAGAACAAATGGTGGTGATGAATTAAGGTTTTACTGTATAGTATAATCATTTGATAACTTTGAAGTCTCAAAATCTGTTTCTGTTGTGTTTTTCATTACTTTAAACATATTTATTTTCGCTTATTTTGCAGTTGTTTGTTTTGCGGGAAAAATGATACCAAGGAAAAATTATATTATACTTATTGTGTTATAGTGCTTATTAAAAAACATGAAAATTTAACTGTGCCGATATGTCTAAATTTCATGTACCTTGAAAATAAATACACATGAAATAATATACCCTTACAGCATGTCTCCCTCAATAATTGATAGCAAAACCCCTTTATAATGCCAAAATTTTACTGAATGGTGGCAATGAATCAAGACCTTACTGTGGATGATATCAATAATCCTTAATCAGAACTGGTTTACAATTTTTGAGCACAGGAACAATCAGGGTGACTAGAAACAGTAGACATTAGATGATTTTGTTAAGGTTTTTAAAACTATCTTCTGCCAAATGAATTGGGAAAAATTTAATCTGTTTTTATAGATTAGTTGTTGTTTTGGAGAATTCTATTGGTCTAATTGGAAAATTTTAATCATTTTTCCCTAAGGGAAACTACCTTTATTCTGTAATAATTTGATACAAACAAAATCACTGCGACAAGTCTCCCTCAATCCTAACTTCAAGTGTTATGATATGAGATTCTCATGACCCAATGACAAAACCTATTCCATGGGTATAAGACAGCTTCACTGACAGTTCTAGTTTTCCTTGGAAGACTGTACGTTGTATTTATACCTTTATATTGTTAAATGTGATGTTTTTCTATTACTCAGTACGAAAATATCCATCAAAACAGGGCTGGATCCCAAGGCATCAGTTATCACCAGTGAAATCTACAGGGGCATTATCAGAGATATCACCTTCACCCGTTCTACAGAAAACAATAGGTAAGAGAAGTATCAAACTGTTTTGAAGCATCATGGCAACGTGTTAATGAGTTAATCACATTTTGCAAGAGATTTGTTGTTTTGAAAATGTGCTTGTAGTTGTGTAATAGTGTTTTATGCCCTAAGATTTTTTCACTTATATTGAGATGGTCAGTTCTTGGATGGTGGAGGAAGTTTGAATAGTATCTGGAGAAAACCACCAACCTTTAGCAAGCAAACTGACAAACTTTCATACACTTGAAACTTCCTTGAGTGAGTTTTTAACATAGACAGTGATCTTTAAGCTGGTGCTTTAGAGCACTTGGCCACCAAGTTCCCTATTGAAAAATTGGAAACCCTTGGAAGAATGTGTTACAACAATGTCAACCAAAACTTTTATCATCTCTGGTTTGATTCCAGATGTCCAATCAGTCACGATGAAGTATTCAATATGGCACCTTCACAACAAGCAACTAAACTCTCCTAACACTGCAGTTTAAGTGATATTACAAAGGATAAAATAAAGTTTAAAGACCTCTAAAGTTTTCTAAGCATCCATTGTATAATAAACTGAAACCTATTAAGAAAAATGTTTTTATTATTTTAGCTGCTGATTGGCAGAAGTTTTTTGAAACTCCAACGGCATTAGAAAGAAAGCGATTAGACAGAGTTCGTAAAGAGTATTCCAAAGGCAAACTAAAGCCAGTGGAAAAGCCAACAATCCGATATATTGCTGATGGTCTTCCTACGTTACCAGGGGAAGCTGGTATGAGACTTCTACACACCATTAAAGTCGGTGACAAGGTAAGGTGAAAGATTATGTAGTTAGCATGGTCAAAGTACATGGTAGACAACAGTTTTGTTTGCATAAAATTTAATACCGAATAAAGGTAGTTTCCTCAAGGGAAAATGACTAAATTTCCCAATTTGACCAATAAAATTGCAAAAAAACTCAGTGATACACTAGCAAATTAAATTTAGATGTCCTAATCCTCAAAATGTTAGATGTTGTTACAATTTCACATCTTTGTATTGGGGGTCCTAAGCTATTGCAAGCATGCCATAATCTAGTTTGCTGTATTTCAGAAATTCAATTTTTCCAAAATTTAAAGGTTGAATGTAGTTTTTAAACATATAACAAAATCACTGGTAGATGTCATACCTTGTGTAGTATCATCATCCACATCTACATTCATATTTAAAATTTTACTGCAAAAAGATCAGAGGTTGATGTTTACCTATGTTCAAGTAACAGTAAGTGTACCATTTTATGTTTTCGCAAATTGCCTGTACCATAAGCATTGTGCAAAATTTTGATTGTGCTAAATTAAGTTTAAATTTATAATATACAAATGTATGTGATTGTTACAGAAAATTCTTGATTCAATTTTGATCTTCAAAGTTGAAGTGAATTCAGATATCCAGTTTTCTTTGTATTTTCGGCTTAACCCCTTGTCTTATAAACACCTTTAACTTAATAACAGTCAGCTAGTCTTTTAAAAATTGAGTTATGTGTATCTTTCTGTAATTTTGTACTTTTAAACTGGGACTTGACAATAATTTTGCTTTCGCCAAATGTTTTTAATTTGTAATAACTTGTGATTTATAGAGCCAACATGTGGACACAGAAGGACGACACAGAATTCAGTCTATACCAGGAAAACTTATGGTCCATACCAAAGATGAGTATGTATTAGACAATTCATCATATACTTTTATTTTCAACTTGTTGTCTTCTCAGCATGCTCAAGAGTTGGAATTTGTAATGCAGTTTTCACATTGCAGCTTCTTCTCCATTGATTTCTTTGTTAATAAGTATAGGAAACCTCATTGCAAACACCTCTATATAAAAACTTCTTGTCAATTAAACCAGTGTTTTAAGGTCCATGCACTTAAATTTCAACCACAATAAATAGATCACCTATCTATAAATCCATATTTCATAGGTCCTAATGGTGGTCTTTATACACAGATTTTATTTCATAATCACCAACAGCACACAGCATGATGCCTGATGTCATCAGTAAGTTGTTCTGTGGGAGAGTCTAAGCTGGATCTTCTGTCTCAAGTTAGTGACATTGTCGATACTTGGTTGTCAAAATGAGTGAAATAATTACAGCTTGGGAGACAAGTGTGTGTTGCTGAGTGGAGTGAAGTGGGTGGAGTAGTGGAGTTTCACACCCAAATCAAGATTTTTCATCAATGTTTGTCAAGCAAACTGACAATTTTCTCACACAAGAATCTGTCCTAAGTGGGTTTTAAACTTGGGTGTTAAAAAAGCATGGTTATCTGTTAGTGTTCCCTTTAGACCACTTGGCAACAGAGGCCCTTGTATTTTGCTTTGTGTTTTTATGCATGTTTGTAACTGTTCATGTGTATTTTTTATCTGACAGAAACTCAGGGATGTCAAAGTTTGGTATTCTTCAAATGAAATGGACGACTGGAGTCCCATGTTCCATGACCAGAGATTATGATGATTTTTCATCAAGGTCAGGTACATGTACGCCAACAACTGTGGTCAGCATGATGACGGCAAGGTCAACGGGGTCAAGGTTAGATGGTTCAAAATTACCAGATTTACAGAGGCTGAAGAAAGGGTCTCGTTCAAAGTAAGTTTTATAAGTGTTTTTAAATATCACTCATAGATCTAAAATTATGCTGGACGGTTGCTTAAGTATTGGAATGTAAATTTAAAGGATTTAAATTAAAATTTAAAACTACCACTTCACATATTGCCACTATTTTGAAGTTTATTTCTTTTCTTTTATATTTATTTTTCTTTTTCTTTCTATTTTCTTTAAGTTTTCCTCCCATTATCTTAAATGTCCTTATGATGCTAAAATTTACTAAATAAATGGTGGCTATGAATTAGTATTGCTGTAGATTTTTGTATATGATAATTATTACATATTACTTTAATGGGTTTTTTTTAATTTTTCAAAATCAGGGTCAAGCATATCAGATCTGATGACAGTGTTCTGCCTACCATTAACAGCAGTAGCCCATATTCTCCAGATTTTGAATGGGAACACCCAATGCCACCCCCGCCGGCTAAAGATTCACGGACCAATGTAGCATATATAAAGAAACAGCATGATAACTACTGTAAATACTACAGCCTTGCCAAGAGGAACATGCAGCGAGATCTTTCTGTAAGTACCATAATATATAAACATGTCTTAACCCTCTTGTTACCAAACGGATATACTGCATTACGAGAAATATTCACGATGTATTAATATTTGTCATGATCAAGTCTTAACTGCGTACACCACTAAGTTTTCTACATGTTGAAGAATACAAATGGGCTTGCTTACCATTTCGTCAAATATGGAAGTAAGTACACGGGAACTCCTTTCTGAATGTTAAACTGTGAAAGTTTCTACTCGCCAATATTTCTGGTTATACAGTATGTTCCTTCAACTTATAATCTGCAACTTAGACATATGTGTCTTCTGTCGGCAGCCTGCCAGAGGGACATGCATGTCCTTTCAATGGAATTGACAACTCTTGACTACAGGACTAAGAGATACTTATAATCTTTTGTAGAGAAATAAAAAAAAATGCAAATGTTGACTATCATCAGCTGACACTTATCGAAGTCTCTATGTTTTTTTTTATTTAAAAAGAATGCCAATGCAAATAGCTAAAAAAAAAAAAAAAAAAAAAAAATCCAAAAACATTTTATTCTTACACAAAGAGTGTAAAAAATCTTGTTCACTGGGAAGTGAACAGGATTTTTCAAACAATTTTCAATATAGAGAATTATGTCTACTAAAATATTGATTATTTAATTTTTGTCTTAAGATATCAAGTATTTTACGTAATATAGAGGTATTTGATTCTTTATACAACCATACATTAGATGGAAAGGTATGATATCACACAATGCTTAAGCCACTAGATTGATGCATGGGCTTATTTTATACACATATTCCAAGTTTGGCTGCTTTTCTAGTTTGACAATTTGGTACCCCATTATTTGCCCCCATTTTGGAAAAGAATCAGCAATTCTGTTTAGCATATATTTTATCATGTCAATTCACTTGCACAAAGTGAGCCATGCTTGCAATATTTTAAATATATTTTGGACCTTTCAAAAAATTTTGGTTTCACAATTTTGGTCCACGCACTACTGATGAGGGAATGTATTCGGAAACAGCCATCTAATGCTGCAAAATTAACACTTGCATAATATGTAGTTGGTCCTCATTGCAAAGATGTTATTTTGTGACAATATGTACAAAATGATCGAATTTATGTAAATGATTTTCTTTTGCATCACTTTTGTTTTTGGTCAAATTTTAGTGTAAAATTGGAAATGTCTAATTACAGTATATATCTACCTTATCTTGGCAAACCGTATGACGATATTATTTGTGTTAAGTGTTTGATTGGGTAAGTGTGTAGGCAAAGGCAAGCTACATTGCTCTCCAGAAAGCTTTTGTTTGTTTTATTGCATTTTGAATTCAAGTAAAATTTGAGGATTTATCTAACATATTTCAGTGTAAAAATTCAAATTTGTAATTGAGAAAAATATTGCAAATGATTTTACTGTTTATTTAGCCTATTTCGGAGAAAGCAAGATAGCAAAATACTCTATAAATTTCAATATGACGGGTACAATTCAATGATTCTTTTACTTACATGAGCCGAGTCGTAACTGAAAATTTCTGTTTCGGTTCCATCCTTGCTTAATATATCATTTTAATGCGACAAAATATAACCTGGTTGGGTGTTTACATGGTAATCTTTTTTACGAAATGGCGGGGTTCTTTATGTTCTAGTGCAGCTCAAGACGGATTGATTTTTTGCGTAACGGGATGACCAAATCGATTTAATAAAGTTATAAAGTGAACTACCTTTCTGCATTTTCAAACTTTTGAAAAATTGACGTAAATTCAAACTTTAAACTCAACCCGACCTTTGAATTACCCTTTATTGTACCCCTAGCGAACCTACGTAAATAATAAATTCTTCCGTCCTCATTACTCACACGAAAGACTCCGCCATTTGTCAAAATTTTTACCATTGTAAACACCCACCCAAAACACGTTTTGGTGCATTAAAGGAGTTATAATGCACGGATTAGATCGAAGTAAGGATTATTAGCAACGACTCGGCTCATGTAAGTAAATGATTATTTGATTTTTAATCGTGCCATTCAAATCTTTGAGATATTAGTGTTTATTCCTTTCTCTCCAGCACAGTAAACGGACAATAGTCATAATCTTCTGTTTGAGGCTTCTGTTGTCTAAATTTTCTTTAGGCCAATGTATTTCATATATAGCTTTTTTTATGTATACTGTTTATTCACATGTTTATATGCATGCATGCTAAATACATAATTGTGCACATACCGGTAATTAATTTTTGCATGTACAATTTATAATTTTGCATGGAATACAGAGTAGAGTGGAGTAATTATATTTTTACACACAGTCAGATTTTTTCCCACTTATATTGAGATGGTTTATTCTTGATGTTGGAGTACCCGGAGTGTCTAAAAAATTCACAGACCTTTGGGAAAACACCTGACAATTTCTCATTCCATTTTCATTCATTTCTAGACAGTGAGAGTACAGTAATCCTAAGTGGATGCTTAGACATCAAGTGACAGATTCCCTGTAGTTTGCAGCTGAATAATCATGTTTATGAATTGGAGACCATTTATTGTAAATTTTCAGACTTTAGATAGGCTTTCAACATAGAAGCATAGTGATATGGTTTGTGTGGTTTTAACTATTTTTAAGACCCTAAACATTCCACATATACAACCCACATTGACTGTGGGGAGTGGATGGATGAATGCGTGAGTTAAACTGGAATATGGTTGTCTGTCTGTTAATCACTCAAGTTTGTCCCCAATTCTACATTTTTCCCTGAAAGATTAACATATTTTCATCTTCCTGCAAATTTTATTTTGATTGCATCTGTTATTTTCAAGAGTTATTGCCCTTCTCATGAATTTTGGGAAACTGAATGCTTTTAAATATGCTTCTGCTTTTTGATTATAATTCTTCATACTGGGTTTATTGTCTTGTATGGTTTAGTTAGGAATCTTTTAGTCACATGGTGACTGTTTATTGGATCTGCTGCAGTGCCATAATGCTGATTCAGTAATAGGTATCAGTTGGCATCTTGTCACTTTATTCCATATTAAAGATTTCATCATGATTGACTAGATGAACATCTCCAATGAAAACAGGGATGATAAAGGTTTTGGTCATTAATTTGTGGTTTTGCCAGACTCATTTCCTCAAACCATTTGTTCCTCTTGTTTTACTTACACCTCAACACTTAATGTTTTGTCTATTGTGGTGTTATTGTGCCCATTGTTGACAAATTCTGCAAAAATGTGTTTTTATAGGTTTTGAAATATACTATATGTACAATTCAACTTTCTTATGATTTCAGCATTTAAAACTGTTACTGACTGCTGTCTGGATTATTATAGACTTAAAGAACTGTCAATGAAGTTTAAGTTATTGTTTGTTTTATCAAGATTAAAAGAAATGCATATTACATTTTTGCCCTATATGAAGGGTATTTGAAATAATTATTACGAAATAAATTACCATTGTTGTTTTTTCTTTTTCAGAAAAAAGAATGTGGTCTTCCAGATATCGTAGTGAAACATGCGTTAAATAAATCAACGCCAACACCCACATTACAGAAGTCACTATCTAAACTATCCCGCACACACAGTATTATATTTCCACCAATCACATTAGCACAGCTTATAAACACTTGACCAATCATGTAATTAGGTGACATTCTCATTTATGTGCCCATATTGGCATCCATATTTGAAATCTATGCTAGGAGGTCAAAGGATAAAGGTGAAAGTGCACATCATTTTCATAAGTGTATCCTCAGGCGAAACTTACACCAGAGTTCTATTTGAAATCTACATCAGAGGTCAAAGGTTAAAAGTGAATCACAACATTGTCATAAATGCATACTTTAGGTGAAACTTGCATTGAAGTTCAAAGAGCAAAGGTCAGATTGGAAGACATTTTCAAAAAGTAACGTCTGCATGGAAAGTCAAATGGTAAACATCAGGTCGAGAAGACATACGCTGTCATACATCATAAAGTGATGCACGGTTGAATTGTGAAATCGGACAATTCAGATGGAATATGAAAGGAAACAAGTTAAGTGTGGCTCAGTGAATTTCTGTATTTTGCTTTCAACTAGTGAACCAATTGTTAAAAAAAGAACACATTGAACCATTTTCTTACATTTTACTATTATTGTTGTAATATATTGTTTTGGGATACTCATATATGCCTACTGATTCAAAATCTTGGTAAAGTGACATGTACATATGGGTAAAAATATCAGTAATGTTCTTGTTCATGATAATGCTGAACTTAGATTGTGCAAGAAAAACAGAAGTGATATGATTCAACACCAAGTCACTATTTTCACATTCTAGTTATAGAACACACAAAGGGTGTGTTTTAGGAAAGTGGTATATAAAAAGATCACGTTTGTTCAAACAAATGCCCTTAGCAGTTCAGAAGTGGTGATCCATTGAACCCTAAGACACAAATTATTGTAATGTTTCATTTGATATTGGAAAGTTTGATAAACATGAAATTATTATTTACAGTTCCTAAATGGTGATCAATTTGCATTGGAAGATTCAAATTATGGTAATGAAACATGTAGATAGATGATAAGAATTGTGATAAACAAAGACTTTCTGTTAACAATTAAGTTTCATTTGTATAAGGTACAAATTACCTTAAATAGTTGTGTGATAATAAAAGTGATAGAAGTTGTGACAAACAAAAAACATCATTAACATTTTAGAAGTGGAGACCCAATTGTATTGGAAGATACAAATTAATGTAATAATTAATCACATGATCGAAGAGATAAAAGCTTGATAAACAAAAACTTATTATTAACACTTCAGAAGAAGGGATTATCCAATTAAATTCGAAGATAAAAAATATCATGATAATTCGATGGTTGAATAATGGACGAAACAAAATTTTGATAAACAAAACAGAACTTATCATTAGCAGCTAAAAATTGTGTGGTGATCTATTTGTGTCCGAAGATGCAAATTATCATAAAAATTCTTGTGATAATGGAAGTGATAATAGTTTTGAGAAACAAAAACTTATCATAAACAATTTAGAAGTGGTAACCCAATGGCATCAGAAAAAAACCCAAATCATAGTAATAATTCATCGAAGGGATAAAAGTTGTGATCCATACAAAACTTATTGTTATACATTATTTATTGTTATTAAGTTATATTCAAAATGTTTTTGCTTTTCTAGATTTCTAGATTTTTGAAATAAAATTAATATACACTTTGTTATTGTCAGTCAGTTCTGTTGTTTGAAAACATGTTTAAATATGGGATAACATTAAAATTATTTAGTTTCTGATGTAATAATTAAGAATAAGTTGCTGAAAAAAAATATTAAATTTACATGCAAAATAGAAATAAATAAACTTAACAGCTAACCAGCAAAATAACCAACAATCAGTCACTATCATCATCATCATCACACACACACACACACACACACACACACACGCCATATGATCATCATAGATATACACAGGAAAAAACTCTGGAAGTTGAATATTTTAAGGTCATGCTAAAATACATAAGTTAAATATGTCGCAGATTCAGCTTCAAAACATTTTAGATCTTTTGGACTTCTGTTTTACTTGACTGTCTTCATCTACTGTAAGGGTAGAAACGTTCATCTCTGTTGGAATGCTAACCAATCAAACAATGCATGAAGTAAGAAAATTACATCCTGTGATATCATCAGAAAATTAAACTTCTCACACCATATTTGTTAGCAATTGAATGCATAGCCCAACAAATAAAATATGTTCGTCAAACGAAGGTCAGTTCTAATTGTAAACATTGTATGATAAATTATTCATCCATTCTCAGAAGCTGTAATGCTTGTATGGTTTAAATCTCAGTTAGTTATGATGAATGGCAGCACTTTAAATGTTTTGGTATCTGTACACTATTTTCCATTACATTCAAATTGTCTTTTGTTCTTCTGTGGCTGTTGTCATTTGCAATGTTTAATATGGAATGTGCTGAAATAAAATTAATAAGAAACATACATGTTAGTTAAACACAGCAAAAATGGAAGAAATTTTAGTCTCAATGCAAAATATGGCAACAGGCAATGGCTGGAACAAAGCATAATATAAATCAAACACAAATACAGTAAAACCTTCGATTCATCGCCACCATTTTTTCAGTCAAATTTTGGGGTTACAAAGAGGTTTGGCAATAAATTGAGGGAGGCGGATAAAGAAAAACATAAACAAAATGGATTTTAGGACTTCAAAATAGTGCGGTGATAAGCAAGGTGGCAAAGTCATTGAGGGGCATAATAACAAGATTTTAATGTATACCTAAGCAATGTCCAAATCACAATCCCAAAAGTAAAGTAAAAACTTTAAAATGGGCAAATTAAGTAAAGCATGTAAACTTCCACTAGAGAAGTTAGGCTGATGAACAAGATAGCAAGCTACACCTGCCACATTTAACAAACCCATTGATGGTAAACTTTGAAAGAACATAACATTTTCATTTGTTAAGCCCAAAATTTTTATTTGATTTTCTAATGAGTGTAAAACTCTTACAATATTTATGTCATACAGAAATTGGTTGCTGGTGACTTGACAACATTGAACACAACAGAGAATTTGATTGGAGAAGATGAAAAACAAGCAAATAAGAGATTACACTTTATAAGATCACTGATGAATAAACTCCTAAGAGATGTGCAATAAATTCAATCCGTTATTACAAGCCATAAGCAATGAAATGTAATCAAGAACATTTTATTTCTTTATTTTCTGTTTGACTCAAACACAAACATGTCCATCTTCAATTCATAAACCCAAAGCAAAATACAAAGTAAGAACTTTGAAAACTGGCAAATTATGTTAAACATTTTAACTTCCACTTCTAGATAGATGCTACAGAATGGTAAACACCTCCTGCCAATTTAACTAAACCTAATATAATTAGTTTACTTCTACTTCATATGAAACATCAGTACTTGCTGCAATTGATAAGCTATAACAGACATTCTTTAAACCCCATTTCCACTGCAGTAGCTCAGTTGGTAGAGTGCTTGCTCCGTAAGTGGAAGGATGTGGGTTCGAACATCAGCTGGATCTGACCCAATAATCGAAAGTGGGCAGTGACTGTTCCTTTGCCAAGCACTCATCATTACGAAATTACGGTTCTTTTGGATGGGAGCTTAAAATAAAGGAAGTCCCGTGTCACTTTTACTTGGCACGCTAAAGAACCCTGCTGTATAATGCAATCAGTGCAACACACTGGAAATTTTCTGCATTTCGCCTATATCTGGCGACGTCTCAATATAAGTGAAATATTCTTGACTGGGACATTAAATACCATTACTCAACTCAGCTTTTTAAACCCCCTTATGTATTGTAGACACTTATTTGACAGAACTCTTTATATATAAATTCAAGAGTGGGTTACCTAAATCAATGAACAACCCCTCTATGTTTTCTCCAGTTTTAGCAGAGGTTTCATAAAACTTCATTCCTTTTTCACATGCAAAGTCCTCTGCTTCCTATATCCAAAATTAAAAATATACACATCAATTTAAATAAATGCATGACACCTTGAAAATGACTGAAATGTTGTAGATGTTGCTTTACATGGGTAAACCTCTTCAATGGTAGCCTTGAACTAGAGGAACAACATGGAAAAATGTTCAAATCTCTGTTGGAAGGACTTTGGTGTCAGGGTGGGCAAGGTGCTAGTTTTTCAATGACAACGTCTCTTGCCACGCCATTTAACTTGCATTCCTACTTGAGAAATTCGTTGTGGCAGAAAGTTTTTCAGATTGCTAACGGTCATTGTTTTCTGTGAGCACTCAGATTGTCTTAAACATTCTAGAACTGTTTCAATGTAAATGAAAACAAAAACTTTCTAAGGCTTAAAGCCACTATTCAACTACACTCTTTTTGTGTGGTTTCAACCACCACAAGTTACCCGTTCTGTCAAGCACTTGCATCTATTAATGATTACTTCATCCATAAAATAATGAAGTTTAACAAATTATGCAAAATGTTATAAATTTTGATAAAGTTGGAAACAGATTTACCAACCCATGTTCATATCATAATCCCAAAGCAAATTAAAATGAAAATAGGAAGATTAAGATAACTTCCACCATGGGAACTAGGTGCTCCTGAAGGGTAACTGTAGATAATATTTTGACATGTTGTACTATTATTTTGCATTTACTTATCATTTTTACCTTAGAGTGTACTTTCTTCTTTGGAACCAGATCGATTTTGTTTCCAATTAAAGTCAGTATAGCATCTTCCGGCGCACTGGTCCTTAATTCCTTAAGCCAATCTTTTACATGGTGAAATGAATCCTGCGTTATAAGCAAACATAAGGACGAAAAAGTATATCTTTTTGTAAAAAAGGATTGTAGATTGTTTCACATTTGGTGAATTTTGTACATTATCTCGAAAAGTCGATCATAAACATAACAATTTTGTTGGTGCATCAATCAAACATTTTGTCCATGTCAAAATCACAATCCCAAAAGCAAAGTAAAAATTTTGAAAACTTTCAATAATTTAATGTGTAAATACGTGGGCAGATTGATCTGGAAGGGTAAGCACATCTTATCTTAGCTAGCTACACCCACCAATTGTGAATTGAAAATTGGCAATGAAGGAAAATGGAACTATGAGACATCAAAATATAGGAAGGGTAATTTTAAATATAGAGACCTCATACTTTTCAACAAGTATGATGCTGACAAATTAACAGTTTAATCAACCAAGCTGTCTTAAGACAATGTTTTTCGGTTTGGTTCACGATTGTTGGTATTTTCCATGAAATTCATGTTTAGATGACCACTAGTTAAGTTCGAGGGTTAGGGATCCATTGGGTACCTTTTTGTCATTGTAGCATAGTCCGTCCAAAGGTGGGGGTTTTTAAAACGATGTTCTCAATGTTTTTATCCTTTCTAGTTTCCTTTTATCATTCGATTGTTACACTGTGCTCTTGCTTTTCATTGACACAAACATTTTTTTTACAAACATGTTATGCATACAAGAAAAGTAAAGACTATGCCTACCGTGTCTGTGACGTCATATACCAACAACGCTATCCCAGCATCCCTAAGATACATTGGAACTAGACTTCTAAATCTTTCCTGTCCTGCGGTATCCCATATTTGAAAAATTATTTTCTTTCCTTTAAGCTCCACTGCACGCACGTAGAAACTAGCTACAATAAAAACAAACTGCTGAAACTGTCTGGCATTAGAAGCATGGTGCGTAGTTTTACGCCGCAATCAATGTTTTTTCAACGTGCCTAAGTTCAGGGAAGCAAACTGACAAACTTTTTCACACTGGAATATTTCATGAGCGGGATTCATTCAAGGCGGCGAGAGTCGCCAAGATACTGAATCCCGCGCTTTAGACCACTTAACCACCGAGTTCTCTAGATCCCAATCCCAATGAGAGGGGTCTTAATACTTAAGTCTTCTACAAAAGTTCCAAATAGTACTTGTCGAAATTGGCATTTCTATTACAAATATAATTTTACTCTATGATTATTTTCCTTATGACTTAACCTTTATTCATTTGTATAGTGGGAATCAAAAACAAGCATACCGATCCATGCCCCAACTACAATCCCAAAGTGATGTAAACAATGTGAAAACTGCTTAGTTAAGTTTAAGACGTGAACTTCCACAAGTGAGACCGGATGCTTCAGAAGGGTAAACACCTATCAACAATATTGTGATAACTGCTATTAAACTTTTTCAGCCTAGGCTTGCAATGTCCCTGTGTCAACAATATATCTATAAGCAACTTGCTTCGTTGTATAAAGTTCGCCAGATGAGAGCTCTACTAAAGCGTGCAAATTACGAAACGAATACACAATAAGCAGCTAGAGCAGTTATATTGCTGCATACATAAGGGAATTGATAGAAAAAAACATTTTGTCATAGAGCTTCAAATGTAGCCTTTCTTAGGTGTCATAATTGATATGTAATTGGGCGAGAATTTGACAATTTTATGAAAAATCATTTTAGCAATTTTTTATTTATTTCATTAAATTTATTAATGTTTACCGCAATTTTATATTGGAAATGAAATCTCATATTTTATTCAAGATGCAAGTATTTTTTTAAATAAGTATCACGTACCTCCAACTGTCTGTACGTATTTATCGTCATATTTTTGTTCAGTAAACCTCACAGACAGAGATGTTTTACCAACCGCCATGTCACCAACAACAACCACCTTGACCTTAACTAACTCCTCTGATCTACCACTAACGAAATTTGAAACTCCACTAGATGAACCACAGAAAACGTCTTTACGTCCTGTACTATCTTCATTACTGAAAGAATAACATGTATTTATTAAGAAATTTTACATGTCTTGAATCGCAATAAAAAAAACTGTAAAATACGCGAACATTAACCAGGAAAATGAGACTGGCTGTTGGGGAAGGGTATGCACGCCCTGATACATTTATTATTTTGAAATTTGTGCTCCAATTCTATTAACATATAAGTCAATAAATAGATGAGAAGGTGTCCCAGGTAAAAGCTCACTTGAACCGCAAATGAAGAAATGTCTATGATCATGTTGGTAAGTAAAGTTTTGAAGAAACCCATTTTATCCCTGCTTGAAGCGACGCTATTGAATGAGCATAAAAACAGAATAATGTTTTTATGTATATATACGATTTGATAATTCCACATTTCCGTAAGTATGTATTTTTAAATTTTTGGACGAGTTGCCCTTTGTGTCGTAACAAATGTGACCCATTACTATACTAAATTAAAATAAAACTAATATACAGCACTTTGAAATACCTTTAAACATTATGGATTTACAATTGTGTCCCAAGCACATGATGAGGAATTGTGTATAATTAAAACTGGTTTAATGTGTGATTTAAACCACTGAGCCGATATCTCTGCTTGTGTATGTTTCCCCGATGATATCACAAACTCAGTAGGCAATAATTTTGTATAATTGTCAGAAATATACTTTTGTTTAAATTTGCTGCTAGTTAAATTTGAAATTCCTCAAAAACTAGGATATACTCCCTCATGCAAAATATTTCCTTAGCGTAATTTAGTAAAATATTTTTGGTGCTTTGGGTATCTTTTTAACATCTTGAAAAACATTATGGTTTTACAATTTTGGCCCAAGCACTCCTGGAGGGGATTTGTATTCTGAATCGGTCGTTTAGTGCTGTAAAATCAAAAATGGATAATATGTGATTTGGTGGAATGTAAATATTATAACCCTGGTAAATAGTATTTTCTTTGTTTTGACATAGCCTGAACAACGGAGACAAATTATGTTTATATGACACAGAGGTCATAACATGGTTGTGTTGATATTAGCCCTTGAATCAGCCCAATGGCGGAAGTATTGGCACGAGTCCGTAGGGCTACAAACTCAGTGGCGGATTTAGGGGAGGGGTTGCGGGGGTTGCAACCCCCCCTTTGAAAAATTTAAAGAGTGAGATACTGACTGATTAAAATTATTTTCTTGGCCCCCATCGGGGCTCTGTCCTAGACCAACCGTCTCTGGAAGCTCGCGCCTTTGGCGCTCGCATCTAGCATTGATATAATTCTCGCCCCTCCCTTTAAAAAATCCTGTATAGATCTCAACCCCCTCTTTCAAAAAATCCTGGATAGTTCTCAACCCCCCCGTTTCAAAAAATCCTGTATCCGCCCCTGAAACTAGTGTTCATACTCACTCAAATATCACTCAAACCAATGATATCCTGTGTCCAGGATTGCCCTGGATATATTTGATGTCCCATAGTCCTATGTTCCTTTCACACAATTTTGATTACACACGTGGCGGGTGAAGCTAGCTAAACAGGAGGTGCTTACCTTTTCGGAGCACCCGGCCTCACTTCCCTGGTTGAAGTTCACGTGCCTAACGTAACTTGTCAGTTCCAAAGTGTTTACTTTGCTTCTGGATTGTGATTCGGTCATGGATTAGCATGTTTGTTTTTGATTACATACTGCATAGCACGCAATACTGGCTTATCAAACTGAAACATTAAAAAATATTATCATTTGTCTTACCATTCATCGATTGGAGAACTTCTTGTTTTAGCCATAGCATATCATCCAATATAAAATGTTACAGCAAACAGAACGTCCTTATTTATCCTTGTAACTATATACCATCTGAATAGTTCGGAAAGTATAATGTCCATGTGTACTATTCTGTAACGACCAAAAATTAACTGAAAAGGGAAGTACATATATATATATAATATAAATATTTGTAATTAATTTCCACTAAAGTAAAAGGGGTATTACTAAGGAAGTATAGGGAAATTTAAATGTAGATGGGAAGTAAAATAGATAAAAATGAATGAAATACCAGTTCATGTTTTTTCTTGGCGAATTACAGATATAAGATATATGTATATATGCGTGAGTGTTGCAATTTGTATCACTAAGGAAGTATTACGTATTGGAAAGTGGGAATAAAGAAAATGGGTTATGGAAATAGAATGAAGTACGTATCTATACTTATAGCAAAACAAAATATATTCACTGTCGCATATCAAATATCTTTAACTATTATTATTAAGTTATTGCAATGTATCTGAATAGTTTATTTCATACAATGTAAAAAATATTGTCCCTTCGTAAAAATAATGTCATGTGTAGGATAAAAATTATTGTAATTTATTAAATTAACTAAGATAAGTTATGTACACATTCCTTCAATTATTATTTACTCATCTCTATTTTGGCTCAACTTCCTAGTCTTAAAGGAACTTTTCACTTAAGTCACGGTGTATATTAAAATGAGTTGCCCATATTTTATAAACAATGATTAATTTGAAAATGAAAATTGAAAATCGACACTTGACAACATCAAATCAAACGCGACAATAACGTTCCATGTCTAAATCACAATCCCAAAGGCAAAGTGAAAACTTTGAAAAATGGCAAACGGTATATTAAGTTAACACGCGAACTCCATCATAGAAGTGAGGTCGGGTGACCAGGAAGCTTTTAAAAGCCACCATATCATAAACAAACATCAAACGCAGACATACTGATTCATGTCAAAATCATAATCTAAAAAGCAAAGTGAAAACTGACAAATTAGTTAAAAATGTAAACTTCTACCGTGCAAGTGAGACTGTGTGCTCCGAAAGATAAACACGTCCTGTCTTGCAAGCTAGATAAAAAACTGTCACAGCAAAAGAACATATTTATGTACTCATGTTACACAAATGTGTGTTGCTAGCTAAACAGGAGTTGTTTACCTTCCGAAACATCACTTTCCTGGTGGAAATTTAGGTTTTCAACTTAATTTGCCAGTTTTCAATCTTTTTAAGATTTTGGGTTGTATTTGAAGATCCATTGGTATGTTTGTGTTTTGATTGGGACTACTAGTTTTAAACCTTAATAATATGTCACAATGGTATATAAGTGTAGTTCAAGTATGTCACTCACTTTTCAATCAGTGATTTATGACACAATCTAATATAGTAATGATAGCTACCAAGAACCTATATTATATTATTCTTACCGGTCATCTTATGTCGGAGATCATCTTGAAGGCTTAGTCATATATTCTCTCTCATCAAATCATAAATTGTATATTTTTCTTTTTATCTGTGTAACCATGAACCATCCGGTAGGTACGTATAATAACCAGCTGATTGTACTAATCTGTAAACAGATAATGAGGAAGTACTAGTACTCAGGAATTAAAATAGGACATTAAAATACATCCACATACAAGTAATAATAAAACATACATGTATTTTTAGAAAACTTTTTTATTGTAAACATAATGCAATTGTATAAGTTGTCATTTACCATTTTGAATGCATTTATTGATATTTTCTTTTTAAAAAATGTTGAAGATTTAATGATAAAATTTCAAAAATTATATATATAACATAAGAATACAAATTATCAGTTATTTTCTTACTAAACTCTAATGATATCTTTATTTCCTAAATTTTGCTCATGAATTGCCTTGTACAATTAGTTGTTTTGCTATCTAAGTATTACAAACTAAGGAATTATTTCCATTTAATTTTTTGAAATAATGTTATTTTTACGTTATGCGGGTGTGTTTAAATGTCAAATTTAAATTTATTTTGAATATATGCATGTTTTACTTACCATACAAACGTCATCACATCAACATTCATCCTACCTACTAGTATATCAGCTGTTATTAAAATACTAATACTTCCTTATGGAAATGAAACAAGCCTGAAATATTTATTTGCGTGGGAAATCCATTCATACCGTACGGTACAAACCTGTCGAAAATTTAACGCACAGCTAACGAAGAAGTACTTATTCGGCAGCTTATCTTAGCCATTGTTGGCTTTTAAGCAGCTGCTATCTATCTCTGCAGTTTCCCGGTTACTAGCTAGCTATATTTTGGGCATTCGACAAATAAGTTTCGACTTCTAATCGTTATTTTAGTGTTAAACTTCCGATACGTCTGTACTGTTCTTGGTAGTTAGTAATCAGTAGTTTTTTGTAAATCGCTCTTTAAATTTAATCCTCATTACGGAATGTATATACAGATGTAATTATTTTTGTATTATTACGCAATGCAATTTTGCCGCATTTGCCAGGCATGGTGGTGTAAGATGTTGATTTACGTCGCACCGGTAAATTCGCGATGAAACGCTTAAATCATGTCAAGGATTAATCAAACACAAACATATAAAATCACAATCCAAAAGCAAAGTAAAAAAAACCTCTGAAGCTGGCAAATTAGATCTTCAACCAGGGAGGATGGGTCGTCGGGTGCTCTGGAAGGATAAGCATTCCTGTTTAACTTGTTACACCCGCCACGTGTGTAATCAATATGACGGCATTGAATTTTCTGTATAAGGTGTCAGTTCTAAGGTTATACTTCAAGCTTATAACATCTGAATTCAGTTTTCTAAACAGAATGTATACGTTGTTTCAAAAGACTTACCAAATTTCTCGATTTGAGTTGAGTAAAATGTTATTAAGAAAGAATTGTGAAACTGGGACTTTTCCTGAATAATAATAACAAATGTTCTTAGAATGTCTTAAAACCCGGAAATAATATTATGCATAGAAAAAATTTGCGCCACAAAATATTTTAGCTGTTAAAAACAATGTTGACGGAAGGAAGTATAAATAATAGCATCCGTTGGCTGTGTGTAGAAGACAATACAGAGAAAAAGGACACAAAAGTTTCACAATAGAATTTCCAATTAGCTAAAATTTTCCTACATTTAAATCTGGCAAATTTTGACATTTTTTATGAAGCTTAAAATAAACATTTTCGTGAAAACAAGAATACAGTTGTAATTTCCTTGAAATGATATTCAGAGTGATATCTTATTTTTTTAAATATTTTGAAAAACAACAACGTAAGTTAAGGAAAATCTAAGTTAAGGAATGATTGCAAAACTGGGACCAGATACGAGATACAAGATACAATTTTTTTTATTTTTCTGTTAATAAATGATAACCATACTTGTAGCATTTTTATTATGCCCTGTTGATTTTTAAAACAGAAAATAAACAAATAATGCAAACAATAATTAATATTGTTGTAAATCTATTTGTGTTGAAACATTAATTTGATCTGTAAAAAAATATTTTCACATATGAACAGATGTTTAGAGCTGTGAAATGTTTTGTATTAGTTGACTTTTATTTTTATACATGTGTCTTGATCAAGTATTCCTGTGCCTGTACCTTGCATCTTGTTTCTCTGTTTTGTCTTAATGATTAGTACCATACAGTCATTGCAATGCTTCAGATTGCTTTGAAAACATGCAATGCCATGAAAATTGAAAAAAAAACTTTTTTAAACCAAATACGATAATAAGTCGTTAAATCAGTTGAACAAGAAGTTTGCATTTTCAAGCATTGAATTAGGGTCGATATACCAGTAAGGTGGTAATTCCTGCTATGTGCGATTTTTTAATGCATTTTTGTAAAATAAACTAAAACACAAATCATTTCTATGAAACGAATGTGTATGTGATACGTTGTTGTGTTTAAATGTCCATGATGCAATTTTAAACAATTTAAACACTGATCAGTGACAAGTACAGCCCGGATAATCCTCTTGACTTACCACTTGACATAAGCGACATAATCAGTATATAAGGTAAAGTCCATTTAATGCAGGGATCAAGTTTAAAAGAGGTGATCAATTTTATGGACTTAGCAAAACTAGATTTGAACATACCGGTAAATATACTCCTAGCTAAACAGAAGGTGCTTACCCTTCAAGAGCACCCGGTCTCACTCCTCTGGTGAAAGTTCATGTGTCTAAACTAACTTGTCAGTTTTAAAGTTTTTACTTTGCTTCTGGATTGTGATTTGGACATGGATTAGTATGTTTGTTTTTGATAATACATCTTCCCAGTCCTAAACAAGGTTTGACAATATGCATCCTTCAATATGTACCGTATGTGTTCGTGTATCAAGTTGACATTTACAATATATACCGAAAACAAAATAAAATAAAGGGGTGTTATTTATAGATATACTCAACAATATCCGGAAGTAAGAATAAGACACCTTAATATAGAATCATGAATGAACCGTAATAATGTTAACCGAATAAGAAGCTAAACGTGAACGGAAAATAAAACACATTTTTATAACAGCCATATTGAAATATTTAGTGTTTTGTTATAAATGTTGAAGGAGTAAGAAGCTGTATGACAACCATATTGAAATTAAAATGTTGAAGGAGTAAGAAGCTGTATGACAACCATATTGAAATTAAAATGTTGAAGGAGTAAGAAGCTGTATGACAGCCATATTGAAATTAAAATGTTGAAGGAGTAAGAAGGTGTATGACAGCCATATTGAAATTAAAATGTTGAAGGAGTAAGAAGCTGTATGACAGCCATATTGAAATTAAAATGTTGAAGGAGTAAGAAGCTGTATGACAGCCATATTGAAATTAAAATGTTGAAGGAGTAAGAATCTGTATGACAACCATATTGAAATTAAAATGTTGAAGGAGTAAGAAGCTGTATGACAGCCATATTGAAATTAAAATGTTGAAGGAGTAAGAAGCTGTATGACAACCATATTGAAATTAAAATGTTGAAGGAGTAAGAAGCTGTATGACAGCCATATTGAAATTAAAATGTTGAAGGAGTAAGAAGCTGTATGACAACCATATTGAAATTAAAATGTTGAAGGAGTAAGAAGCTGTATGACAGCCATATTGAAATTAAAATGTTGAAGGAGTAAGAAGCTGTATGACAACCATATTGAAATTAAAATGTTGAAGGAGTAAGAAGCTGAAAATGAACCGAAAATAATAATGCGTATTGTTATTCAATGTATGCATTTAGATGTGGTATCTGTTTTAGTGTATATAATAGATAAATATGATTTAAAATATAAGAACATCTATAGAAAATAACAGCATGCATGAATGTGCATACATCACTTTACGTCACACTATGTAATGTATGCTATATCATGTAAACAACAATAAAAACACTTAATTTTAAGGTCACTCGGTATAGAGAGAGTTTTTCTTAAATACATGTAAAGTCTTGTAGATTTGTCTAAATATAGAGATTTCGACTGAAGAATTTATTCATTTTGGTTTAACAAAATATTATATACATTTACAATTTTATAAATGGTTTAAGGTTGTGATACTCTTCTGTAATACATGTATTTAAGTTAGGAAAGTTTAAGATGTATCGAATATCCTTAAGAAATCTGAAATTGTTATTCATGTGGTGAAATGTGTTTCATTGTTTTTAGTGGATGCATGTTTAGCTTACCATACAATTGCAGGCATCTTGTCCAGTGATAAGATCTATCAGCAATCAATGACTATTCTGATCAGCTGGCCGTTACTTCCTTGTATAAATGGAGGACTGGATAGGGAAACATGCGTTATTTATAGGTTTAACAGTATCCGGTCGACAATCTCTTAATACACGCTAACGAAATGAAATTTCTCATAAATAAAAAAATAAAAGTATATACAGTACACCCCTGTAGAAAGTTTAGCACTGACCTAATGAAAAGAAGTATAACATCAGCTATCGAATGACTAAGAGTGCAGTGGCAGGAAAACTCGAAATTTAGAGCTATAGCAGTTGTTGAGCTTTAATTAGCGAAGGGGCGAAATGAGCTGCTGATTTACGATTTGACATTAATTCGTTAGTTTCATGTTGTAAAACTTTTAACATATTAACACTGTATATAATGATACGTATTACTCAACATGATTATCTTTACATATGGAGTTATCTACGTGATATAGCAATAACAATAATGAATAAAGAATGCTCTGAAAAATATTTTTGACCAGAATAAGAGCTAAAAATGTAAACTAAATAGTTTTATTGGAAACGTTAACCCAGTCTGTCACTAAGAAATAACAAGTGACAAGACGCCCTTTAGACTTGTAAGTTAAAATTTTGTGTCTTGATTTTTTTTCTGAACAAGCTTATTCCAAAACAAAAAAACACCGATAACCATTGGTACGCTAGTTAACACTGGTTATGTAGTACAAAGCGAAATGTACAACCCCATTGGCCAAATGAAATAAACAACTCGATTTGGCGAATGAATGTATAACTTTATGGAACTAATGATATGTAAATATGAACTGCAGGAACGTCAACCCCTAAATTCACCCCTCATGCGATAACAGTAGGGGCAAAAATACAAATAAAACAAATTGTATTTCATTTAGAAATTATTTAGGATCGTTGACATTGCCTGGTATCAACACAAGCTTATTTGCAGCTAGAATTTTATAGAAGCTGGAAAAACAGCCCTAACACTATTTTTAAAAGGAAAACAAATTATAGAAAACCTCAACCGTAAATTGTCGAGTTTTCAAAAACCTCCTATTTCTTTAACAAACTCTGACCCCTTTGCACTGCCCTATGACGTTGACTATAATTCGTTATACAAGTGAAAACTATTTTCCAAAACACGTGTACTTTTGCACAATTTCCATAAAGAAATGCAACAAATATTTTAAAAAGTTCTTAAATTATCAATTCCTGCTTTTTTTATTTATAAATCTTCACACTTGTTTAGGTAATTTCATAATTGTACCCCTCTTTCACGTTTTTCAACCAAATTGTTTTCACTTGAATTTTCCTACTTAGATGACCCCTAAACCATACAGTTACTTACGAATATTTCTTCAAATTCTGTCTCGTATTTGGATTTATACCATAAGTATAATGCCTGTGTGTCCAGGATAGCCCTAGATATATTTGTCGTCCCACAATTTCATGTTCCTTTCACTCAATTTTGATTTAACACGTAGTGACTGTAGCTAGCTAGCTTTCATTTTCTATGCATTTTCTATATATCTGTTCATGGTTTATTTGTTTAACAGTTCTTGCAATATGAGTTTCCATTAGGGAACTTTATACAACAAAGCAAGTTGCTTATAAATAAATTATTGACTTAGGGATATTGCAAGCCTAGGCTTATCAGGGTCATTTTATAAACGTCACCACAATATTGCCAATATGATGTCTCTGTATCCAAAAATATCTTGGATATATTTGACGTTCCATATTCCGTGTTTCCTTCATTCTCAAAATTGTATTTACACGTGGCATGTGTAGATAACGAGACAGTAGGTGCTAAAGGAGAATATGGTCTTCTCTCTTTCCTGGTGTAAGTTCATGTGTTAAACTTAATTTCCAATTTTTTCACAGTTTTTATTTTGCTTTTGAGCTTGTGATTTTTACATTGACTGGATATGTTCATGTCTGATTATATTGTTTAACACGTTTATCTGTACATGCAGACTAACGTGCGTGATGTTGCAAACATTTTAGGTACATTTGTTTCATTTTATTGTATTTTAATTATAGAATACAGCACAATATCACACGTGATGTATTGATCCTAAAATGATGCTTCTAATTTTGATAAAAAGGCTTATTTTGCCCAAAAGTTATTTACACATCTATTTCAATCAATTTTGTACAATCCGTTGGTATATAGCGTGCAGACCTTTTAAAATGATATTAGGCGAATACAGAAGAACCACTCCGGCCGAGTTCAATTTAAATATAATCTATAGGGATGTTAAATAAACATTACTGAAATTTTAAATGTAAATTATTTGTTCTCTCAACAGCACATTTAAAATGAGTCGTGATTTACCAAACTATGAATGTATATTTAATCATCAAACGCGAATTTACAGATCCATATCAAAATCACAATCCAAAAAGTATAGAAAACTGGAAAATTAAGCTACCACGTGAATTACATGTACAAGGAAAGTTGGACTGGGAGCTTTGGCAGGGTAAGCACCTCCAGATACACATGATATATGTGTAATCAAAATTGAGAATGAAAGGAACATGGAGCTATGTGACGTCAAATATACCATAGATTATCCATTTTTCGGAAACATAATATCAAATAAAGTCTATTCTACATTCGAGGATATTGTAAGTCTATGCTTATAAAAGTCGTCAAAATGTTTATGACCGTCTTCACTATATTGCTGATAAGTATGATGTCTCTGCATCCCGAAGAATCTTGGATATATTTGACGTTCCATATTCCATGTTTCCTTCAATCTCAAAATTGAATTTACAAGTGGCGGGTGTAGATAACGAGACAGGAGTTGTTTACCTTTTCGGAGCACACAGACTCTTTCCTGGTGCTAAAACTTAATTTCCAATTTTTCACAGTTTTTATTTTGCTTTTGAGCTTGTGATTTTAACATTGACTGGATATGTTCATGTCTGATTATATTGTTTAACACGTTTATCTGAACATGCAGACTAACGTGCGTGATGTTGCAAACATTTGAGATACATTTATGAGTCATTGTTATTGTATTTCAATTTTAGAGTATCGCACATTACCACACGTGATGCAATTTATCTTTAAGTGATGCTTCTAATTCTATCTATTGAAACAATACTCATTAAGTTCAAAAGTATTTGCATTTTTTGTACAATCCGTTGGCGTATATTTTAAAATGATATTAGGGGAAGACTAAAGAACCATTCCGACCAGGTTCAATTTAAAATAATGTATAATTTAAATGGATGTTAAATTTACATTACTGAAACATTAAATGTAAACGATTTGTTCTCTCACAAGCACATTTAAATTGAGTCATGTTTTACCAAACTAAGATCCATGGATATGACATGTATATGCAATCATTACAAAAAACATACCACCCCATGTCCAAATCACAATCTAAAAAAGCATTAAAAATTTGAAAAATGAAAAATTAAGTTAAGCACGTGAATATCTGCCTGAGAAGTTAGGTCAAGTGCCCTGGACGGGTCTGCAATCCCTGTAAGGGTAAGCACCTCTAGCTACACACGATATGTGTGTAATCGACATTGAGAATGAAAGGAACATGAAACTAAGTGACGTCAAATATTTTTCGAAAACATAATATCATATATTCTCAAAAACTAAGGTATACTCTCTCATGCAAAGTATTTCCTTAGCTTAATTTGATAAAATACATTTTGGTCCTTTGGGTAGCTTTTTAACATCTTCAAAATAATTTTGGTCCAAGCACTATTGATGAGGAATTGTATTCCGAAACGACCGTCTAGTGTTGTAAAATTAAAACTGGTATAATATGTAATACAATGTCTGTCCTTCATCAATTAAATGTGGAATCTAAAAACAATATCTTGAAACTTGAACATCTTGCTGCTTTTTCTTAATCTCGTGTAAAAAGTATAAAAAACTTTTGATTTTTCTACATTTTACACCACTATCACTCATTCAAAATTAAAAAGAAAGTCTCAAACAAATTAGATCTATTCACTTGTCATTCTTTTACAAATACAGTAATCCAAGATACAAATATCTAGTGCTGAACAGAAATTCTGGTTCTTGTTTAAGATATCATCATCACATCAAAATGTTTGAGTTTTTGAAAGACACATATTTGTTGTGTTTTGAAATATAAATTTCCAACAAACAATCGGTATACTAATGGGCAAAAAGCTGTGGATTATTGCTTGTTGATTTGTTTCTTGTTTAGAATTTATGTATTTACATCTGGAGAGACGTCTCGCAAAATCATTCAACTCCATATACAGATATTCTTTGTTCTGTCTCTTAATAATCTTAAATTTGTAGACTATATATGTTGAAGTAATTCTTTAGGTTTTTTTATAGAATTGACATTTGTTAATGTTAAATGTAGAATAGACTTTATCTGAATAAGACTGAAGACCAACTTTGAAAAGTGACAAAATTTGTGTTAGAGTAACTGATAATGATTAAGTTATAGCACATTTCGAGGAACCTGCTATATATATTTTCTTGTATGGATTTTTGTGAGGTTTCGGAATCCAACACAAGTAAGGAAGGTCAAGTTCTTCCTCTTTACATATAATAGATTAATACCGAAAGATTCAAGACAATGCTACATATAGAAACAAGACACCAAATAAAATCATAATAAAACAATGCAGTAGTTGTTTTGAAAAAAAATATTTTTATTTATAAAATTATATTATATAAAGTCTGAAATCTCTACATTATTCCTGACAATATAAAATGAATGTTAAATGTTAAAATGATACAAGTTGTATTAATATTACAATTGTTCTATGTACTCGATTAAAAACATATACAAAGTTCACCAAAATAACAAAGCTCATTTCTATCGAACTAGTCTTATATACAAGTCAAGGACGAGTAACAATATTTTCTACTCAAATAATTTGTACAGCCATGCCAGGAAAATGCAATTTTATTTTATTTTAAAAAATTGTGGTAATTGAGTTAAAGTTATTTTTTCAAATAGTGGCTTGGATAAATAAATTATTGCACGCACTCGTCCTTCACCTGAAGATAACTCGGGTCAAGAAATTCATTGCATTTGTTAAAGATAGTTCAGTGGCATTTGGTTTTATTTAAGCTACAACTTTCCTTCTGATTTCGTAACTGTTTTGATGGAAGTTTAATCAACCTGAATAAGACCTTCATATAGTCTGTCTTAGATGAGCTTTTTTCTAAAAAGTTACATTAGAGTATCAATCATGTGCTACATGATACAATTGAAGTTTTCTAAACATTGTGTACATTGAATCTTTCTTAATTCTATTAGAATAATCTGATAAAATATATGTTATATGTTGAAATGGGTCAAACACTCAAACGGTCAAATTGATGTACAATTTATTATTTTTTGTGTAAAATAAGACGAGAAATGCTAAAAAGTAACAATTTCAACATTTGGAAAATGGAGAAAATCATGAAATAACAAATATTACATGTTAAATTTTGTGGTGTTTCAAAAGTGTTAGAGCAGTTCAATTAACAAAGAAATTAACAAATCTTACATGTATGTAGATACATATTGTGGTATTTCAAAAGTGTTAGAGCAGTTCAATTTACAAAGAGTTCCTTTGTTTAAAAGAAATGGCAAAAAGCAATTTTAATTCTAAAGTATGGGAAAAAACAACAGTGGAATATTAAATAATTCCATGCCATATATTTATAATATATTTGATATATATGCACATCTTCAACAGAAACATGAATATTCTTTGACGTTTCAAGGTTTTTGATATTAAATATTGCTCCTAAATGCACACAAAACTAAACAATTTCAAACTGTGTAAAATCACCCTTACACACTTCCATACTTGTAATAAACTACATATTTCAATATTCCATATCTTCAATAGACCCATATGTCAGAAACATTAAACTGGCCAACAACAAGGTACATTATATATATCAGAATGATTTGTATGGAGATGGCATTTGTTTATAAAGGACAATGATGATTACTATTTGCGCACCAATTCCCTATAGTATTGTGCAACCTTTTAAAGCAACATACTATGGAAGCATTAATTTCGTGGTGTCTCAATTTTTCGTTGTTTTTGTGGACACCCTTCCTGTGAAGTTACAACGTCAACCAAATACAAGCATACCTTAATAGGTAACCACAACAAACAACTTTACTATCCGACACAGTGGTATTTTCCAAGAACAACAAAAATTAGACAGCACTTAAAACATGATTTCACAGTCAATTTAAATCACCAAAAAGTATCAACCAATTCATATATTTTCCATCCATGACGCCAAATAATCGATAAAGCTGGTATTGCATTACAATAAATATATTAAAAAAAAACATGTTGCCAGGGAGATTTTGCTTGACCAATTTCATTGTGCAAATTATTTATAACCTAAATAGCCAATTATATTTATCAAACAACACTGACCTGTCTTCTTGAACTTTCATATAGTCTTCATATAGAAAGACTCACACAATACACGGGCAGTGTTACGTTTTGCAATAAGTGCACTCGCTCCATCATAAAACGTGTATTCATGTCAGTACATAAATTTGAATTAAAGGTCAAGCGGACAGCTCAATGTTGTTTACCTATAAAAAAAACTGTGTCAGTACGAAGTGTTGTCTATCACTACCGTTGTGAATTGACTGGTCTTGCACAACCATGTTAAAAAACTGGCCAGTAAATACATTTTAAAACATACAAGAGAACTGCTTAAAGTCAGACAGGTGTAATAAAAATACATAAATTCATTAACACTGGTATTAATTAATTTACAAATTGTATTAATTACTTTATCTCGTTAAGATAAGAAAACATCAAAATATCATTCAATATTAATACATGTAATAATAATAATAATGTTTGAATTTAAATTTGTCTTCAAACAAATTAAAACCAGAAATGTTACAACTATATTAAAATTTGGAGAATTGTCATGTCAATTTAAGTTTCGCTAGTAGCGACATTGTGCGCTATGTGATGAAATTCAGTGCAAATGCAAATTATATATTAAATATTCGCGAACGTTCTTATATTCGCGCCTTGTTCTTTTTGCAGCTAATGTGTTCGAAATAAATCCAGGTAAAAAATTCCCCGATTGATATTAAATGTATATTACAAAAATGTTTAACAAAATATTTATTAAATGAGCATGTTGCAATTCATAATTAGACAGTATATACACATTAAGAAGAAACATTGTTTAATATTATGGAATGGTTAGTTTCAATTTATACATACCTTGGGCATGGTAAAAGAAATCCTTTGTAACTGGCCATCGAGGTGATTACGCAATGGTGATTACTTTTTGCGCACCAATTCCCTATGGTATTGTGCAACCTTTTAAACCTTAATCTTAACCTTAACGTAAGTAAGGTACAGCACAGACCTGTCGAAAGTTAAAACACTGAACTAACCAAAAGGAGCAGAAGCCCTGCAACCCAGTGACGGGGATATGATCAAATAGTGATTTTAAAGCTGCAATTAGATCAAATCGTTTGTCGAAATAATGATAACGAGGGGTCAAGATGAGCTGCCGATCTGACACCAGACTGTCTTAAGATGGGATACATAGCTTCTGCCGAAAAGCTGTCAAAATATAAATAACGAGGGCTCCGAGTTGAGCAGCCCGCACAAAGTCCCAGTCGAGATATAAATAACGAGGGCTCCGAGTTGAGCAGCCCGCACAAAGTCCCAGTCGAGATATAAATAACGAGGGCTCCGAGTTGAGCAGCCCGCACAAAGTCCCAGTCGAGATATAAATAACGAGGGCTCCGAGTTGAGCAGCCCGCACAAAGTCCCAGTCGAGATATAAATAACGAGGGCCCCTAGATGAACAGCCCGCACAAATTCCCAACGGTTAGTTTAAACTTTCAACGGGTCTGTACCGTATATACAAATCTGCTCCCTCAAAAATATGAGTTTGTTCTTTAAAAGCACATAATATTTCATTTTTTAGAAAAACTCTAGTGGTATTCTTAATATAAAAGGTATCACAGAATACGTTAAACAACATTATATTGTCCTAGCAACAACCCTTTTTCTCCCCTTCGTTCTTTAACTTGACATTTTTTCCACCACAACCGACTCCACCAGGCCCCTGTGACGGCACGTCTGTTGCCAATTTTACAGCTAAAATGAAAATGTAAAACATATGAACATAAAGATATGTTTTATTCTAAAATAAATGCTCTAGAAACCCCATTGCACATTGCCCTGCAAAGGTCATAACTACTGCCTCTTTATACAAATGTACTTAAAAAGGATAAAGGAATTTCTTGATTGAGACTGCAAATCTACATTCATTCAACCAATCTGTTGCCATGTGCTAATTTTGAATGTTTATTAAAATAATGCATTCAAAATCAGCACATGACACTTATACCACACATTCCATAGATCGAACAAAACATGTGCAACTCTAAGAGACAGGTAACGAAGAAAAAACACCTATGAATCTTTCACAGCCGCAGTTGGCGTTTAAACTCACAACCTTCTACTCTGAAAGCCAGTAGCATACCGTATGTCATTCGTCTTCCAATTTACCAAATAAAATGCACACCACTTGCCATCAACAGGAAGGCTGGTTGGTTCATCATGTTAGTAGCCAATCCGGACTGTTCCTTGATGCATTAAACATTTGAGATATTGGCCGATATCTTTATGATACTAACCTACGCTATGAAATATGTCTTCAACATTCATTCCAGTTTTAGCTGAGGTTTCAGCAAAAATTAAACCATGTTCGTCTGCAAAGTCCTTTCCTTCCTAAAACATACAATAGAATAAAGTTTTAAGTGTGTTTTTCAAGAAACAACTTGCTTATCTATTAATTACCCTTTCCTACTAATAGTCCAACTCAACAAACTATCCATCTTTTATTCGAAGGAATAGAGTCGATCCCGGAGTTATGGCGTTTTAAACCCTAGTCAAGATACTTTTGCTAATTGTAGGTTGTCAGTTCTTCAGTGGGTGGTGGCGGGAACCGGCAAATAAACCGAACATACAAAAGTCATGCAAATGTTTTCGTTATACAAAACAAAACTGTAGCCTTTCGAAACACATGAAAAGTATCCCCACTAATTCAATATTGCAAACTAAACTTAGAATCTGTAAAACTTGAATATGTTTAAAAAAATGAAGATGTTACTCCTATCAATCCTACTCTCTAGCTCTATATATCGCAAAGAAAACGAGCATACAAATGGTCACAGGTAACAATCACATGGTTATATTGGTCGTCACACCCACGCACTAAATTCGATGGTAAATTGAACTTAGTCTTATACGATAACACGTGAATTTGAAAATAATATACAGCCTACGGAAGATGTATATTTGCATTAAGTCAACTTGCTAAAGGACAACATTAAACTCCACAAACACTTCCACAATGTTTTGATCATGTTGCTATTAACACGGTATCTAATTTGATTCTCAGGTGGTAGCTGGTAGCTGTTTGGAACCTCTTACCTCTTTTGTAACGGCTCTGTTGTCTCCCGCCATATCAGCTTTATTTCCCGCCAAAACAATGACCATCTGTGACGTCTGCTGTAATAATTCTTTGACCCAAAGATTTGCTCTGTTAAAGGAGTTCTAGATGGAAAATAAAATAAGTCTTATTTTTAACAACCCTTGAACATGTCTTCAAACCGTTAAAAAGGTGCATGATATAAAAGAAAGCAATTTGCAGCAGACAGAGATGCACTTGGTCACAAAATAACAAATCAAACAGAAACATACCGACACATGTCCAAATCACAATAGCAAAATCAAAGCAAAAACTTTGAAACTGACAAATTCAGTTAAACATGTGAACTTCTACTGGGAAGATGAGGCTTTTGGAACGGTAAGCACCTCGAGAAAATGTCTAGGTAGCTACATCCGCCATCTAGGTAGCTACATCCGCCATCTAGGTAGCTACATCCGCCATGTGTAAATCAAAATTTAGAATGAAAGGAACATGGAATTATGGGACCTCAATTAAGTCCAAGATAATTTTGGATACAGAAGATATCATACGTATTAACAATATTGTGACAACGGTCATAAAACTTTGAGGGCCTAAAAAATACCATATGAATTTTACGCTTAACGAATTTGCTACATTTGTATTTTGAAATTAGGAAATGGCTATTGCAAAATTACGAAATAACTTTTTTGCACCAGTCACCTTACGGGTACCGTATTTTCCTGATGGTGCTTGACTTTGTAGTGCATTGCCTGATCCATTGAATTGATTGTCTTGATGAGGTCATTTTTATCCAACCTAGTGTTTCTATCAAAATACATTTTGTATATCATAAAGAGAAAAAGAATAAATATCAAAATTGTTCAGCAATGTAAACCCCTAAATATTCACTGCGAGTTATTGCAATAAAAAGATGTTCACAATGCTTCAGACGCCATTCACTTCAGCCCCCCGCTGAGCAGATGTACCTCAATAGCAAATGGGTACCAGACTATGATACTTATGCTGAACTGCAATCTCCCATGCAAGTATCTCTCTCTCTCTCTCTCTCTCTCTCTCTCCATCTCAAACTTGCCATGCTGCAAACGTCATACATCACAACAGCAGCAAGAGCATCTCTATAATACATGGGTGCCAGACTATGATATTCACACATCAAACTTACCATGCTGCAAACGTCATACACCACAACAGCAGCAGGAGCATCTCTATAATACATAAGTCCCATGCTATGATATGTCTCCTGACCTGCAGTAACTTACCATCCTGCAAACGTCATACATCACAACAGCAGCAGGAGCATCTCTATAATACATGGGTGCCAGACTATGATATTCACACATCAAACTTACCATGCTGCAAACGTCATACACCACAACAGCAGCAGGAGCACCTCTATAATACATGGGTGCCAGGCTATGATACCGCTCCTGGCCTGCAGTATCCCATATGTCAAATTTTATAGCACAACCATTTACATTGATGGTCTTCGTAAGAAAAGCCGCTGTAAGACAAGAAAGCAAAATTTCGAATTAAACACAACATGCAAAAACTTGAAATACACAAAATAGTTTTTACCAAGCCCATACTCATGTGTTAAGCATTTCCCAGACAATCTCATCATTACGGTAGCTCAGTTAGAAGAGCGATGTCCCGATATAAGTGAAATCCCCTTGACCCTTAAACATCAATCAATCAATCGATCAATCAAACACTTAAAGCGTTTCTGAGTTCATCAGTTTTTAACTTTGCACAAGTTGGATATAGCTATAGGCAGATTTATTGTAGAAATGTGTGTCATTGTGATGATTTTGTAGTTCTTAAAATTTTGCTAATGCCGCCAATCTATTTTGCATTAAGTTATTGTCAGTATGAGCAAAATCGTCATTATCGTTAAATTAATGCCATTAGCTTACCTCCGATTGTAGCTTCTCCATGCTCGTTAAATTCGCCTCTAACATATCTTAATGCAATACTTGATTTTCCGACACCAGATTCTCCTAGAAGGACCAGTTTGATTTGTTTTGATTTGCTTACGACCGGGTTAGCCATCCGGGTGTTAGGTGGTGCTGGGTTTGTCCGCTTGCTCATAATATCTGTGATTACAATAAAACAAACAATTGTTAATACATCATACTCATAGAGCAGTAGAAAATTGTTTGTGATTGGTTTGCCATTAATCATGTAATTTAACTGATGCTGAGAATACCCATGGGATTCAACAGTGCACCAATTTGTACACCACAAACGTTACTGTAAGTGAGGACGATATGGAATCCTAAAATTCCAAGTTTTCCAGTAAAAAGACTTTATTCTCGGGACAAGCATATGCACACATTTGAAGTAATAGCTTTGTGGCATCGTAAACCGGCCAATTTGTTTTGTCGTCACCAATATGTATAGATGGAGTAAATGACAAAAGTGTTTTTTTCGCCAGTCTAGGTTGTTTCAGGTGTCGAGGCGGTTAGTTATCAAAGATGTTGAAGAAACCCAGAGTACTTGAAGAAAACCATCGATCTATGACAAGCGAGCTAACACGCTTTCCTATCCTTCTATCTATCCGAATAGGATTCGAACCTAGGCGGTGAGAGGCGATGTGATCCGTAAGTGAGAGGCGATGTGATCCGTAAGTGAGATGTGATGTGATCCGTAAGTGAGAGGCGATGTGATCCTTAAGTCGGTATTTCAGATCGCTCATGTAAATCCGTGTAAGATGTAGTGTATACACCTACATGACATCTACTATCTGAATCCTTGATTGTAATATGCTGATAACTTCAAATATTTTTTTCATTTGATATGAAATGATAAATTGTTTAAACATTGCACATATCATATCTTGAACTACACCAGAGACAATTTCTGAACTACCTCACAACTCTTGGTATATCAACACAGACAATTTCTGGAAATACCTCACGACTCTTGATATGTCAACAGACGGACAATTTCTGGACATACCTCACAACTCTTGATATGTCAACACAGATAATTTCTGAACTACCTCACAACTCTTGATATGTCAACAGACGGACAATTTCTGGAACTACCTCACAAAATCTGATATGTCAACACAGACAATTTCTGGAACTACCTCAAAACTAGATATGTCAACAGACGGGCAATTTCTGGAACTACCTTACAAAATCTGATATGTCAACACAGACAATTTCTAGAACTACCTCACAACTATTGATATGTCAACAGACAGACAATTTCTGGAACTACCTCACAAAATCTGATATGTCAACACAGACATTATCTGGAACTACCTCACAACTATTGATATGTCAACAGACGGGCAATTTCTGGAACTACCTTACAAAATCTGATATGTCAACACAGACAATTTCTGGAACTACCTAACAACTATTGATATGTCAACAGACGGGCAATTTCTGGAACTACCTCAAAAAATCTGATATGTCAACACAGACATTATCTGTAACTACCTCACAACTATTGATATGTCAACAGGCGGACAATGTCTGGAACTACATCACAACTATTGATATGCCAACAGACGGACAATTTCTGGAACTACCTCACAACTTTTGATATGTCAACAGATGGACAATTTATGGAACTACCTCACAACTCTGATATGTCAAATACTACCTCACAACTCTTGATATGTCAACGATGACAATTTATGGAACTACCTCACAACTAATGATATGTCAACTACTACCTCACAACTCTTGATATGCCAACCGATGGATAATTTATGGAACTACCTCACAACTAATGATATGTCAACTACTACCTGACAACTCTTGATATGTCAACCGATGGATAATTTATGGAACTACCTCACAACTAATGATATGTCAACTACTACCTGGCAACTCTTGATATGTCAACAGATGGACAATTTATGGAACTACCTCACAACTAATGATATGTCAACTACTACCTGACAACTCTTGATATGTCAACCGATGGACAATTTCTGAACTACCTCACAACTCTTGATATGCCAACAGATGGACAATTTATGGAACTACCTCACAACTAATGATATGTCAACTACTACCTGACAACTCTTGATATGTCAACCGATGGACAATTTCTGAACTACCTCACAACTCTTGATATGCCAACAGATGGACAATTTATGGAACTACCTCACAACTAATGATATGTCAACTACTACCTGACAACTCTTGATATGTCAACAGATGGACAATTTCTGAACTACCTCACAACTCTTGATATGCCAACAGATGGACAATTTATGGAACTACCTCACAACTAATGATATGTCAACTACTACCTGACAACTCTTGATATGTCAACAGATGGACAATTTCTGAAACAACCTCAAAACTCTGGATATGGCAACAGATGGACAATTTATGGAACTACCTCACAACTAATGATATGTCAACTACTACCTCACAACTCTTGATATGCCAACAGATGGACAATTTATGGAACTACCTCACAACTAATGATATGTCAACTACTACCTGACAACTCTTGATATGTCAACAGATGGGACAATTTATGGAACTACCTCACAACTAATGATATGTCAACTACTACCTCACAACTCTTGATATGTCAACAGATGGACAATTTCTGAAACTACCTCACAACTAATGATATGTCAACTACTACCTCACAACTCTTGATATGTCAACAGATGGACAATTTATGGAACTACATCACAGCTAATGATATGTCAACTACTACCTGACAACTCTTGATATGTCAACAGACGGACAATTTATGGAACTACCTCACAGCTAATGATATGTCAACTACTACCTGACAACTCTTGATATGTCATCCGATGGACAATTTCTGAAACAACCTCAAAACTCTGGATATGGCAACAGAGACGCTTTGTCACAACTCTTGACAACAGAGTTACTTCTCCACCTGCCTCATTATGATCCTCAACTAAAATATTTATGGGCCTCAGTGACTGAGTGGTCCATAGATAACAACGCCCAGGTTTGACACCCACATGGGAAGATCTTAGTTTGAGATATTTTGACAGTTCGCTTGGGTGTCGGTTGTTTTCTCTGGGCACTCTGGTTTTCTCCATAATCTCATAACTACATGATCGCCTCTATGTAAAATGAAAAAAATCTTTACTTGGGTCTGCAAATTAGCCGACGGGCCACATATAGCCGTTAAACTCCGACAATTATCAACTGGGGTGTCAAACACAATCCATCATAACAATGGTATCTGACGCAAAACATAATTTTGTTTGATTTATGGCACCCAAGGCCATAACAACCCGGAAGTGAAAGAAGGTGATAATATGTACACCATACCTATATAGTACACCAAATATACCATTTATTTTGAAATTTATCTTTTTGGGTAATAAGTTCTTGATTTTGTCATCCAAAACTAGCAGGTGTAAATTATACAGTCAAATCTCTCTAAAAAGGCCAGCCAATGGAACCAGTGAGAGTGGCCTTTACTAGCCGAGGTTTCAAATAACATTCATGAAAATAAAGAGCAATTGGGATAAAATTTTACCAGCATATAAAAGCAGGTGGCCCTTATATAGAGGTGACTTTTATCGCAGGTCCGACTCTATAGTCTAGTAAAAGTAGCACATTGAACTGTTGAAACAGCCCCATTATAATATGATACTTACACAACAGGTATAGATATATTTACAGTATCCAAAAATACAACAACAAAAATTCACAAAAACATCCTTAATATGTGCTTAAACTTTTCAAAAACTTCTAAGTTCATCTTGAAATCATTTCTATATTAAGAATAACATTTGGATTGGTATAACAATCTTATCACACTCCGTCTGTCTATCTCTGTACTAATCCTTCGGGTAACGCCCCCTTTTACTTCATGAAGTTATTTCCGAGTTTACAAATTATAGATTTTAACTTTGAAAGTTCTATAAGTTTTTCAGGGTTCCGTGAAAATATCAAAACACTTAACTAAGAGATAGTAGTGTCCAATTTGTTTGTGAATAACTTTCCTTCTGTTCACACTCTATTAATCGTGTCACGTAAATAAATCTATGACACACTTTTGGATCTCCGCTGGGGGGTTGTATCAAAACACTCATCGACACGTTACCCTTAGTCAAACCTATTTTCAGCAAACCCATTATTTATTTATTTACTTATTTTTTAATCAATACTTTTGGAAGAAAAATTCTTGATCCAAGCAATACTGATGAGGAATTGTATTCCGAAACGGTCGTCTAGTGTTGTAAAATTAACACTGGTATAATATGTCATTTGTTTCATTTATTTGTTCATAATTATGGGAAAGAATTCTAATTTAACCCTCCACTAAAATTGAAAATGTACAAAAATAAGAAGGGAATTTGAGACTGAAAAACGTGTGTTTTGCACAAGCGAACACAACCAAGAACGCGGAACAATACAAGTAACATAAAAAACAGTCAAACAAGCAAGGCAATACAAAGAAAATACAAACACATGTTGAGACCCCTGTTTATTGCATTTGCTTACGACTTTGAACGGTGAGTAAATTATATGTGTTTAATGGTGTGGTAATCTAATAAATACAACTTGAATTTTGAGCTTTTTCATTGCCAGAAATTATAAAAATTAGCAATTAGCTAAATAAGCAAATGACAGCGCTAACCCTGATATAAATACGCACTTTGACGGGTGCTAGACGCCTATATAATAGGCTTCTAAGCTAAACATAGTCACCGTCGGAATGTAACCGCAAGACCCAATGAATAAGAATTGACAAATGAGAGTGGGATGTAACAGTGGTGTTTCACGTCCCAGTCAAGATTGTGTCACTTATATCGAGGCGTTTTTAATCTTTGTGAAAATATATACATGTAATCTTTTTTTTTTAATTTCGATGCCATACTATTTAATGATAGAAAATATTACTTTGTTATCATTATTGTAGAGTCTATGAAAATATGAAATTCAATCGATTAAGTTCTGGTCTTCTGTTGCAAAATAAATAACCAGTAAACGGGGAAAACTTCAATTTAGTAGATATAATTAGGGGTTGATTTGGTGATATTATAAAATCGAATTAGTGATATCAAAAATTCAAATTGGGGATATCAATAAATCATATATATATATATATATGAATTAGGGTTGATGTCAAAAATCAAATCATCGGAGTGAAATAACCAATTCGGTAGTAACATCGCTCTAGTGATATCACGAAACAAAGTTATGGTAAAACAGTGGCATCTTAGTAATTCAACTTGAGTGATATCAATTAATAATCATATTAGCGATATCAGGAGTATCACTGCAATTTATTGACGAAAGAAACGAAAATAATTCAACTATATGAATAAGAGATTTGATTTATTCTATTTTATTTTATTTGTTTATTTCATTTATTAGTATTATTCATGATTATTATTGATTAAGCATTATCTCTCAGAAATTCAGAAATAGCCCGACTATGATGATAAGTTACAACACACGCGTGAAAATTTTTATCTTAAATATAAAATTGACTGAACACTTTCAAGAGTCCGGAACCATTGATAAACCAAAAAGTCATCAGTGATATTGATCGATATAACAAATGATATCACTATGTGCATGTTCGGTGTTATTTGGTGATATCACTAATTTGTTTAATTTGTTGTTTATTTAGCGATATCACAAACTTGGCGGTTGAATCATCAGAAAACTTGAAAAGTCGTGATATCACAAACGGTACTCAAACTTCATTTAAAAAGGTTGAAAACGTCGGACACTTCGACATATCAGAGACATATAAAACCCTGGACATATCAAAGTTTACGGTTATCAGGTAATCATGACTAAATCTTAAGTCACTTATTCTCGTTTCAAACCATTCTTTATAACTAAGATTTTTTTTTTAAAATCTTACAAAATTTAGATCTATGGCTTTTAAATAATTTTGTTAATTTTTACTTTAGATATTCGGTAAAAACTTCAAGTTGCTTCCAAGGTGATTCAAGTTCCACGCCGTACTCAGGCAGTAGTTTTGTTAGCAAAAATGACGGGTTAATTGCGAAAATTTGCTAAAATTAAGTTAGGAATGTGTCATATACTTTAAGAATGATCGCGGTATCATTATAAGAATTCCGAAAAAAAAATCATGATAATTTGACAGTTCGGAAGAATCCGTTTTGAAAAAATATTTTTTTAATTTCAAAAGTTTATCAGATTTTCGTCTAAAGAATTCAAATGATAAAACAAGATACATTTAACACAGGTTGAATATCGCGGGAAAAACTCAATCTTATCGTATCGATGGTCGCATTAAAAAATTAAAGATCAATCGATTTGTGTATCTGCTGACCATGACGTCATTCTATGGGGGTGCCCGTTCTTTTACATGGCCTTATTTTCTCTATGTATTCTTCCGCGGCAACATCCGTTGTTCAACTTAGCTTGAAAATCACCTTTCTTGTCATTGATTGTAATTCAGATAAAATAAAGAAATAATTCAAACTTGGTTTAAACATTAAAACACAATTTTAAGTTTTTAAATATAAAATTCGTCTCCTGTTATTATATGTTGCGCACTCACTTCCGTTTTCTCTCAAAAGAAGTTGCAAGTTCTCAGAGGGAGGTTCTGCGTAAAAATCATCACACAAATTATAAAACGCATTTATTTGTTATTTTGTGATATTGGTTCGAGATATCAATTGATATAGTTATATTTATCGGTAAGCATTTACTCCAATGTCTACATTCCCCGTTTCAATCGTCGCATGTTAAATGAATGACGTGACCAATCTATGATGGCTGACATTTTTCCAGCTTCTGGTTTCCTTGTTTACATTTTTTATCTGCAAATTGTCAGCAGGTGTTACGTAACATGTCAAGGTGTCTGGTTCCTTGAGTTAAATATTTGCCAAGATGACATTTCAGTGTCATTTCTCAGTTCTTGCGTTAAACCACAAATATTTGAGGGCAACCTAAACAGAATTTTTGTTATGATTTGCTTCATTTGGCACGACTCGTCAATTTATACAAAGACACAGTGTTACAATGTCAGTCCTTTGGTATATGTTACCAAACTAATTTGTATTGCTAAATATTTTAGGAAATTGTCATTTTGTTTATTCAAATTATACAATCCCAAGCAATATAGTCCACTAGTTTTATAGACAAATTTAACTTCATTATGAAACATGGAAGTTGGAACAGCTAAATAGTCATTTTGTAGCATAGCAGAGATGTAACATTGTTATTGTAACTTAAATACAGTTACATTGAAAAAATTCCCTTCCCCTGACGCCGAGTATCGAACCTGGGTTGACTGTTTTAAAAGCGAGTACTCAACTGTTTCGTCTCAAAGGTAGCCTTTATGCGATAGACGACAGTTACATCTTCTAACTGTACATATTGAAGTTAACACTAGTTCCTAATAAAAAATCGAAATTGACAAGAGGTTCCAGATATAATGACCAAATATGTGTGTTCTGAATGTTCCACATGTATATGGGATATGCTCTCGACCCAATTGGTCCATCATCAGAAAATTATGAGTATAAATTCTGTGGTAGTTTTCTTATGACACTGTTGAAATTCAAATAACATTTCAACAGTGCCATATTTTTCCCTTTACAGTTAAACCTTACAGCATAAAATTTATATATATTCTTTTGTTTTCAGGTCACTTTTGATTTTTTTTTGGAAACTACTTGTATGTGCTGGTTGCCTGAACACAGGAGATAGACACATTAAAGACATATATAATGGCTAGCAGAGGGGCTCAAAGACCCAATGGAGCTGCTCAAGGCAAAATATGTCAATTCAAATTAGTGCTGTTAGGAGAATCAGCTGTTGGAAAATCTAGTCTTGTTTTGAGATTTGTAAAAGGACAGTTTCATGAGTACCAAGAAAGTACAATAGGAGGTAATTATATCATTTTAGAAAAATGGGTAGTATTGATTGTCTGAAATTGGTTGGTACTCCCAGTTTGATTTTATTATTGATCATTAGTTGAGATTTTTTTGCATGTTTTGGTAGTGAATGGGCATATTTATGTTTTATTTACCAATAAGATGTTGTCTGGTAGATGCACTTAGTCTAGTACATTATGGTAAAGTTAAACTGACTAGTATTATGTAGTACTTAGTACTGTACTGGCACATATTTCTACATATCTTAGGATGATAATGTAAGGTCTATGTTTCAACAATTTTAAAATTATTAGTAGCCAAATTTCCAAAATTTGTGAAAATATTGTACTTTTTAAAGTAATTTTTCACAAATTTGTTAAAATAGGTTACTTTTTGAAAGAATTTCACAAAAATGAGTAGTCACTGGCGATTTAGGCTACCAGGAATGGAAACATAGTATGGTTTTTTTTTTCATTTGGTCAGTCATGTCCATCTGTACACCAGAATATGATAGGGCTATGTAAAAACTGGAATAGAAACGCTCCGAAACAGTTAGGCATATATTCAGAATTTTCATAAAAGTTCCGTAACCATTTCCTTGATAATCAATTTTGAGAAAACAATCATTACAATCAGGAGGTTTCCATGGTTGTTAGTGTTGTCATCATATTTGTCAGGAGATCTTGTTTTGAGTGAAAATTTTGTGAGGGGCAAGGTTGACTCTAAACAAAGTTATTTCATTTAAATCTCTTTGCAATTGAATCCATAAACTAAATAATGTGATAATCTTCTATTTTGCTTCCAATCAATGTGTATATATTACAACTTCTAACACCATTTATCAGAAAATTTGTGGTTTGTGGTTCCCTTGTACTGATCGAAGAAAAGCAGTGTCATATAAAGTATCACTGACCAATACTTACAAGTTTGTTTTGGCAGCTCTTGTTATATAAACAGTGTAACAGACTCAGCTCTTCCATTTAACCCTTGAGCCTGTGAAGGAAATTGAATTTGACTCCAGACATTCAGATAGAATCAACTATTGTAACTGTATTTATATGGATTGACTCTTGAGATTTTGGAGAAATGGAAGTCGCAGATCGAATGGAAGCCCTGACTGACTGTCATTGTTGTGGCATTATCAATTATTACTAGAAATGCATACAAGCTACTGTTCATATAAGAAATTAATTTTAAGACAATCTAAGGTCTCTTCCAAAGGAACCCCAGGGGTTTAATATCCCCTGTGTTGGAGGTCCAGGACCTATAGATTTTACATTGGGACCCTTGATATTTAAACTGAAAAAGTACAATGGACCTGCTGTTTTATAACCAGGATATTCCTACTTTTTCTGTATGGAAACAATTGCACATGGATCATTAAATGTTGATATTGGACTTTCAAAACTTTATGTGGGACCTGCCAAAAATAAAGGGAAAAGGTCCCAGACCTTCCATTACAAAACATTTTTTTGAACCCCTGACCCTGTGTCTTTCATTCTAAATGCTAAGTGCCTGGCAAAAGAACAGCCACTGCATATTTATACCCCAGCAAACAAAGTTTAGTGGGGGTATATAGGAATCACCCTGTCTGTCCACCTGGTTGTCCGTCCCAATTTCGTGTCCACTCCATATCTTCCATGTCTATGGAAGGATTTTGATCAAACTTGGCACAAATGCAAACCAACTTCAGATGGTGTGTCACATTTCATATTTATGTGCATAAGTCAAAGGTCAAGGTCAGAAGGTCATTGTTGGGGGTGGGGCCTATTTGGCTCTCAAGAATCGGTTCTAGTTTTAAGTCTTGTTCAGACCTGGTCGTGGTTCGAACCCACAACCTTTCACATACAAGGTTGTCTTATGGGAATTACAAGCAAAATGTTCATGGATTTGATTGGTCAGTTGACAGGGTTTTGTAAATGCCATCTATTGGACAAATTTGTCAATATTCAACTAGTCGTTCTCAGTTCTGACATGAAAAATCGACGGAAAATTGGGATTTATTTCAAAGGCATGACAGTTTGACCTCTGATACATGGCCATGTGTAGTAATTCTATGTAAATTTCCTTACCTAGGCAATGTATCTGTCTGAATAAATGTGATAATTACTTTGTTTAAATAAACATGTTCATTTGACTAGAATGCATAAATGAATTTGATAATTACCTCTTTACATAATTAATCAACTTGATTATGAATAAGCACAACTTTGTTTGGTAGTAGACAAAGTGATAAGTCAATTATAATAATTACCAACAATTATCAAATTATCAAACATTAGTTGACCTTATTTGATCATTTTACCCGTGGAAGTGATGTGTCATGTCAGACAAACTACAATATGAAAAAAGTAACAAAATGTTGTCTGTTAACTGTTCATTATGTTTTTGTGTCATTATTACTCTGTATAAAAAGATCTCAACTGTGAGCATGTATTTCTGTTGTACGCTTGAGATGGTTGAGTTGTTTTTCTGGATATTCACAGTTATATGTATAGATCAGTCATCTGAATTAGTTTTAAATTTAAGGGGGCTAGTGGCCTAAAGCACACAGTTAACAAATAACAATGTCTCTTACTTGTAAAATTCTAGTGTGAGAAAGTTTGTCAGTTTGCTGGTAATAGGTCTGTCGTTTTTTTTGGCACTCTGATTTCCTCCAACTTAACCTTGCCTCAAAATATTTAATCTTGACTAGGACGTAAAACTCCATTACTCCAATCCACTCCACCCAAATTATTTTTTTAATGGAAGGTCCATGACATTTTGCTTTTAATTTTGGCAGGTTCCACTTTAAAGTTTTGAAACTTAATGAAAGTCCAATTATCAGTATTGAAAGGTCCATGTACAATTATGTTGTCATACAGAAAAGGTAGTAATACTAGTATTATTCTGGTCCATCGACTTCAGTTTAAATAATAAAGGTCCCAAATGTAAACTCAAATGGTCCTGGACTTAGGATCTGGGAATTTTTTTACCCCAAGCCCACTCCACTCTTTCTTTACAGACATGCAGAGTTTAGGTATAATGTGATAACTAAATGGATATTTTTTTTTTACAGCTGCATTTTTAACACAAACAGTATGTCTAGATGACACAACAGTGAAATTTGAAATCTGGGACACAGCAGGACAAGAAAGATATCACAGTTTGGCACCTATGTACTACAGAGGCGCACAAGCAGCAATTGTTGTATATGATATTACAAATCAGGTAATTGATATACTGGTACAGTAAAACCTTGTTACAATGTCACTCAATAAATTTATCACCTTGCTTATCGTCACAACTGTATTGAAGTTATCAGTCTCCACAGATATACTGCAAAACTTCCCATTATTGCCAAAGTTCAACCTAACAAATTTTGGGGACAAATTTAGGTTTTTACCGTAGTTGAATTCAGTCCACAAACTCTTAAGAGTGTCCTTTTCCCATGCTTAAGTTGATGTTGAAGTGGGTCAGTGATCAGTTATTATTCCACATTCATTGTCAGTTGTGTTGTCCATTGCATGTTAATATTGAAATTTAACACTTAAGAGGCCACATTTTTTTGCACAATCTTTGTCAAATTTCCTTAGGGTGATAATCTTGACATAAGAAGGGTGTGTGTATATGGGGTCAAAAAGAAGATCAATACAGTAGTTCAAATCACTGGCAGACTGTAATCAAGCTAAAGGGCACATTTTATGTCCAATCTTCATCAAGACTGCTTGGAATGATCCTTGTGACATAATTATGCCAGGTGGAATTTATTTAGTTTTAAAGCTGCCCTTTTATCACTAGGTTTAATCATAGACACACTTTATTGCTCAGTCTTCATCAGACATGTTAACACATTTTCTGCCATTATTGATGGTGACATCTTGATGTAAGTAAAATATTCTAAGTATGTAAACCCCCATCCAGTCAATTAATATGATGTTATAGACAGATTTGTATATGGGTAGTGTTGGGTAAAGAAGTAGGTCATTAGGTCAAATCTTAAAATAACATTGTTTATCAGACTTGCTCTCAGCCTTTGAAGATAAAAATGTACATGTATATTGTACATGCATTTTAATTTGTTATTTGATGAGGAGTCTAATTGCAACCATTTTCATGCTCTTGTAAATATTGAAATATTGAAAACTTTCAGATAATAGACTGAGATGTAAATCAAGTAACGGGAATTAAGATAAACAAGTATCCAGTCGCCAATGGCCCCTTAAATTAGTCTGGGTCTCGAAATTTTACACACTTTAGCTATCTATTACTATATCAACTTCATTTCTTGAAGTGAGCTGGAGCCCAACTCAAAATAATAAAGCCTTATCCTTGCGCAAGAGATTTTATGATTTTTGTGCATCAATTAATAGATGTTATATGTATTTTCAGGACACATTTGGCAGAGCAAAGACATGGGTTAAAGAATTACAAAGACAAGCCAGTCCCAATATAGTAATTGCATTAGCTGGAAATAAGTCAGATCTGGCAAATAAAAGAATGGTTGAATATGAGGTCAGTATTCAATATTAATGGATTTATACACAGGATACACTGACAATATTGTCTATATGTAAAGATTTTGTTTTGTGTGTTTATTGCCCACATAAACAAATGAGTTCTTCAGGTGGTGATGGCTCTTTTCTTGATTTTGTTCATATGGTTCCTTGGCTTAATTTTGTAAGTTTATCTTATAAAATACAGGATGTTCCAGGTGAGCGATACTGGCCCTGTTAGGCCTCTTGTTTAAGACTACCTCTCTTTCTCTCTGGTTAACATCTTTGTCACTGCCAAGAATATATGTATAATTTGTTTTCCCAATGTTATGGTCTGACTCTGATTCTTTGACTACATAGTTTAATTAAAAGTATGGTAAAGTGAAATTAAACATGTAAAGCTGCTAAAGACTTTCATCAGGTGTTACAGAAATATGTATTAAGTCAATGCCCTTAATATTGAAATTCAATTATTTTGTAATCATTGGGAGTTCTTGTAATTCTTAAATCAATATGTAATATATTTCTGTTATTAATTGAGTTTCATTTTCACAGCTGTTATTTATTCTTTTTGTTATTTACTCCTCTTGTGTTATGTTGTTTTGATTTCCCAGTGAGTTGCTAGACTTACGTATGTAAATCTCTAGAGTTATTTATAGATTTTGTTTGAAGCCATGTCATGCCTTGCTGATTGGGTGGTGTTTGGCTTACAGTTGTAGTGGTTCTATGGGCTAGGTTCATGTTCCACTCTGGGCATTTGCCGAATTCCTTTGTGACATTTTGCTTGTCTAATATCATTGGTTTTCTCCCAATACTAAAGTTTCCTCCACCATTCTGGGACTGACTGCTTCAGCTTATTTAAAAAGAATATTGACTGGGTTGTTGTAAAAGCACTAGAGACCATTGTATCCATTATGTTTCATTGTTTCTGTTAAGATGTTTACACAGTGTTACACTTCGTCATATTCTAGTCTTTGGTTGTAAGCTTTACAAACAAGCCACATGGTTGACCAAAAAAAAAAAAAAATCAAAATGATATATGATCATTATGAATATGTGTTATTAGAGTTTTACTGCATGGTGTGTGAGTTTAACTTTATGGACTAGTAAAAACACTCATTTCCCTGACATGCAATGCAAATTTAGAAAGAAATTCCCCAGACCATAATCGATAAAATCACAGGCATTAACTTGTGATCAATTATTTGATTTTGAACTGATGTTTCATCACTACTGTGTATATATTAATGTTGTTTAAACTTTTTATTATTTATAGGAGGCACAGGCATATGCTGAAGAAAACAGTTTATTATTCTTGGAAACATCAGCAAAAACAGCCATGAATGTAAATGATATATTTTTGGCAATAGGTAAAGTATATTTACTCTTCATAATCCATTAGGGGGACTTGGTTTGGGAATAATTAACTTTGGTCTGCTACTCTGGGTGTGGGGGTCTTGATGGCCGAGTGGTTCATAGGATCTTCAATGGATCACAGTGCAGTCTGGCTGTTCTCCGAGTTTCAAATCTCACTGCGGGCTGAACCTACTGTGTAAAAGTTCACTCGCAGAAGGATGGTGGTCACTCGGATTTCTTCCACCATGAATGAATGAATCTTGCACTCCAAATGTTTCCTGAGTTTGAAATATTGATGGTAATGAAATTAAGCAAAGATTTAAACAATTGCTCAATGAAGGATTGTTTCCCCACCAACTAATCTGATTTAATAAATTAATGTCATTTTGGAGTTTATAGTAAAAAGTCAACCTTTTATTCTTGTACAACTGACTGTAAATCCTGAGTAAAAAATATTTCACTTATTTTGAGAAAACACCAGCTGAAAATGAAGGGGTACAATTCATATATTTGCAATGAGTTTATTGAAAATATTTTGATCAACTTTTACATCAGTTGATTTAAAAATGGTATGGATTGTTTCATTAATTTGTTTCTGTATGTGTTTTGTAGCTAAGAAATTACCTAAGAATGAAACAGGAGGTCAAGCACAACCAAGACAGACCGGTGTTAAAGTGGGTGGTGAACAGAATCAACAGTCAGAAGGAGGCTGTTGCAAGTAACAGACTTTGTGATTAGTCATTAATTTCAACATGTGATCAGTTTTGGTCCAATAAAAAACATTTTAACAATGAGTCATTCAACAACAACAACAACAACAACAACAGAGACAGATCTGCAGATTTGGCAGTGATAGAATGATTGGATTATGAACAACAACATGGTTACCATAAACATAATAACAAGTCCATATCTGCAAACATTTTTTATTTGATAATTGGTAACCTCATTTCTTCAAAGGGAGGTAACCTATCTTCATGTTACTTTCCCTGTATGATTTAGAATTTGACCATGCAGTATGACTGTGTTGAGGGCATGTGTCCTCATAGTGAACCAGAAATAATGTGTTTTCTTACATTACTGTGGGAAACTTGATCAAACATTGAAGCTTTGGTCAAAGATTTCTCATAATTAATATATTAAGTTGATCACCCCCCCTTTTTTTTAAGCAGTATGTAAACTTATTTACTATGTTATTGTTTATGGATTTTTATCATGTTCAGCAAATTAAATGATCAAGCTTTGGGGAATTTAGACTGATTACAAAAATGATCAGCCAGACACATAATATATTTTGATTTTGAATAAATAATTTTACTTGCCAAATGATTTAAAAAAGAAAAACCTGCAGTTAGATCAGAAAAACCTGCTAATGTGATAAACTATGTTTCCATTCCTGATAGCCAGAATTGCCATTAGGTAATAATCTCTGAAAAATCTTTAAAAAAGGAACCAATTTTGCAAATTTGTGAAAAAATACTTTTAAAAAGGATTTTATATATGTTCACAAATTGAAACCTTAGATACATGTATATTACACCTTATATTATTTTATTTTTATCTTGGAGGTTACCATTCTCTTTATAGGGGTGGATTGTGAACAATAGTAAAATCACTCTCTTCTACTTCATTTGGAATTTTCTGAAGATGCTTCAAATGACAGAAATCTGAGCTAAATATGATTTGAATAATCATGGATGTTAAATTTTAAATTGTGAACCATTTAGGTTGTTTTTAAGTCTCATAGGAGCAGGAAAGTCATTTTGAGTCAGAAATTCAAAAACACCCAGATTTATATGGTTGGGTTGAACCAATTATTTAAATATAATCAAATGTAAAAAAGAATTTAGATAATCAAGTTTTCAGCAAAAATAATTGCTTTTGTAGGAATTTCTTGATAAATGATTTTTGTTGACGCTACAAACAAAAATCATTAAAAAAAGATCATTAAGTGCAAAATATGACACCTTAATTGGTGTGGGAAAAAATGAATATCAACCGCCAGCAGGTCTTTTTCAAAATTTCTATTATCTTAATGATGAAATATTCATAAATTGTATACAAATGATGATAAAGAAGAAGAGATTACCGATAAAGGATCATGGATTTTTTTAAAATCATAATAAAGTGTTTGTATGAGGTATTGTTTCAAATTTGTGGGAGTATGCGACTATGTGTGCTGGTAAGTGTGTGTGTGTTGAATACTTTTGAATAAAAGGATAGAATACAGAACAATTTGTTTTTTCTAGAAAATGAAAAAAAAAAAGTTTATTCACATTGAAGCTAGCTTGACAAGATGATAATCCTTTATGGTGGAAGAACTGATAGTTGTGATGTGTAATTAATATGTGTTGTTTTTATATATGATAATTACGTCTTTGTGTGAAAGAGAGGATGAAAAAAAATTGACTTCTAATTTAAAATTTTCACAGATCTTGTACATTAAATATTCTAGGAGCAGTAAAACAACAAGGGTTAATGATGCAATTCTGTACTGCTACACATGTTTACACTTCTCACATTTGAAAAAATCTTTAAATATTGATGGTCGGTTTTTAGCTCACCTGACCGAAGGTCATGTGAGCTTATGGCATAGCGCAGCGTGTGTATGTGCGTGTGTGCGTGTGTGCGTGTGTGCGTGTGTGCGTGTGTGCGTCGTTAACACCTATTTTCGACTTCTCCTCTGAAACTACTGGACAGTTTTTAATGAAACTTTGTCAGAAGTATATATGGGCCGGTGCAATTCAGATTTGTTCGTGGCGTTGCCATGGCTACCATAACTAGGTCAAGGTGACCTAGGGGTGCAAAAATCTTAAAAAATCTTCTTCTCCGAAAGTACTGATTGGAGAAAAAATCTGATGTGATATTTGGCTTCTCTAGGGTCTTAAGCCTATAGTTTGTTCATTTTGTGAAATTCGGATAAAAAATAGGTTACGCGTTTTTGCGTTTAATTTTGAAAAAATCGTAAAATAGCTTCAAATTGTTATAACTTGACTATTTGACCAGATAATGACATGGGGTTTTCAGTTTTGACATCTTCTTGTTAGTATCTTCAAATTGAGGTCAAGGTCAATTGTGAAGGTCGTGACCTAATTTTTTTTACCTCTGATTATAATTATTATCTCGAAAACTATAAACTTTTTGTATAGGCATGTATATTAGAATGTTGTAGGTATTGATACAACGATCATTTTGATGTATAGAAAAAGGTCATGGGTTCAAAGGTCAAGGTCACAGATGTGAAACAATACCGAAATGGTTAATTATCTTGAAAACTATAAACTTTTTGTATAGGCATGTATATTAGAATGTTGTAGGTATTGATACAACGATCATTTTGATGTATAGAAAAAGGTCATGGGTTCAAAGGTCAAGGTCACAGATGCGAAACAATACCGAAATGGTTAATTATCTCGAAAACTATAAATATTTTGTATAGGCATGTATATTAGAATGTTGTAGGTATTGATACAACGATCATTTTGATGTATAGAAAAAGGTCATGGTTCAAAGGTCAAGGTCACAGATGCGAAACAATACAGAAATGGTTAATTATCTCGAAAACTATTAACATTTTGTATAGGCATGTATATTAGAATGTCGTAGGTATTGATACAATGATCATTTTGGTGTATAGAAAAAGGTCATGGGTTCAAAGGTCAAGGTCACAGATGCAAAACAATACCCAAATGGTTAATTATCTCAAAAACTATAAACTTTTTGTATAGGCATGTATATTAGAATGTTGTAAGTATTGATACAACGATCATTTTGATGTATAGAAAAAGGTCATGGGTTCAAAGGTCAAGGTCACAGATGCGAAACAATACCGTAATGGTTAATTATCTCGAAAACTATAAACTTTTTGTATATGCATGTATATTAGAATGTTGTAGATATTGATACAACAATCATTTTGATGTATAGAAAAAGGTTATGGGTTTAAAGGTCAAGGTCACATATGCGAAACAATACCGAAATGGTTAATTATCTTGAAAACTATAAACTTTTTGTATAGGCATGTATATTAGAATGTTGTAGGTATTGATACAACGATCATATTGATGTATAGAAAAAGGTCATGAGTTCAAAGGTCAAGGTCACAGATGTGAAACAATACTGAAATGGTTAACTATCTTGAAAACTATTAACTTTTTGTATAGGCTTTTATATTAGAATGTTGTAGGTATTGATACAACAGTTATCATGATTTAAAGAAAAAAGTCATTGGGGTTTAGTATTTATGTTTTCTTTAAATCTATCAGCTAGCCATTAGTTGTCAGGTGAGCGTATCAGGCCCATGGGCCTCTTGTTTCTGTTTGTATTGGAACATTTAAAACATTTTGTTGGTTAAAATTTTCAAGCTTTTAATACAATTTTTTTCCAGTATTCTGATATTATTATGTATTTTGATTCAAATTTCACCAGCCTCATCGTAATCATGGCAACATATGTGTTTACAAACCGTATGTATAAAGTATGGTCATCACAGAAGTTCTCTCATATTGTGTATAGTTCACAATACGCAGATTATGTGTTACTGTTTATATGTAGAATGCTTCAATCATGGGCAATTCCTTTTATTTATTTTTTTGGTTCAATTTTTCAAACTTTACACCTGTCATGATATACGCCAGCCAAATTCTTTGCTTTTGACTGGCTTTGTAACAGATACTGCCCTTTTTGAAGCAGTACAAGTCTGAACATCAGTATTCTTGCTTGACAAAAATTCTTTGCCTGATAAAAAATCTATTGCCGTTTTCAATTTTGTAGATTGAAAAAAAAAACTTCTCAAAAATACATTACATCTGCAGTTTTCAGTTCACATGTAGACTTGAAAAAACAAAAGTCGTAAAAAAAACAATTGTTAATATTTGTTTTCTCTCTGTCATAGTTGTATAGATGTATTTTAAAGTTAAAATATATGCATTTCTTTTTTTTTTTTTTGTTTTTGTTTTTTTTTAATCAGGCTGTGATAATTTTCTAAGGTCGAGGAATAGATTTTGTTTTTGTGGTTTTTGCATGTTGAGAAGTGCTTATTTCCTGTTTTAAGATTAGTTTCAGCAGTTTCTTTATTGAATTTTTTTATTATTATTATTTATTAATAATTAAGAATTTAAATTTGCAATATAAATACCCTACACACAGATAGTGTTCTAGCTTCATAAAGAGAAGATTCCAGTTCAGTGGAACTTCTAGTATAAATTCTGGAATTATCAGTTTTCTCATGTTTTGTCATAGCTTAGTTAGGTATTGGTTTAGCACAGTATTGTTGTAACAGTTCAAATTTACCAATAACAATTCTCTTTTATCACAAAACCATCTGGAGACATGTTTAATTTGAATGTCCATTTAACCAGTCAGATTATCTGTAGCTTTCAAGAAAAAGGAAATGTACATCTATTTTGAATGATGGAGATTTGAAAACTTATAAACATACAACACCATTTTGGTTTGAAGTAGAATACAATCCTGAATGTTTACCATGCCGAAACACTTGCTGATGGCAGTGTTTTGAATGCATTATGTTTTCAGATTTTCAAATTGGTCGAGATTTTTAACTGAAGAGTCTTACCGTGATGCATGTGTTCAGAATAAATCGAAATAGTTTATAAAACCTCCAGGAGTTAAGAGTTGAAATATTTTATATCTGTACAAGATGATATAAAAGCTATCGGACAAGAATTTGTTTGCAAGATTTGTTGAGTTTTTGTATTAGAATTTACTGAATATGTGTTTGACATACATGCAAGTGTGAGTTCCTAAATAAGTTTATTGTATTACAAGGTATACAACATGTAATCAGACTGTTTTTTTATTTATAAAGCTTTGTTTATTATTAAGATCATAGTGTACTTACAAACAACAGTTGTTGTAGATATGCATGTATTCACACATTAGTTACATGTACAAAATATTTATTTCTTTATTAAAAAAGTAACCCTGTTCTCCCTTGTAGTTCTCAATTGGTTTTGTCCAGATGCATATTTTGGTCTAATCCATTAAGAAATCTTGGGTTTGGAAAAGTCTAGATCTATTTCTTGAAACAAGCTATTTTTAAAAATCTTTGGACCTAGAAGAGTGCCCAACTTGCCCACGAATGGTTCACAATTGGCCTGCCAAAATCCAGCTTTTGGATCAATCCATTTCAGAAATTAAGGGATGATAAAGGGGTTATTTAATTGTTAAGATTTAACTTCACAGATTTTATGAGAGTATGCATTATTGTATGTATATAATCATTAGCAATGTAACATCACAGACATACAGTTTTAAAGTGTTACTACTAAAATTAACAGTGTCAAATTCTGGCAGTATGTGCATTTTCTCCAGTGAAAGCTTCTGTATTCTGCGGTTAAGATTGGGAGTTCAAGATGGATATTCTAATTTGTAGAGCTGCTAGCAGAATCTTGTATGTCTGTTTCAGTATTTGTTCACAAGTTTTGAACGATTCATTTAGCATTGTAGCTGCCAACAGAATCTTGGATCTAGAATTTGAGAATTATCTAAAGTTTGTAGCCCATAACAGAATCTTGGATCAAGAATTTGAGAATTATCCAAACTCTATAGTGGTAGCAAAATTTTGGATGTCTGTTGGTTAGCAAAGTTTGGACAATTCTCCTATCTTTGTAGCTACCAGTCATATCTTGTATGCCTGTTGGTTCTCATTCTAGCAACTTTGTACCTGCAAACACAATCTAGGATGACTGTTGGTTTCTCAGTGATTTGACATTCTCCTTGTCAATTTTCTCTCTCATCTCTTGTTTGTCATTAACATTGCTTGCATTCATCATGTTCTTTTTTATTTCCAAAAATAATTGTGAATAGAAATATATTGTACAGAACAGATTATGTGTAAATTAAAATACATATTACTGGCATGTAATAAATTATATACATGCTTATGTCAAATTCTGTGTAGAGGTTGTGATTTAAGTTAAATTGCTATATCAAAGGCAGAATATTGAAATAGATAACCATTATACAACATAGTATTCCATATACTAGTATTGGTATTCTAGGCCCGGTTTCACAATCATTCCTTAGCTAAGATTTTCCTTAACTTAATTTAGCAAATTTTGATATTCTCTTTGTGGAACTATTGATGAATATTTTGTCAAAACTAAATGCAAATGTTTTAATCTTGATGTCATCTTAAAAATAGCACCTTAAATTCCTGCATATCTTGAGAACTAACAAAATTATGAAGATTTGAAATTTTGCAAGATATAAGTTAAGGAAAATCTTAGCTAAGGAATAATTGTGAAACCGGGACCAGGATCTGATGGCAGAGTAAACAGAAAATCTATTTTGATATAAGGGTAATTGTAATGAATAAAGCGTGAGCCGGCATGATTATACACATACGGTGATACACTACTTAAATCTTTATGGGTTTGTTGAAAACATCCATTTGTGTTCAGAAACACTGTGCCATCAGATCGTGAACGAACTATACATGTGTATATATTCATAAGACAAACATACCAATCCATTTTAAAACTTCAATCGCAAAGTAATGCAAAAAGTTTCAAAACTAACAAATTAAATTAAACACATAACTTTCACTATGCCAGGTTAGTGAGACTTGATACTCCAGAAGGTTTAGCTAGCTATCAAGTCAAAATTGAGAATGAAAGAAAAATGGACCTATTGGACATTATCATTCAGGGTAATTTTGGATACAGACATCACACTTATAAACAATATTGTGATGACGACCAGAACTTTGTCTAGGCTTGCAATTTTCTTGCATCAACAATTTATATTAAATATGCATAACACTTGTTTTCCACTGCATATGGAACCACATTAATATTGACTCCATGTCAATATGTTATTCTGGGAATCTGTGTATATAGACCTGCTTGTGAATGCAGTGACACTTTGGATGGTGACAACTTCTGTATAAAGTCATTTAAAACAAGTGTTTTAAAGTCCTTCTGGTTCATATTTCACCCAAAAAATAATAATTCAGGAAACTGGTTAATATAAGAGTTTTACTCTTGTTCCAGAATCCTGATTTGTTAAATTGTTTCATTATGTTATTGATTTGATTTTCAAATAAATATTGTTTAAACTAAAAAATAATCCCTATGTGAACAGCATCTGCTTATAATATATAAACCTATATTTCGTATGCCAACATTTTCTGGCTGCCAACGGCTGAAATAATGCTGATGCAACTTAAAACTATCATTCATTCATCCCACAGTGGGTGGTGTTTATATACAGGGTTTATTGTAAATAATTTATTGCTTTTGAGTGGTTTTCATCGGGGTTTTAACTCCCCTTGTGTACGTTATTTAAAACTTGATTTACCTCCCTTGCAACGAAATTAACCGGTAGTGGCTATTGTTGTGTGCTGTTTCTTATTATCTAAAAACCTTCAGTATAGCTTAACGTCATGCTTTTTAACGTAAATGCAATTTTACTGACGGTCTACAACTTAGTGCAACGCTAAAGCAAGAGATCTTTGCCGTATAACCTAAAGCATCGTGGCTCAGAAAGTGTTCGCTGTCAATATTTACCACAAACAGCGCGAATTGAGAGAGACTCTTTTCGTAAAACACCATAGCATCGCAGAAAGAAGGGCTCCTTGTGTAACTCCAAAACATCATGGTTGGGTCTACCATTGCGGTAGCTCAGTTGGTAGAGTGGTTGCTCCGTAATTGGGAGGTCATGGGTTCGACACCCCGGCCGGGTCTGACCCAAGACTTGAAAGTAGGTAGTGACTGCAGGTTCTTTCGCCAAGCACTCGGCATTATAGTTCTTTCGGATGGGAACTTAAAAAAGAGGTCCCGTGTCGCGGTAGGCTTGGCACGATTAAGAACCTAGCTAGTCCGACTAATCAGCCCACTAAACCCCCATTTTAATTTTTTGACTTTTGGAGGTTTGTGGACCACAAACCTCCAAAAAGTCAAAAAATTAAAATGGGGGTTTAGTGGGCTGATAAGTCGGACTATTAAGAACCCTGATGTATAATGCCATTAGTGCAACGCAGAAGCAAAATTTGTCCACCTTCGCCTATAGCTGGCGACGTCTCGATATAAGTGAAATATTCTTGACTGAAACGTTAAACATTACTCAACTCGTGGTCGGGTCTCGAGAGGAGCTATTCGTCGTTCTTTTTGAGTTCAAAGATCGTCTTCTTGGTGAAAGATTCATAACTGTCGATCTAGAGTTTTGAGTCCTTTTGACCGAGCCTTCAACAATATTTACAAAGACCACTGATTATAAAACTAGCGTTGGATACACACTGGAGACAATGTCAATATGAAACACATTGACAAGTGCGTTCTACGTAATTTTAGGGTCTCAATTAGTACAAAACCTTTTCACACACACACACACACACACGTCGGTACAAAGTAAATGAGGACAAACACTAGTAATTAAATGCATATCATTGTATTATAAACATGAAAAAAGTAATATCAACAAAAATATGTAGAAATATCGATAGCCAGCATTCATTTCCTCTGACGTTACATCCAGTTATTAAGGAACTTTGGTTCACCGGATTTTGCACCTCTCACGATTAGTTGAGCTCTGCGTGGTGAAATGTTGCTTGATAAAGCGACATCTTTGTTCGGTAACTGAAAACTAGTTGAAGGCACTACTGTTCCTGGTAGATTCACATTATCAAAGTCTGTGAAATTGGCATGCCGCGTGCGCTCGCCTCTGGCCGCTTTGGGTCGTGGATTTTGAGCCTGGTTCCTTAATCCGCAATATGTTGTACCGTTGCCAAGTGACAAACTCACAATTTTTTCATCAAGCTCCTCAACACAACCTGGTAAGCAAAACGTTGACTGTTTAATGGCCTTTAAATTGTTTGCAAGTGGGCGTCCACCCCTGGACGTTTTTGGTCGCATATAAGCTTCATCACCGATTCCGCGAAGTAACACACTGTTGCCATCTAACACACTTTCTATTTCCTCATCTAATTCCCGCAAACATCCTGGCAATGTTGTCAATGCCGTTGATGGTTTCATAAGGGTTGAGTTAACGATACTATGAGGCGTTCTTACTCCTTTCGCCGCCTTTGGTCGTGCAATCATATCGGTATTGATAAAGGATGCGTGTTTGGGTTGATCATCTGATATCACTCGCTCCAAATCTTCGTCAAGTTCGTCGATATACCCTGGAAGAAGATACGGCGGCGGGGATACATCAATTGTTGCTGTCTCAGATCTAAAGCCACAAGATGCCCCTGGCCTTGTGACCAGCTCCAGTTTGTCCATTCCATTGTTGAGACTTCTACCTTTTGCTACACACTCCAATGTTTGATGTTTTGATGAATACTGCTCCATTTCTTTGCGTATATCATCTTCACTTTCAAGGGATTCTAACGAAGTACTTGTTCCCAACACAGAGTCAACTATATAATATTCTAAATCTTCCTGGCTTTCCTGGCTTGAATCTCTGTCGCGCTTAAAATTGGAGTAGCTTTCTACCGGACTATGACCATAGTCACTCATAGAACTGCTCATCTGTATTGTGTAGGTCGCATTGCTGATTGATTTAACAACGGATTCCTCTGACTCCACTGACAGTTCCTGAATTGGTTCAACTTTTGTTTCAATTTTGGCACGGTTTGCTCTCTTTGTCTTTAAAAATAGCTTCACTTCTGGTAAGCCTAATCGCTTTCTCTCTCGTCTTCGTTTTTTCGACAATTTTGGATAAATGCACCCCATCTTCGTTAGTAAAAACGCGCTAATTATGTTTGTATGTCTCCAAGACAGAGATCACAAAACCCCGAAATGCATCTGTGAGGTCTATGACGTCATCGCTGCCTTGGTGATACAGCAATCTTTCTGTTCTCTTTTTCGGTTTTGATTCCGCGAAATTTGGAGATTTGACGCGTTGAATATAATTTGGAGAGAGTTATTACATTTATTTTTATCATCGTCATTATTATTACATGTATTATTATTATTATTATTATTATTATTATTATATATTAGCACTTAGCACATGCCTTTTTGCACTGACTTTGAGTATATAAAAAACAAACCTACTTATCCATGTCCTAATCACAATCCAGAAGCAAAGTAAAAACTTTGAAGCTGACAAGTCAGGCTAGACGCGTGAACTTTCACCAGGGAAGTCAGGGGCGTAGCTGGGGGGGTTATGATGTGGACGCCTAAAGAGGGCAGGGGGTTTGGGGGCCGCCCTGATTCGAATTTTCGGCCCTCTAGGGGGCTATTTATCAGAATTTTTCTTATAATTTTATGCTATGCTGTAGTAGTTTTTGTCGTTCTTTTGAGGACTGGTTCATTCTTAAACCTGAAGACGAGGTACAAGGGGATCTGATGTTGTATGGCATAAGCACTACGAAAACAACACTCAATAATTGAGAAAGTCAAGTTAAAATGGGAGTTCAATTAATGTAGTGGTGAGGTTAAACGGAGGAGAAGAAATATATTTGTAAACGAAACAATGTGGACGTTTTTGCGTACATACGTACGCCTGGCTACGCCCCTGCACTTAATTTTTAGTTAGTATACTATAATAACACCAAATTTTACTGCATGCACGTAGCTGGGTCGAATAGTTATTCCGGAAAATTATAAGTTTTTCGATTTATATTTCTTTTCAAACACAGACATACTAGTTAATCCATGTCCGAATCACAATCCGATACACAAACACATTAGTCCATAATCAAATCACAATCCCAAAGCAAAAGTAAAAGCTGGGAAACGTTAACCAACAAAAACAGGTGAATTTCCACAACAGAAGGGGAGTGAAGCCTGGTTCTATAGTATGTATTATATCTTCTTGAAAGAAAGACAAGAGTCATTAGGCTTCATTACCACATTAAGAACGGTATATAGTGGAATGGAGTAATACTGTTTTGCTTCCCAGTCAAGACTTTTTAGTTATATAGTCATTTCTGGAATAGTGAAGGAAACTGGAGTGCCTGATGACATCAAATACTTTTTAATCGATATGACACAAGTGGGATTCTAACTAAGCAAGTAAGATGAGCTGTGATCCCTAAACGCTCACTTTATATAGATTTTTTGGTTGAAATATAAAGCAAAAGGCCTTAAAACACTGATCTTCTTAGATAGTGGTTTAAATATAGAGGTTCTTTTTAATTAAAATAAGAAACAAATTGACCTTGAAACACTGATCTTTATGGAAAGGTGGTCTTTATATAGATGTTCTTATTGGTTAGATGTGAAGCAAATAATCCTTAAAAACTGGTTTTAATTGACATGTGGTCCCCAAAGAGGTTCTTTTTAGCAAAGGGACCTTAAGACCTGGTCTTCATTGAGAGATGGTCCAGATTCAAGGATAGTCGATAAAGAACTGCTTATAATGACAAAGCAACTTTAAAACGCTGCAAAAATTACCTCGTGCCAATAAAAACGGAAGAATAACTGCTAATAGGTTGATTATTATTTCAGATGCATATATCATCTTAAAAAAACAACCATAAATCGCTCAACAAAATGTCTGTTCCCTTATGTAACTGTCCTTCAAAGAACAAACACTTTACTGATCCCGGGATAAACATCGGCATAGAAAATAAAAAGTGTCAACATTAATCATTAAAGATTTTAACTATAAAATGGTTGTCTAATATGTACTTTTGTAAGCAAAGCATAAATTAAAAAAATTCGAATTCTGAAATAACACAGTGTATGAACGGAACTGTACGCAAAAAGGTAGCTACTGTTCGGCGAAGCGAGAGAAGTAAATTGTTTCTTATTTTCTTGTTGCGTAAATAGCAACTCGAAATCAAATACGGTAAATAAGCAGTTGTTCTCTATCTTCTTCTTGGGCGTATTTGTATGTTTTAGAATCTCAAAATAAATTAAATATTCCATTAAAACAGTCATGAACACGTATTTGAGCAACGCTGGACCTATCTAAAATGTAGATTTATGCTCATTTAATCGAAAATATCCGAGAATTTTTAAATACATGATGAAAACAAACCTTTTTTCAATCAGTCTATATAGTTACAAAATCTACTTTGGCACAGAGACATTCAAAATATTGATTCAAACGACATGACTGACAAGATGTTACTGTACCGGTAGTTTATATTTTGTCTGTACCGGTAGTGAAGTTTTAGTAAAAGAAAAACTGTACCGGTAGTTTTTATTGTGATACTTTAACTGCAGTCTTTCTGGGATACTGGGGAAATATCCCTTTTTCCAGTCAGAGATTTTTAGTACTTTTATGCTTATTATGCCACCATATGATTTTATCTAATTAGTTGTATTTAAGTATTATGGTAATACAGCCACCACTTCCTTTTAAACATAACCCCTGCGGTAGCTTAGTTGGTAGAGTGCTCGCTCCGTAAGTGGGAGGTCGTTGCTTCGAACCCCGACCAGGTCTGACCAAAAAATTGGAAGTGGGAAGTGACTGGGTTTTTTTTCGCCAAGCACTCGGCATTACGAAATGAAAGTCACGGTTCTTTCGGATGGGAACTTAAAATAAACGAAGTGCCGTGTCATGGTAGGCTTGGCGCGATAAAGAACCCTGCTGTAAATTGTCATCAGTGCAACGCGCAGACAAAATTTATGCACTTTCACCTATAGCTAGAGATTTCTTGATATAAGTGAAATATTCATGACTGGGACGTAGAACACATTTACTCAACTCAACTCCTCTTAACTTGTGATATTGCTTTGGCCAAAAAAGATTGTCGTAAAATAAAATACTTTCATGCGTTTCTTTCCTTTTTCGTTGTTCTCCTCCGTGTGGACTTAGGTCTTTCCTTTTTTCCCTCTGGCTCCCACCCTAATGTTGTCTTTCAGTCATTTGTTCCCTCTTTCGTTAGTATGTGTCCGAGTCAGTTCCACTTTCTTCTCCTGATCTAATAGCTTATGTTGTTAAGTCTAGCTGTTTTCAATATTTTTTTCACTAGGTATTTTCTGTTGCCATCTTATTCTTAGTATCCTTCTGAGGCAATATGTTCGGAAGCCGTTTGTAAGAGGTGTTCATCTTTCTTCGTTCTTTTCCGCGTTTTACTTTCATAAAACAATACTGGTCCTACTAAGGTCTTAAATAGGTGCATCTTTGTAATTTTTCCAATATTTTTGGTGTTCCAAATCCTTCTAAGTCTATTTCTTTGAATTTAATTTAAGCCCTATCCTTGATGCCTCTTGTCGTTTTCCTAGTCTTATCATTCAGGTCTTAGAATTTGGAGGATAAAAGTGCTATATCTTCCGCAAACCCAAGACCTAACAATAATGTTGTAAAGTCACTTCTAATTTCTCTTCTCACTCTATTTGTTGTTTTCTTTATCATCCAATTTATAACTAGTAGAACGAAACCCTGACATTACACATCCCTGTTTTACACCACTTTTAATAGCGAACCACTCTGATGTTTCATTTTCTTCAATGACAGAACATTCGAATCACTCATACGTCCCTCTTATAGCATTAGTGATTTTGGTTGGAATCCCATAGCTCTTCGTTATCGTCCAAAGGCTCTTCCTGTGCACCGAGTCGAATGCCTTTTCAAAGTCCATAAAGTATGTGTACATTGGAGTTGTGAATTCATTTGCTTGTTCCAGTATTTTTCTCAGGATGCTCTGTTGTTACTCTCCCTGGTCTAAATCCTGCATGTTCCTTCCTAAGTCTCTTGTCCACTCCTGTCTTAATTCTTGCAATGACCATACAGCTAAATTCCTTGCTAATAACTGCTAGTAAACACACTAGCAAATCTCACGCACATAGATTAATCCTCAGAGGGTTATAATCTTTTTCTCGTTGCGAATAGTAGCTTACGTTTAATATTATTTCTATATTATAGCTATCACCCCCTCAGTTCTTACAATATGGAAATTTGAGTAATAAATTGTCAAAACATGCTACAGTATACGATATATTTTAATGCAATTGCAAAATGTACTACATTTGTATAATTAAGGGGCTATTGGTCTTTAATATTGTCCATAGCATATTTTGCTTCAATAGAAAAGCATGATTTATAATTTATAATTGAATTACAAAAATTTCTAGTATCAAACTGAAAATTCCATCTACCTCGCATGGATGACGTAGAAGAGAACAGTAGCTACCGGTACAGAAACAATACAGATGTTGAAAACTACCGGTACAGTTCTAACTTTCGACGACGGAAGGAAAACTTGCTTTTTCAGTGTAAATACGAGTTTGTAACATTCTGTACATGGTTTAGGGAATCTAAGAATATTTTCCTACATATAGGTACTGATAATGGAATTTACAATGTGAAATAATACGTATTTTACATAATTTAACTAGAAGTGAGAAGCCCACGGCTCGGCGTTTGATGATGTTCATCATCATATTTAATATATAAGTTGACACTTTTCTGAGAGCATATGGCTACCACTAAAGCTTTATATAGTGAAGATGGATTAAATAAAAGGGATAAACTAAATTCATTAAAATTGAGCTAGAAAGACAGATAATCAACAACCTCGTGTCTCCCGATACACCTTCTTCTCGCTTCGACGAACAGTAGCTACCTTTTTGCGTACAGTTCCGTTCATACACTGTGAATAAGATTGACAAAATTAATGATGTAAAATTTTTAACTTATACATGTTTTAAATGTGAAAAACTACTGTTAATATGTATTTTATAACCAATCCACCAATAAAAAGGTTTCAATGTCCTTCCAAACTCTTCTGAAATAATAAGTGTCAATATTTATGATATAAAATTTTTAAACTATTAAATGTTTTAAAGTGTGAAAAATATTGCTAATATGTGTTTTTAAAGTAATGCATAAAATTAAAAGGTTCCGATTTCATTGGAAGTTTCTTGTAACAAAGAGAATCTCTATGTACTTTTCACAGATGTATAGAGATTTTTTCTGCCGATAAGCAAGCACACTTAACCCCTGTCATTCAGCTTTCTCTTGTATAATGTTGTACAATACAGGCCTGTCAAAAGTTAAACACTGAGCTAACGAAAAAATGTCAAAGTTCGACTGCCGAATGACAGAGATATGGCTAGCTAGTGGACAAATAAACTGCAAAGTTATAGGTAGCACTTGCTTTGAAATATCTAACAATAAACGACCGATCGATTTGGCACTTATTCAATAGCTCAGTATTAAATTTTCGACAGGCATGTAGTGTATGGACAGCTAGAGACCCGAAAGGCTGTCAAGAGATAGATAGTATAGCTGTCATAAAGCTGTCGAGATAGATAGTATAGATGTCATAAAGCTGTCGAGATAGATAGTATAGATGTCATAAAGCTGTCGAGATAGATAGTATAGCTGTCATAAAGCTGTCGAGATAGATAGTATAGATGTCATAAAGCTGTCGAGATAGATAGTATAGCTGTCATAAAGCTGTCGAGATAGATAGTATAGCTGTCATAAAGCTGTCGAGATAGATAGTATAGATGTCATAAAGCTGTCGAGATAGATAGTATAGATGTCATAAAGCTGTCGAGATAGATAGTATAGCTGTCATAAAGCTGTCGAGATAGATAGTATAGATGTCATAAAGCTGTCGAGATAGATAGTATAGATGTCAAAAAGCTGTCGAGATAGATAGTATAGCTGTCATAAAGCTGTCGAGATAGATATTATAGCTGTCATAAAGCTGTCGAGATAGATAGTATAGATGTCATAAAGCTGTCGAGATAGATAGTATAGATGTCATAAAGCTGTCGAGATAGATAGTATAGCTGTCATAAAGCTGTCGAGATAGATAGTATAGCTGTCATAAAGCTGTCGAGATAGATAGTATAGCTGTCATAAAGCTGTCGAGATAGATATTATAGCTGTCATAAAGCTGTCGAGATAGATAGTATAGATGTCATAAAGCTGTCGAGATAGATAGTATAGATGTCATAAAGCTGTCGAGATAGATAGTATAGCTGTCAAAAAGCTGTCGAGATAGATAGTATAGCTGTCATAAAGCTGTCGAGATAGATAGTATAGCTGTCATAAAGCTGTCGAGATAGATAGTATAGCTGTCATAAAGCTGTCGAGATAGATAGTATAGCTGTCATAAAGCTGTCGAGATAGATAGTATAGATGTCATAAAGCTGTCGAGATAGATAGTATAGCTGTCATAAAGCTGTCGAGATAGATAGTATAGCTGTCAAAAAGCTGTCGAGATAGATAGTATAGATGTCATAAAGCTGTCGAGATAGATAGTATAGCTGTCATAAAGCTGTCGAGATAGATAGTATAGCTGTCAAAAAGCTGTCGAGATAGATAGTATAGATGTCATAAAGCTGTCGAGATAGATAGTATAGATGTCATAAAGCTGTCGAGATAGATAGTATAGCTGTCAAAAAGCTGTCGAGATAGATAGTATAGCTGTCAAAAAGCTGTCGATAAAGCGAGATGAGCTGCTCATTTGTTACTTAGTGTTAATTTTTCGACCGGTCTGTACTATAAGTAAACAATCTCTACCATCTACTTTTTCAAATAATTTGCATTAATTTTAAAATTTAAGCTGATAATTTTTTATTTTAGTATAATTTATGAATATTCAGATTGATAATTGTAGATATCATACATTGTGTAAATGTGTTATGTAATTTAATATTTCCTTGCATATAAATTTTAATCTTGTTTAAGGACCACTACGGTTGCTACAATACAGACCTGTCGAAAGTTTAACACACAGCTAGACCGGAGGCGTTTACCCTTCGGAACACCCAGTCTCGCTATCATGTTTTACTTTGCTTTTCATTTTGAGATTGTGATTTGAACATGGGCCGGTATGTTTGTTTTTGATTTCAATTCAATATGGTTCTACCTAACAGTAAAATCTGATGTTCAGCCATTTTAGACAAAAAATTGCAGTCTGCAAAAATAATATTTTTCAGTGATGCACTGTGTTTTAGATCTCAAGTTTTATAAAGAATTTCATATTTAAGTTTTTGTTACAAAACAAAATGGCTCAACTTCTTTCTCAATTTACTGCGTTACAACTGGTCCGTTGTTAAAACAGACCCGTTGAATCCAATTTTACAAGAAGCAGACGATGTAGGAAGTACGTACCGCCATGTACCACGCGATTTCCTCATTTTCTGTAACGTCTGACAAGTATCGTGTTTTGGCATGTAACAGATTTTGCGTGAAATTGACATGTACATAGAAACTAATAAAAGATTGGACAGAATGAATGGTATAACCAGCTTTCTTCACCTAACTTCGATAAATACTAAATCCCTTTGAAATTCTAATAACTATGTGATATGATTGAGGTCGTGATTTTTCGGTATTCTGGAACACACGCATATTAAACATGCATGTTCAAAGAATGTCTGCACAACTTTTCTTTTCGATTAATCTTTGAAGCTTAAAATGTCTGTATGCATTCACATACTATATCGGTCAATAACACTTGAAAAGCAATCTCGTTTAGCGGTAATAAAAAATGCATAGTAAAACAAATGCACGTGTTCTTATACTTTCAGTGCTCATACTAAGGTGAATATCCTCCAATGCATTGATCCCCGCTGGGTCAGATTGGACGTGTCATTTTACTTTCTTCCAGACCGTTAGGTCACTGAGCTGACTGTAACAGCTGCCTGGACCTTCACTGCCAAAATGCAAAACTTAATATGAGTTGGAGTTTTTTATTTACTCATGAACTTGTAGTAGAATTGATACCAAAATAGTCAAATTAACGCAAAGAAAGAAAGACGTGTAACGAGTTGATGGATAGTTGGAATGGTGTTACATATTACGCCACAGTCAAAATTACTTCGGAACGGCTACCTTAACAAGAAAATTGTGTAGATTTTCGTATGTAGTTGCGTTTTTAAACGGATATAAAATATGTAATTTAACTGAGAATCCTAACACTACCCTTGTATTTGGTGAAAAATCGTAATGAAAGGTAAATCGAACAGGTCAATGTAACGTACATCGACATAATGTCGTCATGGTACGCCATATATTGCATTATAGTCGTTAAGTATATTCTTCTAGCATGTGTTGTTTTGTGTGATCGGAAAGAAAAAATATTTTTAGACAAAACGAAATCGTTTGTGTAGGCCTAAATGAAGATTTTCATTGAAATAAACTACTTGAAACAGCAGTGGGGTGCACCTGACGACTTCCAGACTGTGCATTCCAAAACTCGTCATCCTAGCTAACCCAATGTCGTCACTACCTTTTTGGCTTTCATTGAGTCGTTATTTATTAATTTTCTCTTTGTATTGATTAACCACTGCGGTAGCTCAGTTGGTAGAGTGCTCGCTACGTAAGTGGGAGGTCGTTCATGGGTTCGAACCTTGACCTGGTCTTACCCAAGACTTGAAAGTGGGTAGTGACTGTTCTTTCGCCAAGCAACCGGTTCTTTCGCATGGGAACTTAAAATAAATGAGGTCTCGTGTCACGGTGGGCTTGGTACGCTAAAGAACCCTGTTGTATAATGCCATCAGCGCAAAATTTCTGCACTTTCAACTTAAGCTGGCGACGTATCGAAATTGGTGTATTATGTATTATCATGCTTTGCTTTTTCTATTTTTGTCTTAGTTTTGCTGTCCGACGGTTTGTTCTTGGAGGATCTGGCTGTTTCAAGCACATTTTTTTCACTGAGTTACTCTTTTATTTTGCGGTTAACTGCATTTTTTGAAAACACAATATATTTTTGAACTATCTTTAGGCAAATTTGTAGTACACATAAAGTAACACATTATTGTATTCTTGTTTTAAACTTACATTGGTTAGAACTTCAACATGTATGTGAACCTCCAGATTTGCAGAAACAAGCTTTGTTCGAAATGGTGTTCCCTTTTTCTCTTTTCAGATTGCCAACCTCCGCTTTATTATTAAATCTCAAAACTCAGTCTACCTTTTTTCACTTATATCGAAACGACTTCAGCTATAGGTGACTGATAAAAAGCTAGATCTCAGTTGTTCATTAATGGCAGTTACACTATGCAGTGAGTGGTCCCGAGCGTGACACGCCTAGGTCGTGACATGGGGCATTTAAGTTGCCTTATTACGGCAGGTGCGACAATATCAGAGACGTATTCGATCCCCAAGGGATTTTTAGTTTTTGTTTAATTGAATCTAGTTTGGCTAGTAGTGTATAATATTATAAATATCTAAAGAACAAAATTGTATTGTTTGATTCACTGTCCTGATATGTATGTATGTGTATATAAAGTGTTTAATTCGCTATAAAAGTTGAATTTACCAAACAAGGGCAGAAAGTGAGATTGAAAAAACATATCAATTTGAATATTCACCAAACAGATATTGCCAAAACACTTAAAACGACTGAAGAGATGTTCTTGAAATAAAACTTTGGGAATACCGGCAATTGGCAGGATTTTAATACAATCCTAAAGTCGTCATTACGCCTGAAAGTCGTCAGTCGTTTTAAAACGACATTTTTACCTTTTAACTGATGTTCTGGTCAAAGATAGACAACTCTTTGCATAGTAGGAACATATTTGAAAGGGTAATTGTGTTGTTTGGGTTGTGTACCCTTGGCAAGTATGTTTGTGACCCGATCGCCCAAATGACTGTCATTATCTGTAGTCTGTCGCCCGATATGACACATGTACCTTTTTGATAGTGATGTCAAAAATACCAATTTTACTATGAAGAAACCTGTTATATCATATAAAGTATGTTATTGAAGTATGGAAAACATTTACCGCTTTTAAATTTTCCACTGTTCAACTTTCTTAAGAGCGATAAATAAAATAATTTTGCATTATTTCGTGCTGACGACTTAAGGTCGGTGACGACATTATGTCGATGTACGTTAGTTTGTCTATTTTTACTGGTATCGCATATCAAACAGTTTCTGCATTTACAAAGATGAGAACATTTGGTGAAACATCGTAATGATAGGTCAAGCACACAGGTCAATGTTGTTTGTCTATTTTTACTGGTATCGCATATCAAGCAATTCATGTTTCAGTTTTCTCTGACATATAATGTTTATCGTTCAACATACAGATTTAAAGCTTCAAGGTTATCGAGAATGTAGAAAATTAGCTTTTATTTAAGATAATTTCATAACTATACGCGTCTATACATTTGACGATACATATTTCAGAAGAAGAAAGGAAGTTAATAAGTGGTGTAACAACATGTTGATGTTCTGAGAATGTTGCAAAGCATAGTTCATACTCAAAATCGGTTCCTTGTTCATTTGATAGGTTTATAATTCGGATCTTGTTAACAATAAGCGTTTCACGGACTGGTATTACAATTGATACAATAAAGTCTCCAGGCAGAGAAGAAATCCCTAACAGCTCTTTCAGACCCCTCGCAACAGACCTTAAAACGGTGTCCCTTATTACGGTAGACGTGGCTCGTCAAAGAATCACCCTTGCCCCTTGCCCGGGATGCACTTCAAAGGTAAACTATTCTGTAACTTCACCTTCAGCTGTTGGCGTATCGAAATAAGTAAGATATTCTTGACTGGGACGTAAAACTCCATTCAAGAAATCAAACGTCTCTTTCAGTAGAATTTCTTTAAGTAGACTTGTGGTAGATTGTTACTGTTCGTATCCGTTAAGAGCTTAGACTTTGATCGAGACACTTTTCCATTATTTTTAAAATGTTGAATATAAGATTCTTATACCGATATGAGATAAAATTACGTAACGCCCACACTTCAGTTATTGTTTTAAATAAAATATACATTCTGTAGCTCAGATTAAATCATAATTTTAATCAACATTTCATCTATTTTATGCTCCCAACAAACAGGTGCTTCCAAACATAAAAGACAGTATGATAATTCTTTGCTCGATGTTAATTTCAATCGAATGATGTTAATTTCTGTCTGCGGGATGCTTGTTTCAAATTTCAAGAATGCAATGAAGTATTAAAGATATGACGCAATTCGCATCATTAAGCAGCATTAAACACAGAGCTTTGAACACATTTATCATGGGACACCGCCCAAACAATTAGTAATGCTAATTAATAAATATGAACACCCACATAAAGCCCTTTTATATAATCTTGATGTATAAATAATTGAGAAATGATTAAAAGCCCTTGCCATTTCCTAAAAGACAGCATTGGATTTACGCACGTGAAATGTTATATACGAATTGAATGTGTATATAACATTTCCGGTGAAGACCAACGGTTTGGTATAAGAAATATATTATATTCTCTCTCTCTCTCTCTCTTTTTTTTTTTTTTTTTTTTTTTTTTTTTTTTTGCGAAAACGATGTGGACGTTTTTGCGTACAAACGTACGCCTGGCTACGCCCCTGGAGGTGAGGCCGGCTGATCCGGGAGGGTAAGCATTCCCTGTTTAGCTAGCTACACCCTACATTTTTTCCCTCGCGTTTCAAGAGCGTTTTATAAACACGCTAAACTCAAACTGCACCCCATGTACTAATGAACACTGTGATTAGTTACACAATACAAGTATAAAATACTGACAAAACCATTAATGTCTTGGCTTCACATATTTGAAATCTTTGGCGATAGCACGGAATTAATATTTTGTCGACAGTACTGGCAATAAGATATAAATACCCAGCTACTCGTCTTGAATGTTAGGTACCGACTACATTCGTGGCACTAGAACATGTTCGTAGTTTTGCGGAATCTTTAAGTACATGTAGTTAGTAATACGTTGTAAATGATGATACTTTTCAAAGTAACCAGCTGCTTTTCAACAAGTATTTGGCAGCTAGTATAGTTTTTCTTCCACAAGTAACTGACTACTAAGCTAACTTTTCTGCTACAAATAGCCAGCTACTAGTAGCCAGTTACTTGTAGCTAACTTTACCTATCTCCGACAATACTACTAATCAGTCACGTGGAAGTATTTAAAACTTTTCCGATCCATTTTTTATGAAACGGTGAACGATGCTACCATCGGTATATTAGTCCACTCCCGGTGAAACTAGTAGGAAATTAAAGGTTTTCCCTACGCCTGTATTTCTAACATTGTACTTAAACAATTTTACGGACTTTTTCCTTTATCTGTTGAGAAACTGCTTTGCGGTAACTCAATCGGTAAAGTTGCTCGCTCTGTATGTGGCAGGTCATGGATTCAAACCCCGGCCGGGTCTGACCGAGACTTAAAAATAAGTAGTGGTATAAAATAAATTAGATTCCGCCAAGCACTCGTGTCCTTCGGAAGAGACATTAATAACCGATGCCCCATGCACGTTAAAGAACCCTCCCTGCATATTGCCCTGAGCCCACTGCAAACGTTTTTCATCTTGACCTATAGCTGGTGACGTCTCGATATAAGTGACTAGGACGTAAACCCCATTCAATCAAGCATATTTTTTGGTATAAACCTTGATATAGTTTGCTTACAAGTAAAATTCGACTTATTGTGTACGCATGTATTTGAAATTTTCACTTTTGTCAGTTGTCATGTGTTGATTTTAAATTTAATAACACATGCTGATTTTGAATGCATTATTGTAATAAAAAATCAAAATCAGCACATGGCACAGTTTTCCGGACTTTTTTCATATTTGATATGAACTTGCAAGTTGATTTACAAGTTCAGTTCGACTAAGACATACATGTAATTTCGATTAGATTTGACAAATTTATGACACTGAATTTTCACTTTTGCTAGTTTTTTTCGGACTACTTGAGAGGAGGAAGTAGCATCTCAAATTTTAAAGTCTTGTGTATGAGCCTACCAAGGATCAAACCTACGACCTCCCGTTCTGTCACCAAGGCAGAGTGACCGGGACATGATTCTGTGTTGGCAGGGTCTCTTGTTAGATAATATTAATAGAAGAAAACAAGCATGATTGGAATGAAATCTTATTTTTTGAAACACATTGTAAATGTCTTTAGATAAACCACAGGTGCTTCAATGACTAGTGGTTGCCTACCTAAGGCGTTAGATTCTTGCCGCTTTGAGCAGAGTCGAGTAAAGACGCTTTTAATAATATCGGGACAGTCAGTTCAGGGATGGTGGAGGAAAAACCACCGACCTCCGGACAAGCGAATCGAAAAATTTTCTCACACCATAGGATCTGCCTTGAATGGTATTCCAACCTGGACGGTGAGAGGCACTCGCCCCAGTTTCACAATCATTCCTTAGCTAAGATTTTCCTTAACTTAAATCTTGCAGATTTTCAAGTCTTTATAATTTTGTTAATTTTCAAGATATTGAGGAATTTAAGGTGTCATTTCATTTTTAAATCATTTTCTTTGAGTTTTGATAAAAATATTCACCAGTTGTTTCATAAAGAAATTATAAATATTTGCTAAATTTAAGTTAGCTAAGGAATGATTATGAAACCGGGGCCTGTAATTTAAATCGACAAATTTTCTCACACTAGGAGAATGGTATTCGAACTTGTACGATGAGAGGCACTGTAATTTGAATTGATAAACGTTCTCACACTAGAATCAGTCCCTATTCCAGCACACATTTGTGTTTAACGATGACCATGTTATGCCATGTATCTTCACATTTATATTTCGTGGTTTTCAATTTCCGTGGTTGTGGGAATAAATGCCATTTTGTGGGGTTGTAGCTTCGTATTTGTTGGTGTTCCGTTAAAGGAACGTTTGTAATATAAACTATTTCGTTGACATGAAAATTCGTGGATCAGAGTATCCACGAAAACTACGAAAATTTTGATACCACGGAAATTAATGATTTCACAGTATTATTGTCAAACCTGTCTATAAAGTCCACCCAAGGGAACCAGTAAAAGTGGCCTTTTTGGGCGGGTGACCTTTATATACAGGTTAAAATAATATGAATAAAGAACAATTGGGGTAAAATAAGCAGGTGGCCCTTATATAGAGGTGACCTTTTAGGCAGGTTGTACTATATTGTCATTTAGCCTGCCTTCAAATGAAATAGTAAAATTCTAACACAAACAAAGCCTCGTTGAACTTTGGTACATGAAATTGCAAATCTCGAATACCGTGCTAATACTCAGACTATTATAAGACTGTTCCAGACTGCAGTTTCACAATCATTCCTTAAGTTAGATTTTCTTTAACTTTAATTTCGCAATCTCTTTTGTAAATAAGGATGTGCATTTTTGACAAAATTAAATGCAGATGTTACAAGCTAGAAGTGATCTTCAAATTACATATTTAATCAGTTTTATTTTTACAGCACTAGACGGCCCTTTCAGAGTACAGTTCCTCATCAGTAGTGCTTGGACCAAAATTTTGAAACCATTTTTTTTTTCAAAATTATGAAAAGATACTCAAAGGACCAAAATATATTTGACCAAATTTAGCTAAGGAAATACTTTGCATGAGGGAGTGGACCTTTAATTTGCAATATCTTAAAAATTTACAGAATTTTTTTTCAAGATTTAAGTTAAGGAAAATCTTAGTTATTTTAGATAATTGTGAAACTTAAATCTGGTGAAATGTTTTTGGATTGTGATTCCAAAATATAAATATGTCTAGGATCACAAGAGGGTTCACTGAAATTGAAGCGATCTCTTTTGACCACAGATAACCACGGACCGTCGACAAGCAAACTGACAGCATAGTATTTCTGTTCCTGTATTTAGTTAAATTAGTTTTAATTCAGTGCGAGGTTCCACATATGATTAAAACGGGGTGTTATTTAAACATGACTATAATTCTACCATAAACGTTTACAACCGAATAATATGCAAAAGACCCCCGATAAACACACACACACAACACACACACACACACACACACACAGAGAGAGAGAGAGAGAGAGAGAGAGAGAGAGAACGTTTACAAGCCGCTGTGAGTTCGACCCTATGCCGACACAAAACGTTTTGCAGCTGTGGGTTCGACATTTACTTCCCTTATTATGCCGTTGCCAGCAATTAAAAAAATAACTTACTATCGTTAAAGCAGTTAGCTCGTCCTAACCAAAGGTGAAATGACTCAATATTGTGATTATAGAACAGAAAACTTTGTCGTGTTAGCCGACACATCATGGTCAGATTTCTATGTAATTTGCAACTCCAAACCATCGCGGTTGGAAAAAGCTCTTTGCAATCCGAAAGCAAAGTAGTTAAAAACTACCCGGGATGAATACGCGATCACCCTGATACACAGCTATACATACTAAGACTTTAAGACTTTCTATATTTCAGTTCAAGTAATCTCCCCCCCCCCCTCTCTCTCTCTCTAGATAGATAACCACTTGTCATTGCAGTCCCTGTAGATAATCTATAATATACAGCTTGTACACATTTATCTAAACAATAGTGTTAAATAGGGTTAAAAGTATTTTTCTTATATCAGGGAGTCACCAGCTATAGGTAAAGTGACCTAAGTGACAGAAATTTCTACTTTTTTGCAATGAACAGTAATGACCTCCGGGAAATTGGCAGGACGGTCTTTAGCGTGTCGCGTCTACAATGACACGGGGTATCGGTTTTTAAAGTCTGTCCCGAAGGATCCCGTGCATTTTATTTTTAAATACCGAGTGCTTGGCAAAAGAAGTCAACCCGGCCAGATTTTCCAACCTCGATCTCCCAGTAAGCGAGCACTCAACAAAATAAACTACCGTGATGTATCGTAGTGAATTTAATCCAACCATGACAGTTTTTTTTTGCATATCTATACGGTATGTATAAAAATACATATAAATGTCGCCCAAGTCAGCGCCCTTTTGTACAAAAATATACTGGGAAACTTATGAACTAATGAACTACGAGAGCACTCTCTACAAAATGGTTATTTTATGCTATCTTTACTTTAACCTTTTCCTTGAGGTCAGTGTAAGCACTTTGTGCTTCTGCGACCCATTCGTTGTCATTTCAACATTTTCAGCTTGAACCTAATGTTCTTCCAAATATCATTCAACCTACTTTTGAACATATTTGTTACTTCCGGTCTTAGACACTCGGAATTGAACTTGAACCTAATGTTCTTCCAAATATCATGTAACCTACTTTTGAACATATTTATACTTGTGATTTCTATTACATCTTCCGGAAGATTGTTCCAAGTATTTATTGCTCTTTATGTGTTTCTTTTCTCAAATATTCTGTGTGTATGTCCCCTTGTTCTGTTAGACATCATACTTGGTAATGATCTATTGTTGTCTATATTTCTGTAACCTTTAATAATTTTAAAGTATTCCACTATATCTGATCGTATTCTTCTGTATTCTAGTAATGCTCTTCGTTGTACATTCTCAGGGGCTATTGCTTCTTTTTTATATATATTATGCACCAAACATTGCTTCGATATTCAAGATGTGGTCTCACAACGATTCTTTTTTTTTCTTTTTAGATGTTTGAATGTTTGTTTGACTAATCCAGGTTTCTGGTTTGCTTCTTGACAGCTTGTGCGGTTGGAAGTTTAGATCTTTGTCAGTAATTACTCCTAGGTCTTTTCTTCTTCTGAATGATCTATATTTACCCTAACTCCATTTTTAAACATTGAATATTTGTTTTTTTTATATGAGTTCTAAATGTAGATGCTTGCATTTTTTCGTCTTGAAATTTAATTGCTATGTTTCAGCCCATTTTTGCATGTTGTCAAATCACTTTGTAACTAGAAAGTATCATTTTCGTTGTGAACTTCTCTGTATTTTCAGGGGCGGATCCAGGATTTTTTGAAACAGGGGGTTGAGAATTATATCAATGCTATGTGCGAGCGCCGAAGGCGCAAGCTTTCAGAGACGAGGGGTCTAGGACACGTATACAGAAATGGGTTGTTATGTAAATGTATTAACATTTGGGGGTCACATCAGCCAGTAGTAGGGGGTGAGTCTGTACCTTCCTTGTTTGCATCACCCTTTGTTCTACTAGGACCTACTGCATCACCCTATTGTTCTACTAGGACCTACTGCATCACCCTTTGTTCCAAATATAGGTCACCGCATCACCCTTTGTTCCTTATATGGACCTATCGCATCACCCTTTGTTCTACTAAGACCTACTGCATCACCCTTTGTTCCAAATATAGGTCACCGCATCACCCTTTGTTCTACTAGGACCTATCGCATCACCCTTTGTTTTTATTATGCTAAATAGACGATACAATGGGGATAGGGTTCAAGCGTGTGCTAGCAATCAGAATTCTTTAAATCTTGTTCATTTAAATAATGTTCCTTATATGGACCCAATGCATCACTCTATTGTATTGGCTTATGTTCGGACGTTTATATTTTAAAACTTATATGGACGATTTAGACGAAGGATTTTTTGAAAAAGAAATTGATCATCTGTGTGAGCTGTTCAAACGATTGCATTTATAAAACAGAGATATGGATTCAGGTAAGTCTGATTAGTTTACATATAAACATTAAATAGAAATATACTTGTAAGAATTTAACTTGTGTGAGAGTACACTTGGATGTAATCAACGCAAAACCTAGAATTATTTTGTAAATCTTGTAAATGAATTTATATTACGCGCCATACGATTATCCCCCTTAAAATGTCATATTATCTTTAAACAGTCTACTTGTTTTTAACTATAGTAAATAAAGTTCATTCACGCGTTCAGTAGGGTATAACCTTATTGTCATTTTTTTAAAGGTGAGATAGTGCGTTAATATGTGTAGTAAACAGATGTACGTACTAAAACTAATATAATGTTTGGTTTTTATTATTGTAGAAAAAGTCAAACAACATACAGAGGATTGTGAAGATTTATTTTTAATAGAATGTGAACACTGTTATGCTGTAATTAGTTACAGAGGACAACCTCATAATTGCCCCGTAGATCAGGAGGAAGACGTGGGCTTTGTTGATGATTTAGAACTTTTATGTGAGGAAATCGGGAGAAAATTATAGTATCATCTAGAATGGAATCAGATGCACAACTATCATTTGTTGGATATATATCATAGAATTGTTTTCAAAAATGACAAAGTGAAAACTGTAAAATGGGAAACTCATTTGAAATCATTTGTTGTAAAGTTGTATCAATTAGAAACAAGGTTATGTATATAAAGTGCAAGTATATTTTGTTGTTATTTTTACTTCTAACATGCATTCAGTGAATAGAATCCCATCATAGCTTAACAAGTACTAGGTTCGAATCATGTCTACTTCTATCACAAAGGTACCTTGTCAATAGAGAGAAGAAATCATTGGTACATAGAGTTCGAATCCGACCACAGAATTTTAGAGTATGTAAATAAATAACAAACGCAAAGAGTAAACTAAAACTAATTTTTTTTATTAATTTTGAATTATTTGTTTCACTAAGTATTAATACATTACAAATTAATAATATATACACACTGTTATATACAAATAATATGCATGGATATACATAAAAATTACAAATCTTTTACATCACTCGCTTTTACCCAAGAATTGAATTTCTTGGGCCAATATAACCATTTAACCAAATATTGTTTATTTTGACCTCTCCCCTTTGTTTTTAAGATTTTCTCAATTTTCCACATATCATCATCTCTCACATCTGATTTAGCTAATTCACTTTGATAGAAACTTCCAGAAATTGCAGAACCATCATAATCTTTGAGTTTATAAATTGGTAGACCGTCTCTTAGAAATCGAGAAGCAATAGTGAAAATTTCGCCTGTCCACTTTTCGTCATATTCGCGACTAAAAATATTTTTTAAGTGTGAAATTCTAACTTTATCGCCCACTTTAAACCTAAAAGGCTTTCGTATTCTTAATCTTTTTGGAGAACTTTTCTTTTTGTCTTGTCTCTGTCGAGGAATATACATACGTTTCCATATACGGGGTTGTTGTTTTTTAGTTACGCTAGCAGGAGCCATTCCTATAGTGCGGTGAAACGTTTGATTATAACTATCGGCAAACGATTGAAGTTCTTTGACATATTCATAACCTTGTTTAAAAGTGAAATATCTATAAATTTTGCTTTTCAAAGTTTTTATCGCTCTCTCGGACACTGCAGCCTTGGTTTCGTTATACGCTAACAGGTGTTTAATGTTTTTGCTTTTTAATAGTCTTTGTACGACTTTGGCTTTAAATTCCTGTCCGGCATCTGTTCGTAATTTATTTGGTATTCTCTCTTGTTTAAAAATGTCTTCAAAGGCTTCTACAACACTCTGTCCTTTCTTATCTTTCAAGGGACGTAACCAAACATATTTCGAAAAGACATCTATCACTAGTAGCACATACTGTATACCATCATTGTACTTGGCAAATTTCACCATATCCATTAAATCTGCTGACCATTGATCATCAATACCGGAGACCACTATCTTGTTTCTTTTAAATTTCCTTCTTACTGAGCGTTGCAAACTGTAAGATTCTTGTCTTTGTAACCATTTTCTTATTTTATATTTGCCGATAACGTATTTACCATCTCTTTTTACAAATCTATACAATTTGTCTGGTCCCGAAAATGCAGCTGGTTTTGAAGGGTCAAAATAAATATCCTTCAAATAATCTTCCCAACTAGGCATCTTTACACCTTTAAAGTCCACTTTATACTGTTTAATTTAACACAAAATGTTTCTATTTTATACACGTTAATCTTCTTCAGTCTCGCTTTCAACATCACTGACCTCGTCTGTTTCATCATCATCATCATCACTCATATCATCTGTTTTATCATCATGGTCATCATCATCACCATCATCATCTTGACTTCTAGTCAAAGTTTCAATCATATCATTGAGTAAACTTTTTCGCAATTTAACTGCCTGCTGGATGGCTTCAAACTTTTTCATGTCGAAATCAGTCTCGAAACGTTGGGCTGTTTTCATGATTTCAAGGTGCACAGGATCATGGTTTAATTTATCCACGTTGATTAACAACTCGACATAGGCTTTTCTAAAATCTTTACTTAATGCCGGCAAATAGTCTCGAATTGCTTTTCGACGAGCTTCGCTTTGAGAGTAATCGTCTTGTGTATATGATTTCATGGCAGCTTGTACTTTTGCATTGTCTTTGAATACTTGACCACCAATAAGCTTAGCCCACACTTGACTACTGGATACTTTTGCTTTTTTGCTCAGGCGTCCTCCTATCTGCTCCGCCTTACGTTTATTGGATTTAGAATCAGTGCACCAATTTTTCACATGTCGCTGAACATCACTGGAATTATCAAACACGAGTCCACAATCGTCGCAAGATGGCATACTTTCGTATTCTTGATAGGTTGGTGTCACTGCAGTCTGTGTTGCAACAGTTGGTTTTTCAGACATCCTTTCAGCCCAAGTGTTTTCTTGTATTTGATAGTTTGGTGAAACAACCGGTGTTTTAAATGCGTTAATCACTGTTGGATTTAGAAGAACAGCTGTTGTTTTACTGGTATTCTCCGGCGGATTTAGAAAAGCTGCTGTTCTTTTTTCTTCTAATTCTCTATCGTTCACTTTATCAATTGAATTTGTAACTGTTGTAAAAATGTTTTCTCTCAATCTATTATTTTCCGATGTAGTCGGTTTTAAATCCACCAATAAAAAGCCTCTCTCTTTCATAGTAGCTCTATCAAATTTATCCATGAAAATTTGACTTTTTCCGGGATACATTTGTCTGGCTAACGTCATGATTTGCTGTTTATCAACCGGGTTTTTAAACAGTACTAAATAGTGACAGTTTCTTCTCTGTGTTGGGTCTTTACTGAAGTATAAATTCTGACTTATGGCTAACACTGACAAATTCCTATGGTGGCTTCCTTCTGTAAACAACTCGTTAAATCTAGAATCTTTGGCTAAACTGGACATCAAGTCATCTATTATAATTAAATTTCTGAGTTTAGGATTAATAAAACTATCATTTTCAAGATCTATAGGAATGCCTTGTATAAATTCGACGGGTGGTTGTACGGTCCTCTCTATGACATCATATAATGGCTGCCATCTCTTGTAAAGCCAAATAATTCGATCGGGTTGTGGTTCAATCAGCTTTCTTTGCAGTATTTCTTTCACGAGATAAGTCTTCCCACAAGATGTCGGTCCTGTAAATAATGCCGTGAAAGGATGTTTAAACTTAAACTCATTTAGTTTCGATAGATGATAGACAGGCCGCCGATGCTGCTGCTGCTGCTGCTGCTCCTCCTGCTGCTGCTGCTTATGATCCTCATAGTAGGGCCTTGATAATTGCTGCTGCTGCTGCTTAAGATCATCACAGTAAGGCTGCAATAATTGCTGCTGCTCTTGCTGCTGCTTAGGATCATCATAGTAAGGCTGCGATAATTGCTGCTGCTGCTGCTGCTCCTGCTGCTGGGATTTTAATATGTTTAACTGTTCCTGTGTGTTGTGTATTACTTTTGTGTGTCTTCTTAAATCATTTGGCCATACGTATGATTTTTTACATAATGTACATTTGTGCGACATGTTGTCACTTCAAATTCTTCCAAGTAAATGCTAGGTCTACCTTTTGAAAAAATATATACAGAAAAAGAGCCGCTGTTCTTTTTCAATTAAGACAATATCGAGAGACATAGGACCTCGATTATCAGAGCCATATAAAATCCATACGTAACCCCTCTCATCATACCAAGATTCCTAAGCACCACAAGTTTTCTTCTAATAAATAGTCGCCTTCTTTGTTAATGTGCGTAAAACACCATGAAGTTATAACCTCAACATTTGTCATTGATGTTTTTTGTGATTTTTACTTTAAAAGTATATTATTATCGCTACATTTTATTCAAGATTGGGATAATAAACAAAACAACTAACAACAGCATAATTTATTTTCTTTATTTCAGATTATTAAAATGGTTATTTTACATTGAATAACACATATTTTTTACAAAAACACCAACTGTTCTTCTCAATTACACATTGAATTACATACACTTTTTACAAAAAGAGCGGCTGTTTGTCTCAATTCTACATTAAATTATCTACATTTGTTACAAAAAAGCAGCTGTTCTTTTAATTCTACATTGAATTAAATACACTTTTCATAAAAAAACAGCGGCTGTTCTTCTTAATTTTACATTGTATTACATACATTTTTTTTACAAAACAACAGCTGTTCTTCTCACTTACACATTGTCTTTCAATCTGAGACATCATTCAATACATATTTATCCAGATAGTCAACACTCTGTCTTACAGAAGTCCATTGGTTAAATGTAAGTGCAATACCCGTTCTTGATGGAATTAGAGTTTGGTTTTCATGCGGGATAAACCACTTTCTTATGTCCACCACTTGAAATGGTTTCTTGATATTCACGAATATATTCCTACCCAAGTCGATCATGACTCCCATTTTATAACCGTTAAAAACATATTCTTTGTCAAAATTGTCAATGCAATATTGAATTTCATTCCAGTGTACCTGGTGTAGTAAATTCCATTGTTCTACACTTAAAGCAATTCCCTTTTTGGTAGGATAATAACCGTGTTCTCCTTTACCATATTGACGAATGTGTATCAAAATATGGTCGTTATATCTTTGTGCAACCACGAAACGATCATTTCCGATATTTAGAAGACACAAATCTCTTCTGTTTGTATTAGCTTCGTTTCCTACAAATCAAACTTATTCATTAATATTAACCATAAACACACTTTTAATTTCCAAAGTGTGTATGTGTGTGCGTTTTTGCACTTTTACCCCGCTGATATATTATTTTGACTGACACTTTATATATGTTTAAGTCTCACCTTTAAAAAAATGACAATAAGGTTATACCCTACTGAACGCGTGAATGAACTTTATTTACTATAGTTCGTTCTTTTGATGTAAAACAAGTAGACTGTTTAAAGATAATATGACATTTTAAGGGGGATAATCGTATGGCGCGTAATATAAATTCATTTACAAGATTTACAAAATAATTCTAGGTTTTGCGTTGATTACATCCAAGTGTACTCTCACACAAGTTAAATTCTTACAAGTATATTTCTATTTAATGTTTATATGTAAACTAATCAGACTTACCTGAATCCATATCTCTGTTTTATAAATGCAATCGTTTGAACAGCTCACACAGATGATCAATTTCTTTTTCAAAAAATCCTTCGTCTAAATCGTCCATATAAGTTTTAAAATATAAACGTCCGAACATAAGCCAATACAATAGAGTGATGCATTGGGTCCATATAAGGAACATTATTTAAATGAACAAGATTTAAAGAATTCTGATTGCTAGCACCAACACGCTTGAACCCTATCCCCATTGTATCGTCTATTTAGCATAATAAAAACAAAGGGTGATGCGATAGGTCCTAGTAGAACAAAGGGTGATGCGGTGACCTATATTTGGAACAAAGGGTGATGCAGTAGGTCTTAGTAGAACAAAGGGTGATGCGATAGGTCCATATAAGGAACAAAGGGTGATGCGGTGACCTATATTTGGAACAAAGGGTGATGCAGTAGGTCCTAGTAGAACAATAGGGTGATGCAGTAGGTCCTAGTAGAACAAAGGGTGATGCAAACAAGGAAGGTACAGACTCACCCCCTACTACTTCAGCCAATAGCCCTCTCTCTATCTTTTAAAGTTTTCAAAGGGAGGGTTGCAACCCCCGCACCCCCCCTTAAATCCGCCACTGATTTTAGTGTTATCTGCAAATATTTTAAAAGACTTAGATATAGATTCTGGAAGATCATTTGCGTATATTAAAAACAGTGCGGACCCTAACACACTACCTTGGGGTATACCAATGGTGACCTGTTTCGAAAATGGCTTCAAATATGTGAGGAGTAAAAACGTCCAAGGCGAAAAAGGCTTTGTCTATATCAGGCAGTGACTAGCTTTATGTTGCGCTACCCAACATAGCAGTTATTTAACATGTTTATAAACTTTCTTAGAATGCAAGCAAAGTTCTAAAATACCAAAAAACTATTTATTTATTTATTTATTTATTTACTAGTATTTATATTCAATGTAAGCCAAAATTTAAACTGGCACACGTGTGCTTATGAAATAAAAAAAACATTCTCTAAACTATAGGATAATCAATATCACGTGACAAATTATGAAAACTTCGCGGAACCAAACCCAAAAGTTGCTGTATCACCAAGGTGGCAATGACGTCATAGACCTCACAGATGCATTTCGGGATTTTGTCATTCTCAGTCTTGAAGACATACAAACATTGGCGCGCTTTTATTTTTGAAGATCAATATGGGATGCATTCATCCAAAGTTGTCGAAAAAACGAAGACGAGAGAGAAAGCGATTGGGCTTGCCAGAAATGAAGCTATTTTTAAAGACGAAAAGAGCAAATCATGCCAAAATTGAAACAAAAGTTGAACCAATTCAGGAACTGTCAGTGGAGTCCGATCAATCCGTTGTTAAATCAATCAGCAACACGACCTTCACAATACAGATGAGCAGTTCTATTAGTGAATATGGTCATAGTCCGGTAGAAAGTTACTCCAATTTTAAGCACGATAGAGATTCAAGCCAGGAAAGCCAGGAAGATTTAGAATATTATAGAGTTGACTCTGTGTTGAGAGAAAGTTGTTCGTTGGAATCTATTGAAAGCGAAGATGATATACGCAAAGAAATGGAGCAGTATTCATCAAAACATCAAACATTGGAGTGTGTAACAAGAGGTAGAAGCTTCAACAATGGAATGGACAAATCAGAGCCGGTCACCAGGCCGGAGGCACCTTGTGGCCTCAGGTCCGAGACAGCAACAATTGATGTATCCCCGCCGCAATATCTTCTTCCAGGGTATATCGACGAACTAGACAAAGATTTGGAGCGTGCAATATCAATTGATCAACACAAAAACACATCCTTTATCAATACCGATACGATTGCACGACCAAAGGCGGCTAAAGGACCACGAACGCCTCACAGTATCGTCAATTCAACCATTTTGAAACCACCAACGACATTGGCAACATTTTCTGGATGTTTGCGTGAATTGAATGAGGAAATAGAGAGTGTGCTAGATGGAGACAGCAAGTTGCACCGCGGAATCGGTGATGAAGCTTATATGCAACGCCCAAAAACGTCCCGGGGTGGACGCAAACTTATCAACGCTTCAACGACCACCAAACATTCAACTTTTTGCTTACCAGGTTGTGTTGAGGAGATAGATGAAAAAATTGAAACTTTGTCACCTGACAACGGTACAACATATTGCGGATTAAGGAACCAGGCTCAAAACCCACGCCCCAAAGCGGCCAGGGGCGAGCGCACGCGGCATACTAATTTCACAGACTTTGATAATGTGAATCTACCAGGAACAGTAGTGCCTTCAACTAGTTTTCAGTTACCGAACAAAGATGCCGCTTTATCCAGCAACATTTCACCACGCAGAGCTCAACTAACCGTGAGAGGTGCAAAATCCGGTGAACCAAAGTTCCTTAATAACTGGATGTAACGTCAGAGGAAATGAATGATGGCTATTGATATTTATACATAGTTTTGTTGATATTTACTTTTTTTCATGTTTATAATACACTGATTTGCATTTAATTACAAGTGTTTGTTCTAATTTACATACGTCAGCTGTTTTTACTCGACATGTGTGTGTGGAAAAGTTTTTGTACTAATCAAGACCCTAAATTACTTAAAACGTACTTTGACTTAATGTCTAGTGTGTATCCAAAGCTAGTTTTATAACCAGTGGTCTTTGTAAATATTGTTGAAGGCTCGGTTAAAAAAGACACAAACCTCGAGATCGACAACTAAGAACGACGAATAGCCCTCTCCGAGACCCGACCTTGAGTTGAGCAGTGTTTAACATTCCTGTCAAGAATATTTCACTTATATCGAGACGTTACTGGTGTTTGTCCTAATTTACATATGATCCTCAGTTGTTGTTTTTTCGACGATTAAAGTAGTGTGTGTGTATGTGTGTGTGTGAGAGAGAGAGAGAGAGAGAGAGAGAGAGAGAGAGAGAGAGAGAGAGAGCAATGTTTAACCTTCCAGTCAAGAATATTTCACTTATATCGAGACGTCGCCATCTATGGGCGAAGGTGCAGAATGTCTCTGTGTTGCATTGATTGCATTATACAGCGGGGTTCTTTATCGTGTCAAGCCTACCGTGGTACGGACCTACCTCATTTCAAGTTCCCATCCGAAGGGCCCCGTGACTTTCATTTCTAACTTGCATTGATGCCGAGTGTTTGGCGAACAAACAGTCTACCATAGTGGTCAGACAGAGAACGCGTGCTACTATTCCGTTCTCTTGTGGAAACATGTTAAGACCGTGAAAAAATGCTTTAAGAAGCACACAAACGCATTCAATATTGCCATTGTGTCCAGTGTGTGTCCAACATTAGTTTTATAATCAGTGATCTTTGTAAGGGTAGTTTAAGGGTTCGATACTTTACCACAAGGGCTCTATACTTGATATAGGCAGGCATTATTAATCCCGAAGATAAATTTTATCGATACGTAATATATATTAATTATTCGACATTGCAGTGTTCAATCTAGTACTAAAGTTGATGGAGGTCATCCTGGCCCAGGCCTTGAAAAAAACCAGTGCTCATATTTTTAAAAATTGGGTCTACATAATAACAAACTTGGTGAAAAGATCAGTATACATTGTAAGTCAAAGAAAATATAAACAAGACATTTATTAAAATCTCAACTAAGACTAAAAATATGAACCAGAGCTGGCCCACCGAGAGCAATTTTGTATTATTTTTGGGGTGAATTTCGCAAGGGTCCCTTCTAGATTGAACTGCATTGTAGCATTCGCAATTGATCAATTAGTAATTTTTGAATTACTTATTCAACATTCAGATTTAATTTATTAATAGCGCTTTATGATATTAAAACAAGCCAGTATTAGCAGGCAATCAACCGGACAGCACATATCATAAAGCTGATATGCAAAATTTCATAAACTCCTGAAAAAAACCCTGATCATATGCGGACCTTTAGAATCTGTTGATTCTTCCTTCTAGTGAACTACAGCATTGAGTTGAGTTGAGCTGAGTTGAGTAAAGGTTTTTAACGTCCCAGTCAAGAATATTTCACTTAGATAGTGTAGTCTTTAATCATAAAATACATTAAAAGAAATAGTATATGTCAACATTATAAATCAGTGTTCTTTATCGTGCCACGCCTACTGTGACACGGGGCCTCGTTTATTTTAAGTTCCAATCCGAAAGAACTGTGACTTTCATTTCATTATACCGAGTGCTTGCCGAAAGAACACTCACTACCCACTTTCAAGTCTTGGGTCAGACCGGGTTGGGGTTCAAACTCATAACCTCTCACTTACGGAGCGAGCACTCTACCAATTGAGCTACCGCAGTGGTCCCAAAGCATTAATTGAAAGAATAAGTCTATATACATATATGAAAACAAAACATTGGAATGTTCTAGTGGTGAACAAAAATGTTGAAAAACACTTTTTCTAGTGTTTAATTGTGGTTTTATACCCCATAAACAGAAACATTCATAACTTTTACTTATAAACTGGAGACTTTGATTTAACTAGAATTTGTGCATATTATTGTGAAATGTTCACCTATTGTTTGCATTTTAGAAAAAAATTGTTCCTTTAAATATCTTTATATTTATAGAAAAATGCACAAGTTAAAATATTCTGTGTTCATGGCATTTTTCATGAATTTAATGAATTTATTATCAAGAAGTATATGGTAAAAACGTCATTTACTGAAATCCCGGAAGGCTCCAATTTGGAAGGAAATCTTTAAAACAGTTGTTTCTTTTATATACAGCCTAACCTGCCTTAAAGACCACCTTTATATAAGGACCACCTACTTATAAAGGCCAGTATAATTTTATTCAAATTGTTCTTTATTCATATTATTTGAACTTGTATATAAAGACCAACTGCCCATAAAGACCACTTTTACTGGTTCCCTTGGGTGGTCTTAATAGACAGGTTTAACTGTAAATGATAAGTTGTGTTTAGAATAGTACTTAACGTCAAAGAAACAAAATCTGCAATATTAGATAGGTGGGACACAAGCTTTCTGGAGGGTCCTGTAGATATGATCACCGACCCGTAGTTTTGGAGCAAAAGATTAAAATGCACGATGCACGACGGGCGGGAAGTAATCGCTATATAGCACAGACCTGTCGAAAGTTTAACACTGAGATAACAAAAAGGAATCTATTCTCGGCTGGCAAGAGGCCGATATACGAACCTTTTAAGTGGCCAAAGAGCCGACAAAAGATAGACTAGCAGTTGCCGAAATATAGATAACGAGGGGGTGAAATGAGCTGTATCGAATCGACACTACTAGTAATTAATTAGCTTACTGTTGTCCCGGGATCATAAGATAGTCGTCAATTTGTCAATTAAGTTTTTCTCAATGTTTTGTATTTACTATTATACACATTGAGTTTTAAATAAAAAGCTCAAATTAATGTAAAAATATAAAGCTATTCTGCAGCCCTCTGGTTTTGCTCTACATACCCCAAAATTAGTTGTACATATCTGTGTCTCGTATGCAATTTCTGGGCATTGCACGAAGGGTATTTATAATACCTATATATATTTTGTATGAGTAACACCTGAAAAACAACTTTTTTTATATCCTGTGATAACAATAAGTATGCGGATCAACCAGGTGTGATCTTCATCTATCTGAGGTACATTTAGGTACATGCACAACACATTGCCTTTTCTCTGTGTTATGAAAAAAATAACACCCAAAAGTATTGGTATATACCTGTTTTGTAATAAAATTTTATGATTTCATTTACAGGAATATCCAAAATAAGTACTAAGATTACAAAACATGGTTTATGTTTATATTAAAGATAAATGGACTATCTAAGTTCCATGGAACAAATTCGGACAATAGTGTTAAACTTTCGACAGATCTGTACTGTGGCTTGGTATGGTCCACTTGTTTTCAGTTCCGCTATCAGGATGAAGGAAAAGAGGAGGGGGTTGGGCTGGTCCCCAATTTTTGTTGTTATTGTTATTATTATGTTTTGCTGAATTTCATTCAGATTTTAAGGCATGTAATTGATTAAAATTCAGTAGATGTATCTGTGAACCGCACTGAGTATAATTTTTGATTATACGGTTTCCGGAAAATGAAATTTCCGTTTTCGTATTGTAGTTTATTTATTTGACATTTCTTCCTATTTACCACGTGGTATTAATTAATCTAACTTGAATGAACTGCGAATGAACAACTTTAAAATCTTGTTTAATACTTCATAAACTGAAAAAATGAACCAATTCTTACTTGTCGAAGAAACGAAGACGAGAAAAAAGAGGAGTGAAGCAATTTTTAAAGACAGAAATAGAAAACCATGCCAATATGGCAACAGTAGTTTAACTAATTCAGGAACTGTCGGGTCGGTGGTGAAAACAATCAGCAACACGACCTACACAATAAAGATGAGCAGTTCCAGTAGTAACTGTTGTGGTAGTCCGGTAGAAAGCTACTCCAATTTTAGCCATGACAGAGATTAAAGCCAGAATGCTCATTAGAAGATTGTTATAAAATTGACTCTGTGTTGAGAAGAAGCTGTTCATTAGCTTCCATTGACAGTATGAATAATATACGCAATGAAATGGATCCATATTCACCAAAACATCAAACATTGGAGTGTGTAGCAAAAGGCAAAGATCGCTACATGGAAATGAACCAATCAGATCTGGTCATCAGGCCAGAGGCACCACACGGCTTCAGATCCGAGACAGCAACAATTGATACATCACCACCGCCGTATCTGTATGTTTCCCGGATACATCGATGAACTTGACAAAGATTTGGAGCGAGCGATATCGGATGGTCAACCCAAACACCAGGTGTGAACGCTTACTACAATAGTAGTTAACAATTCAACGGCCAAAAAAAAAAAAAAACCAAACAAACTTTTTCTTTCCAGGTTGTTTTCAGGATCTCGTGAAAAATAGAAAGTTTGGTGGATGGCAACAGTACGGGATGATATGATTCAGGAACCAGGTTTAAATACAGCGCCACGTCCTAAAGCTGTCAGGGGTGAACGCACACGTCATACTGATTTCGCGATAATGTTATAGTCCGATCACTTATTCAGTGATGAAAACCGATGTGGCCTTAAAAAGATCTTGGATTACTTACCTCAAATTTCATTAATGCTATTTGTAGATCTGTTATTTTTATAACATGTCATTATTGTGTTTAAATAATTTGATTAAATTTCTTATATTAAGTCTAAAAAACAAATAAAATCGTTTTTTATCAGACGTTCATCTGAATTCAGACAATGCGTATCACGTAGTAAAATGCATTATCGCCGAAAACTACACATTTTGAGACATAAATGATGGCGTTGTTAGATGAACTTTGAGGTTTTGTAGTTATAAAACATAGAATTAAACAATTATGTCGTTTTAGGCCAAACGTGTAATAAATGAATATTATTCATAATTTTGATCTGTGTGCTGTTTTACCTGCTGTCCATTCATAAACAAGTGCAATGAGATAGACCGTGACGTATACTGGTTAGGAATAGGAACACCTGTATACACCCGTATCGCGTGAATACGTATTAGCCAATCAGAACTCAATTATGAATGACTTGTATGAATGAAACTGTTGATTATGCCATATCAACATATGAGAGGGGCAACAGCTACCTTTTAATTAAATGCTAAATTTTGACTCCCAAAAACTACAGTGAATATTTAATAATTTAATCATAAAGATACAAAAATAGTATTTTAAATACTTATCTTTAAAACAAGACTGCAAACGAATGAGTATTTATTTCTCAGCAAACTTTTATCGAAAAAGTTTATTGAAATTTATTCATATAAATTAAAGCAAAAAATTGAAAAAGCTGAGAATATTTGCAAAAAATATTCAAAATATGGGAAAATATGTTGCAATAACACATGTGAAGTTTCAAATCTATTGAAGTTTATCAAGTGAGATATCTAAGTTTGAATCACACCACCAATTCAAAACATGTTTTTTCATCACTGAAAATGTGATCGGACTATACTCTACCAGGAACAGTGATGCCTTCAACTAGTCTTAAGGGTCATTTAAGTAGGGTATTTCAAGTGAAAACCATTTGGTTGAAAAGCGTGAAAGAGGGGTATAATTATGAAATTACCTACACAAGTGTGAAGATTTATAAATAAAAATAAAATAGGAATTGATCATTTAAGAGTTTATAAAATATTTGTTGCATTTTTTAAAGAAAATTGTGCAAAAATACACGTGTTGGGGGAAAAAAGCTTACACCTCGTATAACGAATTAATTTCTAAAAAAAAAAATATTAAGATAGTCAACGTCATAGAGCAGTGCAAAGGGGGCAGAGTTTGTTAAAGAAGTTTTTAAAAACTCGACAATTTACGGTGGAGGTTTTCTATGATTTGTTTTCCTTTCAAAAATGCGTGTACCAGGCGTGATAGTTCATATTCTAAGGTTAACAACGATCCAAGGGAAGATTATAAAACCTAAGCTTGTATATTACTTGATTATTGTTGAGGCATATTCGGCTTTATATAGTTCACGATTGTTGAAACCAAACAATATTCACCTCAATTCAAATAGAACAGTATTGTGTGACCGTGCACTTTTAGTGACTTGTTTTATTTTGGATTATTAGTGACCTTAGAATATAAATATCACGCCTGGTACACGAATTTTTAAAAGGAAAATAAATCGTAGATAACCTCAACCGTAAATTGTCGAGTTTTGAAAAACCTCGTATGTATTTAACAAACTCTGGCCCCTTTGCACTGCTCTAAGACGTTGACCAACTTAATATCTTTTCATTTTTTAAAATTAATTCGTTATACAAGGTGTAAGCTTTTCCCCCCAACACGTGTTTTTTTGCACAATTTTCTTTAAAAAATGCAACAAATATTTTATAAACTCTTAAATTATCAATTCTTATTCTATTTTTATTTATTAATCTTCACACTTGTGTAGGTAATTTCATAATTATACCCCTCTTTTACGCTTTTCAACCAAATGGTTTTCACTTGAATTTTCCTACTTAGATGACCCTTAAGTTACCCAACACAGGTGTAGAACTCGACTGACCGTGAGATGAATCACGACACCTTGATAACTAAATATAACGTCAGAGGAGCTGGCTATTAAAATTTCTACATGATGTTTGCTAATATTTACTTTTTCATGAGTTAAATACAAAATTATGCATTTAGTTACTAGTGCTTGTTGTAATTAACATACACAGAGCACAGGGGCGGATCCAGGATTTTTTTAAAGGGGGGGGGTGAGAATTATCCAGGATTTTTTGAAAGGGTGGGTTGAGAATTATATCATTGCTAGGTGCGAGCGCCAAAGGCGCGAGCTTCCAGAAACGAGGGGTCTAGGGGGCCAAGAAAATAATTTTAATCAGTCAATAGCTCTCTCTCTCTCTCTCTTTTATTTAATTTTTCAAAGGGGGTTGCAACCCCCCGCAACCCACCCCCTTAAATCCGCCACTGGGGCCTATGGGATCAATTTAACTCGGCGATAAAAGCAAATAGAGAGGGGTAATTTTCCGTTCTCTTATGGAAATTTGTGGGCGCGCATATATACGGCGTCTCTCGGTTTGAATCCCGTCCGTAAGATCCTTGTGTGAGAAAGTTTGTCAGCACGCTTGTAGAAAGTCGGTATTTTTCTCCGAATAATCCGGTTTCCTCTGTACCATCCAAGAACTGTCCACCTCGATATAGTGAAATATTCTTGACATGGGGCGTAAAACAACCTAAATTCATTCCACTGAGCTCTTTATGATCGCGATGTTTTAAGAATTAATACATGATAAAAAGCTTCGATTTCTGACCATGATGCTTTTGGCTTCGAAAAACAGTTCCGTTTGAAGCCTGTATATACATTGGTATATAGCTCTTTCCGTTGTGATGCTTCTGTGGACGACAAAAAATAGTTCTTTTCGACAGCGTTATTCGGGTAGACCCAATTCGACGGATTTATCCGTTTTGAATTTTTCCATTTTGACGGGGGGAAGGGGATAATTAACAGTAGTAAAATTATGTACAACCTACGATCACAGCAGGTGTCTGGCTTAATTACCTCCCTTTGAAATTAACTCTTTGACGAGCGAAGGAAAAAATGCCTTAGTAATCATTGGAGGTTAAAGGTGACAGTGAGGCGTGCTAGGCAACGAAAGTCCTCGGTGAAATCGATTGATTTTGGAAGTGTCTGGAGAAGTTCTGTTATCAGGTAATGAATTGATAATTTTCTAAACGTTTTTGTTTATAGGTCTATGTCTTGATAAAGCTGACAGTGTCTTTAATTGCTAACTTGACAGACGAAACAAAGTTGTGATGAGACTGAATAAAAACAAATCTGCAAATCATTTACCATTTAAATCTCTCTTTCTCTCTCTCTCGTGTATCATATGTCTTTTTGACTAATGTAATATTGTTAATGAATTGTATATAAAAACTTTGGAAACTTTGTGATTTGGGGTTGAATACAAGATTGAACTTTGATTTGGGGTTGTTACAAATATAGTCATATTAAGTTTACATTTATGGTGAATAAATGTCGGTTTAATTACTTTGTCCCTGGAGGGTTTTAGATATGTAAATATATAAGTATACTGTCTCTAATGTAAATGTATATACGGGTAGATCTAATAAAAATCAATATTCCATCAAGAAATAAATTGTACTACAGACGATTTCAGTTTAAAAAAACCACTTAAAATCTGTATAAATTGAGCTATTTTTTTTAAAAGAACTAAATAATATCAATAATGTTTGATAAATTTACTTGTGCAAACATTAATTTCTGCAAATTCTTTGGTTTGAACACCAGGGTAAGATTTATTATAAAATTTAAGAAATATCCATTGTATATTCTATTTTAAATTTTATACTAAAAAATAGCACCTGCAAATTTTATGGTCTTGTTCAAGAGAGAAATTCATTTGTGACATCCATTAAAATTTTAATATTCATTTTTGTCTGGAAAATGGCTAAAAAAGGTCTGAATGAAGCCATTTTAAATACAACCAAACCTGCCTTAAAGTCACTTTTACATATAAGGAAACCAGGCTTTAAATACTGCTTAAATTTTATCTCAATTGCTTTTCATTCATGTTATTGGATCCTGTATATAAGGGTCACCTCCCTGTAACAGTAAAGTCTCTTTACTGGTTCCCTTGGGTTGTCTTTATAAACAGATTTGGCTGTACTTCTGTGAAGCATTCAGTTTTTCAATTTTTTACATAGAATTTAATTGGGAGAGGGATGGTTTATAAAGGTAATCCTAACAACAGCCCTCAAAGTGGGTTTCAAAACTAAAACTTTTAATTTTCAAGTGGCCAGACAACCCTTTCTTCCAAATGAAGGCAAATTAAAGCATTGTTTAGGTATGAAGAACAAAAATGCACATTTTAAAACTGACTTACAATCATTTAATTCTGTGTTATTAATAACAATAATGATGATGTAAAGTTTCCATTATATTGCCTGGAATGGTAACATTATCATGAAAATTGAGGGCTGAACTACTCTAAAATGCTTGTTTCTATCTAGAATACACTTTATATTGTTTTATACCAATATACTGTTTTTCATTCTTTGTTAGAGGCACCTGTGTCTTTTTCTCGAAGTAGTGTTCAGTTTAGACTAAAATTTCACTGTATGACAGGAAAATTTTCCTGTTCTTAACCTTTTTATTGTAAGGATAGGCTATAACACATTAATTAGACAGTAGACTCGTCAACTTATACCATTTATTTTCAGATATTGTTATTCACACCGAGCCAAATGTATGAAAAAAATACTTAATTTTTATGTTTTAAAACCAATAATGATATACTCGTATCATAAACATATACAATATACTTGAAATATACATGGCAATAACAGTATTTGTAATTTGTACGAATTTCCATGTACATGGCAATAACCGCTACATAAATTTTATGGTGCAATTTGAAGCTTATGATATTTTTCACAATAGTGTCATTTATGTATGTATACTTTTGAATTGGAATTGGATTTGTAATAAACTTTATTGCATATTGTACCAATGTTAATTGTTGGAACAATACATGGGCTACATGATTTTCTACATATACATTACACATACATTTGTATACATAGAAATTACTTTTATAACAGCACAATTCATCCCCAATGAAATAATTCCCTAAGACAAAAGTTTTCTTTTGAAAGGTGTTTCTTTGGTAATCATATTTCCATAGGTAAATATTAACCACGGCTAGTTAGTTTATATAATTAGCAGTTACATTTTATTCAAACAGAATAGATTTTACTTAGGAAATGATGTCCTCTGGGACTCATATTCACAGAATTAATTTATCGCTTAACCTGTTACCATGAACTTGTCATGAATTATAAATAAATTGTTGATATATGTTAATAACCTAATATGTTTATATTTTACTTGAGCTAAATCTCAACAAATTTAAAATCATTAACGGAAGTATCTGGATTTCAAAAATTTGTGTTAATATAGTGCTTTTTAAGGCATTTTTGTCTAAAGTATGTTACTTTTTGAAACATTATCTCTGAAATTAGTAGCCAGTATCAATTTTGGCTACCAGGGATGGTAACATGGCCTAAGGGATTTTAAATTGAAAACTGAAATATTTCTATGATACAGACAAATTAATTATTATAACTTTAAAATTTTATTTATTTATTTATTTATTTTTACATTTGTTTTATTTTAGAAAAAATGGCATGCTCAGGAATTGCAGAACATAATGAAGCCAGAAGAAAGGAGAGAAGACAACAAAGACTTGCTGCACAACAACAAGAAAGATATGTAAGTGTGAATAATGACAATGATAATAATAATAATAATTATCTTTGTTCAAATACTGGAGAATACAAAAAATCTTAGAAACAATAGGATAGCGATCTGGGTCTATGCCATCCCTGAACTAACCACTTCAACGTTAAGTGATAAATTTTGACTGGGGTGTAAAATTTTAGAATTAAAATCTCCTCTGAACTACAACCACCCTAGGCTTCACCAATATACAGCATAATTTATACTCCATAAGGTGTCCATAAACAATATGCAAAATGTTTATAATGCATATTTCTGGAAAACAGTTTATGGTGACATGTTGAATTTTGTGATCCCATAGACCCATATCCAATGGAAATAATAATGTTGTACGCAACATTGAAACTGGGCATATATCATGTGATTGAAGGGTAAGCCCTATTGAAAGTTAACATTTCAGTTTTAGAAGTTTTTACTTAGCACTTGGGATTATGAAATTTGACAAGGTTGGTAATTTTCTCTCAGTACTCCTGTTTTCTCCACTATTTCTGAACTGACCAGCTTGCCTGGGGTTTGAAGGGTGATTCCTAATCCAAATTAGTAAAACTTATCTCCCTTCTTTAATTTTAACATTACTTAAAAATGTTTATTAACTTGAAAGTGCTGATCTTGCATTTATTGTATATAATCATGCAATTTAATGTCAATAATTCACTGTTTAAATATGTTAAATTACGTGAACAATGTCAGTTATACCTTGTTGTCTGGCTATTAACAAGCACTAATGAAGTGAGTTATTGATATTTCAGGTAAATTATTGATATTGCTGCATATTTACATACATATTGATTTCTGTTATATATAAATAAGTTACCCATGTTTTATTACCTTGTCTGTATAAGAGAAAGTAAACCAAAGTAATGAAGTTTTACGCCCCATCCAAGATTTTTTCACTTATATCAAGGTGGTCATTTCAGGGATGGTGGGAGAAACTGGGGGCACCTGAAAAAAAACCAGCACTGTCATTCAGCAAGCAAATTGGCAAACTTTCTCACACTAGAATATGTTCTGAGTGAGATTCAAATCTAGAGGAGGCGAGGCACTGCGATCCATAAGTGCACCCTTTAGGCCACTAGTCCACAAAGGTCCCTAGCAGTGTAAAGTTTCTTGTTGATGACCAGATATATTACATGTTTACCTTAATTGATCTGTTTTAAGTAACAAGTTCCAGTTTCACAATCATTTCCGTTAATTTCAATCTGAAAATTTAAAATCCCAATAATTTTGTTTACTGTCAAGAAATTCAGAAATTCAACGTCATTTTGGAGATCACCTCTGAGTTTCAATTTTGTATTAAAGTGTATCTCACATATTAATATTCAGTCAAAATATATTGGCTTATGAGACACATTGTTAGCACTGTTCATAGAGTAGTAAAAAAATGCTAACAAGAAAATTGTGACACTGAATTCTGTGAATTTAAACTTAGATATAAATATCTTATTTCAGAGAATGTTAATGGAAGCTCAAGATAATCCAGCCATAATCCTTGGACCAAAACCAAATCAGTCATATGAACAAGAAGTTGACCATCTAAGAAGGGTTGGCAGTCCACCTGAGGGACATATGGAAGTTCCAAGATGTCATGACAAGGCAACCGTAGACAGGTTAGTATCTCATGTAATATAGAATATACACTTTGCTATCAACTTTTCCTTTTCTACTCATTAGCTGGTCACATGTGGAGTGGTGTGGAGGGTAGAAGAGTACAGTCAAACCTGTCTATAAAGGCCACCCAATGGGAACCAGTAAAAGTGACCTTTATGGGCAGGTGACCTTTATATACATGTTCAAATAATATGAATAAAGAACAACTGGGATAAAATTTAACTGATCTTCATAAGCAAGTGGTCCTTATATAGAGGTGACATTTTAGGCAGGTTCGACTGCAATTTAATTTAATGTCCCAGTCAAGATTTTTAACTTACCGGTATGTCGAGGTTGACATTTCCAGGAAGGTGGAGGAAGCAAGAGTGACTAGAGAAAACCACTAGAGAGAGGGGCTGTGGTCCGTTAGCACATGGTCACATAAAACTTTCAGATTTTCTTTCGTAAGAAGAGGATTTTCTCCCACAAACTTTTGGTTTTTCACAATGTCTGGTGACAATGGAAATGTTTACAAAACATGTCTGACTGTGAAATAAGCATAATGAGGAATTCTAGAAAGCTTATTATCTCTGGTTTTATAGGAGGTGTTCATCTAGTCTAGGTGATTCATCAAGTGCCGGTTCAGCATGTTTATTTTGTTAGAATATCAATACATTGGCTTTAAACTCTTTATTACGGAGAAAAAAGTGATAACTTATGAAATATTATTTTCTAAATATTTATTAATTAGGATGAGAAGATCCCAGCATGCTAGAGACCAACAGTATGAATACACAGCCAAACTGCCCAATAGGTTTAATGTAAGTATATCTTTGTATAATTCCCCCCCCCCCTTCTCTCTCTGTTACACTGTAAAATCACAAAATTTCATGGGGTTCAATTTTCGCTTTTTTTCGTGTAGTAATATGTAGATGGAAATTTTTCATTATCAAGACCCATAATGTGATTTATTTCTCAAAACACAATTCCCCAAATTAAATTTGTCTCCCAACAATTTTTTTTTTAAATTACAAAACCATGAATATTAACAATTCTACTAGATATGTCCAGTTATAATTTTTTGCTCAATTCATGGATTCTACGGTATCTGTATTAAAGATGGTAAAAAGATGTGTGAATACATCTACAAGTTAATCTGCATACACAGAACAAATGTATGATCAGTTAGTACACATTAATAACTTATTGTGTCATATTGTATATATTGAGAGAGAGTTGAGTTGAGTAACAGTGTTTAACATCCCAGTCAAGAATATTTCACTTATATTAAGATGTTGCCAGCTATAGTGCAGAAACTTTGTCTGTGCATTGCACTGATGGCATTATACAGCAGGGTTGTTTATCGTACCATGCCTACCATGACATGGGACCTCGTTTATTTTAAGTTTCCATTCAAAAGAACCCTGACTTTCATTTCGTAATTTTGTAATACTGAGTGCTTTGCAAAAGAACAGTCACTACCCACTTTAAAGTCTTGAGTCAGAACCAGCCAGGGTTCGAACCCACAACCTCCCACATACGGAGCGAGCACTCTACCACTGATCTACTCTAGTGATTTTTGAGAGAGAGATAGAGAGAGAGTAGAAAATAAGACACTTAGAATACACTACCTTAATGCTTTCAAAATGACTGTCTTTTTAAAATTCTAGAAAAAATTACATTTTTCATCATATCCCGGTACCTAGGTTATTTTTATTTTTTATTCTTTTTCAGTCAATTGATTATAAAAAACAGTGGTGATGCCCATGTCATTTAAGATCATTATTCAGCTCAATGGTTTATACATATCGAAACATCCGGGATTCAACCACAACATCTGAAAGTCTTTATAGGAGAGAGATAGATTTCAATGTGATACATATTTTAAAATTTATTATTATTTATATTATTATAGGTATAAACAACATCAAAATATTCTCTTTTATTTTTCTTATAGTATGTGTAAAAACTTTTATTATTCTTTTAAAAACTCTTTAGATCAATGAAATTTTTTTATGCTCTTTTCAAAGAAAATTTGAAAACTTTTTTGAGGAACACTTAATTTTCTTCCTTTTCAAATTGATATATTCATTTTATTTTAATAAATTTGTTTTTTTTTTTTTTGGTAATATTTATAGGGTCTGTTTTCTGGGAAACAATCTTAAGTTAGTATACATGTATTGTTTTTGTGCATGCCTCATAAATGTGTATACAGTGTCTTTCATACATTATTCTTTCTATCCAGGAACTTTAATGGGAAAAAGCAGGAAAATGCTAAACTAGAGTCCTTTTAAATAAAAGTACAGTAATTATGCATTTTGAGATTTTTATAATTAATTTTATTGAACACCATTTCAGTATTATTTAGTATTATGTGCACTTTGTAATCAGATGTGTTATCATTTTTCATTTTGGATATTATATTTATTTTGATTCATTTCAATTTGCAACATTTTTTTTAAATTCAGCCTTAATAAAAACAAATGCAAGTAATTAAAGAAAATAAATATTGTCATGTAAGACTTTTCTGGCATATTTGCCAAACAACATAATTATACTTGTCAATTTTGTTATTCAATTTTGGCTTTGTGAGAATAGGACCCATAACTTTTAACTATTAAAAGTGATAAACCACAGAATTTGAATTTTTATAAAATTTTGTAAATTGTAATGTCTTGGGAGATTTTGTAATCTTCAGTTGTGTCTGTTAGATTTGTTTGTTTTTTTTTCTAAACAGGAGTTTAGTGTGTGTCTTGCCAGACTGTGCTCAACAATTCAGATTCTACCTAACAAATCTGTCCCTCTCTAGTTTATTTTCTACCCTTGATACAAAAAAATTTGAGTCTCAATATTCTTTTTTGGAAAATGCCTGATCAGAACTGAAATATTATTTACTTAAAGGATTTGTTCTTTGTTGCTGCTACAGATGCTTGCCCTTCAGAGCTGTCATAAATACTAAAATTCAGTTTATTTCAATAATTTTTTTCAAAATTATTGAGATTTTGACATTAAAAATATAAAATTTTCTCAAATCTTTTTATTTAAAAAAGTTTTTGTATTTTTTTATTGTCTAAAATTAATTTTTACTTTCTTCATTTTTTAAAAATAAATTTTGCTGTTTAAATGTCTTTTTTGGAAATGATTGTCTTTTTTGTGAATAAGAAAAAAACTTGATTTTTTGCTCAAAATTTGATGTTAATTTATTGTTGATCTAGTGTGCAATATTTATATATCCGAAGTTGTAGTGAGGTATATTTATATATATAACCTGGTTTTCATTCATTTTTGGATATTTAGGTTTATAATTTTTTAGCCCTTTTGAGTTTGTAAATTTTATTTCAACTGAAGGGGTACGGGAACTTAGATTGACTAATCAATTTTAGTTTTTAAGAATTTCGTGCATACTAATTTAAATATTTATGAATTTATTTAGATCATTATAAATTTTTCTCATTTTATGCTAGATCATAATTAAATATTAAATAATTTTTTCTTTTTTATTTTATTTAAGACATGTTAAATCAATATTTTTCTTTCCTCTTTTTCTGTTTTGTGTATTATACACAAGTTATCTCCCTGTACACACTTGGAACTTCAAAAGGTGAAATTTGTATGAATTACTTGGAAGAGTTTTTAGGATAAAAGTCAAGCTAGATTATCTTTTTTTAAATTTTGAAGTAATCAATTATATATTGCAGATATTGGTATTATTGGCATTTCACTTTTTTCAGAAAATCTTTTTATTAAAATCAAAATGTACAGAAAACATGTGTAAATGGTACAACAATTTTTGTTTGTTTGTTTTTTCTTCTCACTTTGTGATGTAAATATTTTGAGGATTTAACTCACTTGCTTATATCATAGTAAAGGAAATCATTAGAAAATTTTGTGTGTTTTTTTCATTTTTTAAATTTTAAGATTTAAAACAGATTTACTGTAAAACCTGCTGCAGGAACAGGCATCAAAGGTTTCACAATCATACTTCAACTAAGATTTTCCTTAACTTAAATCTTGGAAATTTTGGCAATCATTTATCCTACTTAAAAATGCTTTGACAGAATTAGATGAAAGATATAAAATTCTTGCATCCAGATAGAAAAATCCATAAAAAGAGGGGTGCAAGATATCTCCATCTTGTACCCCCCTGTGCAAGATAGCCTACACACTGTTTTTCTCGCAAAATTTTATCAATAAAATTATAGGTGTATCGATAAGTTGTAATTGATTTAAATTGAAAAAAATTGTATTTTTCTGGTGCAAGAAACGGAATCAATCACTACTTGTAGTCCAGATAAGGAAATCTCAACCCTTGTTCTAAATATTTGGTCCAGAACTTGGCAAGCCTCGTTCTGGACCAAATATAATAGAACTCAGGTTGCGATTTTCCTATCTAGCACCGCAAGTTGTGATAGATTCTTTTAAGCTGAGAGTGATCTTCAAAAGGACACCTTAAATTCATGAATATCAAGAAAACTAAAAATTATTCAGATTTCAAATTGCCAATTTAAATTAAGGAAAATCTAAATTAAAAATAATTGTGGAAACTGGGGCCTGTCTCTAAATAAATGATCACCTGTACAGTTAGACCTACTCTAAACACAGCCTCCATAAAAAACCTCCAGTATAGCATAACCACGATAAACAACCCTGCTGTATAACACCATCAGCGCAATGCACAGGCAAAGTTTCTGCACTATAGCTGGTGACATCTGGATAACCTGCAATGTTCAGTGACCATTGTATCCATACAGCATTAACTAATAATCCCTCTTAAATATAGGCTACATGTCCCACTCTAGGAGATCCTAGTGTGAGGAAGTATGTCAGTTCCCTTACCAAAGGTTGTTTTTTTCTAGGCACTCTGGTATCCTCCACCATCCATAAACAGAGAACTTTGATTTAAGTGAAATACACTTGACTGTTTAAAACACCATTATTCTACTCTGGCCCTGTCTTTATACTGTATACACAGTAAATCCTGCTATAGTGACCGCCTCTATAGAAAGAACTCCTATCAATTAAGTCGATACAGTTAAACCTGCAATAGTGACCAAATCTATATAGGGCTACCTATCCATTGGTCCATACCACTGGGGTAGCTCAATTGGAGGAGTGATCACTCCGTAAGTGGGAGGTTGTGGGTTCGATCCTGGCCGAATCTGACCAAATACATGAAAAGTGGGTAGTGACTGTTCTTTGGCCAAGCACTGACCAGTCCAGTACCGTAACTAGGCCCTTTAATATACCGAGGCAATATTTGAAGATAAATAAATTATGTATATAATGACATACAGTACCAATAAAGTCTCAATGTTTTACGTCTTTTACGTGTAAGGAAGGTATTATAAATTAAAATAGGTGGGATGGTTTTGTGCCATGAAAAGTAGTTTAAACACACCACTAAACCTCGTAATCAAGGTTAGACGATAGTTAAAAAGTTTAACTTGTATGTGGGTAGGTTGTCTATCATTTAACTTGGGGTTTTCAGAATATTTCTGTGTTTTCATAAGCAAGATCACTTGATACATTTAAACAAGACAAGACAAGACACTGAATAGTTAAATGCCATAATCAGACAGTACTAAAATACAGCTAGTAACCAAAAAGACAAAATAATAATAATACTGATAATAAAATGCAAATGTTTAATGTGACAATCACATGATTAAATCATTAAAATAGTTTCGTGTAAACTGTTACAAGTTGAAAGAACCGCTTATTAAAAAAGTTGTCTTTGGGATTTCTTTTTCCCCCGACATTACAAGCATAGGTTGAAGAATATATTACTTGGACCGATCGCAACCCAATCACATCCAGGAAAAATAATGACGACCGTCGGAGCTCTCTCTCTCCCTCTCTCATCCCTTTTGTGCGAAAAAGTAATTGGCTAAATTTTTACCGAGGCAATTGCCTCGGTTGCCTCATAGGTAGTTACGGTAGTGCAGTCACGGTTCTTTCTGATGGGAACTTAAAATAACTGAGGTCCCATGTCAGGGTAGGCGTGACACAATAAAGAACCCCAGGTGGTATATAATGCCATCAGCGCAACACACAGCCAATATTTCTGCAGCTTGGCTTATAGCTGGCAACGTCTCGATATAAGTGAGATATTCTTGACTGGGACATTAAACAACATTATTCAACTCAACTCCATTATTCCATATAGTAAAACGTACAACATCTACCACTTTTATGTAAAGTTAGCCAAGCAACCTTAGGTTCTATTAATGGACTTTTCTGTATGTTAGGAATTTTGGACCGATTTGAGGTATTGATTTGCTAGCTTACTGTTAAACTTTCGGCAGGTCTGTACTGTATCTTCATGAGTAGTGGCCTTGACTAAACTTCACAATAAAAACGACATTCCTATGTATAAGATGTACAAAAGTACTTTAAGAACATTTAAATACGAGAAAATAATTAACGAGCAAATCAGGGACGAAATGACACTCAGTTAATTTATATGAAATAGATACATTTCCTTTAGACAATTACAAAGGGAATAACACAACACTTGATTCATAAGTATAGTACAGGACTGTCGAAAGTTTAACACTGAGCTCACGAAAGGGAGTTGAAGCATGGCTGCCAAGTGGCTGAGATACGGGCAGCTAGTGTCATAAAAACTGCTAAAAGACAGCTAGTAGCTTCCAAAAAGCTGTTGAGTTATAGCTTACGATGGGCCGAAATGAGCTGTCAATTCGGCACTAATTTGTTCGCTTATTGTTAAACTTTGGGCAGACCTGTACTGTATGAAGCATGAACTAGGGCGTATGCACCAATCTTCAGGGCAATAACCCCTTCATTTAAGTATCTATATCGCCCCTTCTGTTTGTGTAGTTATCAAATAATGAGTGTTTATTTATTATAGGGAAGGGTAAACGGTTCAATTCTTTACGATATTTCTGAGGTAAAAATAATGATGTCTTGTGAGGTGGTAATATTGATGTTTTCTGAGGTGAAAATAATGATGTTTTCTGAAGTTAAAATGATGGTGTTTTCTCAAGTGAAAATAATGGAATTTTCTAAAGTTAAAAAAATAATGTTTTAGTCCTCGGATTGTGTCAATAATGATAGATTTTGTATTTTTGTAAATTCAAAACGTTTTAGAACGTTTCAAAGATATCAAAATCAATAAAATATTTAAATTCTTTAAATATTATTATCTGGATGTTAAATGCAATGATATATAGGGCATGGGACATAAATCAGTAATGTAAGATCAACTTACACCCGGTCTCACTTCCTTGGTGGAAGTTAACGTGTTAGTTTGAATTTACCAGTTTCAAAGTTTTACCGGGCTTTTTGATTGTGGTCTAGATTTTGACCAGTATGTGTTTCTTTTGTCAGTATTTTACTCACTTCACTCAAATTTACACTCTCTACCGTTAAACAATAAAAACACAAACAACAAAACAGAAAGCAATACACAAAATAGTTAGTGAGTTACCTGTTTTTAGTCTTTCTGTTGTCTTTGGATAACCTGGCCCCGGTTTCACAATCATTCCTTAGCTAAGATTTCCCTTAACTTAAATCTTGCAAAATTTCAAAACTATAATTTTGTTACTTTTCAAAATATTCGGGAAATTAAGGTGTCATTTTTAAGGTCACTTCTAGATTAAAACATTTGAATTTAGTTTTTACAAAAATATTCATCAGTATTTCGAAAAAGCGATTACCAAAATTGGCTAAATTTAAGTTAAGGAAAATCTTAGCTAAGGAAAGATTGTGAAACCGGGCCCTGCAATATAACTTAATACACATAACAAGTACGAAACAAAACATTTATACAAACAAAAAACACAAACACGGACAGCACTGAACAGTTTTGAAAACATGTTTTGAATTGGAATTTGTTTCACATGGAGTGAACGTTATCAAATAAAAACTATACAACATAATACATAAATAACAAACACAATTACAAATGCATCTTTATTCAACATTTACGAGATGAAGTAGAATTATTTCATTTTTTTTTTTATTTCATAGCTGAACATATGGCTGAGAAGATCTGTTCATCTAGCCCTCTCAATTCATCAAAGCCAGTCACTGTGAATGCGTTCTCTGATGCAGGTTCAGTTGCCATGGCAAATATTTCTCTTGTATCTGTTAGACCAATACCAATGACGTAGACGTGGATACCTTTTCCTTTGGCTGCATCGGCTTCGGGAATGGTCCTTCTAGAGTTGATATTAGATACACCGTCAGTAATTAATATGGCGATATTTGGTGCGTCATCACGGTCGCCATTTCTGGCTGTGAACATATCATCATGCATTTTAAGTAGTCCATCAGCGGTATTGGTTCTACCATATCTGTATTGAATGTTATCAATGGCATCAAATACTTCTTGTTGTGTTGTGTAGTCGTTCATCTGGAACTCAACATTAACTGCAGTACTGTAGGACACAGCACCCACACGGATACTTCCGGAATCAATATCGGCATTTGTCAAGAAATCCTTCAGGAAATTCAACATTTTGTCGTAGTTATCTCTTCCTACACTTGTTGAAGTGTCCAATATGAACACCAGGTCAACTTTGGCCAGTCCGCATTCTTGAAAATACATACATACATATTAATTAAAACTGAACATTCAAGAATCGTTTTCAAAGAAAAAGTAAAAATAAAAGAATCAACGATGTTGTAAAAGACCACACACACACACACACACACACACACACACACACACACACACACACACATTCAAAGTCATGTGCTACTTTTGAATTATTTGCTACTTTTAAATTATATTATTTCATAAAAATTCAAAAGTAGCACATGACATAAGTATTAAAACGCTTCTGACTGAATAAGGCTGTTTTAACTTTGATAATGAAGGACAAACTGAATTTTACCTCAGATTTTTTGACATACATGTATTTCAAAATAACCACTCAAGAGTATTGGAAAGTGGGAATAAATGGCTTTAAAATATATAGCTCAAAAAAGTATACTGCGAAAGAAACTGAAAATGTGTGTTAATGGAAATACTTATAGAATCTGTTTTGAGTATCCATGTAGGATAGGGATATCTGACCCGAGGGGTTGAATAATTCAGTCAGTGACGAGACTCGCTAATATTCAACCCCGAGAGTTAGATTCCCCTATCCTACATGGATAAACTCATAATTGATTCCTTTTCTCCCATTTTGATGACAATTTTTGGCTTAAAAAAGAAGTTACATCGACATCGACGTCATCTTTGAAAATCTAACTTTTCTATTTAAAGTTTTACATAAAATAAATATAACCATCGGACAGAATGCACCTGGATATGGTTTATACAATGTATAAACTAGACAACAAAGCTATTTATTCTAATCGCTCAGAATAAAAATTTGAAACGCAATGAATTTCTAAATTTTAGAGACTCAAGTGTCATTTTCCCGCAAGACAACGTCATGTCCCCATAGAATTGATTGTTACGTCACTGAAAATCACGTGATTTTCTACACTGGATACTTCGATCTTTCATATTTAGAGATGGGAAAAATCGATATATATGTAATACTATTCGATTTAAGCATTAATAGTCTAATTAAAAACAAAAATACTAATCCATGTCCGAATCACAATCCAGAAGCAAAGTTTAAACTTTGGAACTGACAAGTTAGGTTAGACACGTGAACTTCCACCAGGGAAGTGAGGCCAGGTGCTCCGGAAGGGTAAGCACCTCATGTTTAGCTAGCTACACCCGCCACATGTTTAATAAAAAATGTCTGAAAGGAACTATGAGACGTCAAATATAACAAGGGCAATCCTGGACACAGAGACATCAAACTTATCAACAATACTGTGATGACGGCCATAAAACTTTTTGAGGGCCTGCAATATCCCTGAGTGAACAATTTATTTGCAAGCAGCCTACTTCGTTGTACAAAGTCTCCGTATTGGGAACAAGCTCTACCATAGCGTATTAATTGGGAAACAAATACACCATAAGCAGGAGAAGCAGGTAAACGTTAAATTTATGTTATTTTTATGATTATCATATTTTACTACTGACCCATAATCTAAATACAATACGACTTCAGTATAGCTTCATTTATTATCCTCGCTTTTTATCTTCTTATTTTTTTTTTATTTTTCGTCTTTCTTATCACCCATATTTTATTGAAATATACAAGTATAATAAGTTAACGCATATCTGAAATATACATTGTCATTTTACTATAAATATACTTTTTGTTAAAAAAAAAAATGAAATAAAAACATTAAACATGTCAAAATAAACACATGTTATATAGAGAAAAATAAACTGAACATAAGTACATGTAAACATACAATCAAAGATTATTGGCAATCATTAGGCGATTATTTAGTATTCAAGTCAGTAGCTTGATTAAGTAGTTTTTGTGCATGTCACTTATTTTACCAGTTACATTCAAAATATACATTTTGAAAAAGTCAAACTTGATTTTGTCATTCTTCCATGCAACAAACAAACAAACAAACAAACAAACAAAAAAACACATTGTATTGTTTGAATATTATGTTGTTATCACGTACAATATTACTGCGAATATTTTCATGGATACAAGCATGTGAATCTTGCCTGAAACCAAAGAGACGTTATTGAGGTCTTGTTTTACCGCCAAATATAAAATAGGTAAGAAAGATATTTAGCGTGTTGATGTCTATATAAAAGGTTTATGGGGGTCATCACAATCTCGTTAATAAATATGATGATATGATATCTCTGTGTTTCAAAATTACCCTGGATATATTTGGTGACCCATAGTTCCATGTGTCTTTTATTCTCAATTTCGATTTCAAACGTGACGTGGGTAGCTAATTAAAGAGGCATTTATTACACATTCGTAGCACCCGGCCTCACTTCCCTGGATTAAGTTCATACTTTGTCAGTTTCAAAGTTTTAACTTTGCTTTTGGATTGTGATTTGGACATTGGTTAGTACTTTTGTTATTAATCTTGATTATAACATAGGTATTATCATGCGAATTTTTATAAACTATATATGCAATATTATCATAAAGATATTAAACACCAACGAAAACAAAATCAACTGAGGACAGGCGACAATCTGTTACAACACGATTGTACATGGTACATGTGATTTAATGATTAATATTAGTACATGATTTATGCGAAATCAATCATAAGTTATGTTTCAAGTTGCGCTCTTTCCGTGGAAAAAGTGACCTACTTATATACGATTTATTGACCTTTATAAATTAAAAATCAGGCGGAATCACGAATAAACCACCCCAATACAAAGATTTTTTTCTAAGAATCACGAATAATTGAACACGACGAAAATTAATGATTATATAATCTAAAAAAAATATTATTCAAGAATATCTCGCATATAAAAAAAAAAAAACATACATATATTGTTATTGGTTTAGTAGCCAATTTTACATAAAACACATTAACATAACACAGAACATATTACTTCAAAATAAAACTACAGGTTGTACCTAAACAGAAATTTTACTGAAGGAGTTATTCAGAAAAAAACGTCAAATAAAACGGTAGTAAAAGGAAAAATAGACTATTTTTTCAATTCTAATTTATCTTCCATGGCAAATAAAACAAAATAAACAACAATCAATATAAAATAAAACAAATGCACACATAACAAGAGTCAAACAAACATACAAGTAAACATAACCATACCTGATTTAGGTTTTGGTAAAGTAACTGGAACTGTTACAGACAAGACAACAAAATAACAAAGTAGAGTACAAAACATCACAATTTTCATAATACGCCAAAACAACACAAGTATCAACTATTGACTACACAGTACCGCAAAAGGAATAAAACAGCTAGATAACTATCCTTGTTACATAATTGTAGTATTGACACTGACAAAAGAGAACCAACTGTCACATATGTTATATACTAGTAATCGAAACATGATTATGTGCACATTGACAACGATTGATATACTAGATACTCAGTAATTTCATGCTCTTTTGGGACTCAAATTTGTTTTCATACTTGGTGGGCGTAGTTGATATCTCCGTATGAAATATTACTCTGGATATAGTTTCATGTCCATGGTAGGTCAAGCTAGCAAAACGGGATGCGATTATCCTTTCGGAGCACCCGGCCTCACCTGGCAGTTGACTTGTTTAACCTAATTTGTCAGTTTTACAGTTTATGCGCTGCTTTTTTCATTGCAATTTGAACATAGATTACAGTAGTATGTTTGTTTTTGATTATTTGATTATTAATAATTTTACTTGTTATTTAGCGTTAATATTCATCTGAACGTGCATTAAACGTATTTCAGACTTAATAAATCTTTAAAAGGGTTGACATTTTATATGAATATAACTTTAACGATACTTGACATGTAAATAAATTCACACAATATATAAACGCATAATAATCGCGTTTTAAAAACTATATTCGTCAATACGAACACATATACTTGCATCATTTTTTTTTTTTAACTTTTTAGATATCGAAAAGTATGATGTCAATTTTTAATTTGAAACGTTTAAAACAAAGAAAAAGATTGAACGATGTCATCAAACTAGTCTCGGACACAATTATGATCCGTTGATCGCGTACTATTAAATGTACAAACCTTGACACTCTTGAATCATGGACTGCTGCTGTTCTTCCGATTGGCCAACACAATCTTGACCGCCGTACCGTGGCGCTCGATTATCACATGGCCTTGTTCTTGTGCTAATACCTCTTCCACATGTCGCTGAACAAACGCTCTTGAAAATCCGTCGTCAGCTAGAAATATTAACAATACCTATTGAATTCCTACGATCAACTCATTGTAGAAAATTTTGGACATTCGGCAATGACCCGCGCTTTTTCACACGCACTGTGCGTATGAATACACCTGTGCATAACCCAGTCCAACAAAACATAGCGCATTGATGTTTCAAATAACCTGTCATCTATCCAATCGGAATTTTTTAACAAATTCATTATTAAACAGTTGTATTTTGACAATTAATATGAATTTGTAACTTTGTTTGTCAATCCGAACAAAATTTTATGAAATGTTGTTGTTTTCAGCGTACTATTTTTTAAGCCGCCTATTACGTCACACCATCAATGAGTAGGCGGGAATTATCTTGATTGACATATTGGCTGTTCCCAGAATGTTTACATTGCCGACAGATTCCATATTTACCGGTTTTTCTTTCTTAATTGTATGACGCAATCGAGAAGTTTGTAAAAAGAATGTTAGGAAAAATATTGTAAATATAAGTTCGCAGTTCATTAGATTTGCTAGTTTTAAAATCTGGGCCATCACTTGATGTCCCTAAATAAAGAGAAAGTCAATTCTTAAATAGTAAAACGTTAACAAACATCAATACACTGGATGCTGTAAGGTTTTTGAAATTATTCGAGCGGATGTCTTTTTCCATAATGAATAATGTCTGTCCTATTGCAAACGCATTTACCAAACAAAAAAGTTAAACGATACCAAAGAGTTACATCTTTCCGTCTATATACTAATTTACTCTGAAAACGTGTGTACATGTGGTCTCTCAATAATGGATATTGGTAAGAAAAAATACAAATGTTGTTTGACGCACAAAAATTAATACTTTTTTCAATACATTGTAATGTACTAAAAAGTTTCAGAAAAATATTTCGATGAACGCCATATTATTTAACAATATGAATTCATTACTAAACAAGTTTAGGAAAAAAACCTCCTTATCAGTATTACTTGAAGCAAATCTGTGGAAATAAAAATATTTGTCATATATTGAAACAAGAAAAACAAAAATACCCAAATTAATTGGACCAAATATTATAAAGCAAAAAACTGAAAAACTGTAGATAACAAGTGTTTCCTGGAGAAAACAATACGAGGTTGTGAATTGACCTCGAACTCATACTTCGTAAAGTAAGACCAGGTGTTCAAAAACGTAACGCAACTCCTGCTTATTACTTAATTCGTATCGGAATACAATGTCTCATCAGTAGTGATTGGACCAGGTCTGTGGAAATCAAAATATATTTAGATGTTGAAACAAGAAAAACAAAAGGGTCCAAATTAATTTGACCAAACGTGTAAGTAAACGAAAAAAACTGAAAACTGTAGTAACGAGATGTTAAGTGTCTTGCTCGAGAAAAACAACATAAGATTCTGTCTCGAAATCACAGCTCTTGAATATGAGTCCAAGACTCTACACAAGTGGTTAAAATTATAATTATACTTACTTGGACAAGGATCAAGTTCACAGCTAATCTGTTCCCTAAAATCGCCAACGAAATTTATTCCCCCGAACTGAGGAGAAGGGCTTTTACATTGACGGTATCTTCTTGTTAACAGAATTGTAAGTGGGAGGTCGTGGGATCGAACGCCGACCGGGTGTAACCCAAGACTTAAAAGTGGGTAGTGACTGTTCTTTCGCCAAGCATCGGCATTACGAAATGAAAGTCACGGTTTTGTCGGATGGGAACTTAAAATAAACGAGGTCCCGTGTCTTGGTAGGCTTGGCACGATAAAGAACCCTGCTGTAAAACGCCATCACCGCAACACACAGGCAAAATTTCTGCACTTTCGCCTACATCTGGCGACGTCTCGATATAAGTGAAATATTCTTGACTGGGACGTTAAACACCATTACTCAACTCTAAGGCCTGACAACAATTACCAAAACAAAAATATATAACAAATATAAATATTATTGCAAAATTATTAAAATTATTTTTTTAATTAAATCATAAGAAATAACTTTGATATTTTTTTCGTTTATAATTTTTAACCCCAAAAAACCGGTGTGCAAACTTTTGTATAACCCGCTTCACAGCCATTGGTGTGAGATACAAAAGTGAAAAAATAAAGAATATGTTGGGTAAATACAATAACAAAATGACTAATCAAGGTGCTATCATATGAAAGACATGATAGGATTTCTATAAGTGTTTTGGGGGTATTTATCCTGTTAATTGGATCAGATTGCAACAATGTTACATAATTTAAGTACGTTACACCATCAATCAGAATACGATTTTAATAAATTATTTTTAGACAATGTTCGTTTCTTTTATAGGGAGCTCACATTTCATATAATGTGCTTTTAGCTTATTATTGTAAAATTTAGCTTCAAGGAACGACATCCCCAAAACAAGAAAACCATTGTATTCATCGCTGTATGTGTATTTTTAAGTTAAATAAGATGCATGTCAAAACGCCCCCAAATCCTTAATTCTGTCATTATTTCCAAACAATAACTCTGAGATGAATGTAAAACCACATGGTGTGGTTTGAACAATATAAACATGGCGATTAAGTCATTGTGACATTAAGATTGGAATGAAATGGAGTAATGGGGTTTTACGCCCCAGTCAAGATTTTTTTTACACTTGTATCTAGGCTGTGAGTTTGTGGAGGAAACCAGAGTACCCGGAAACACACCCCGAACTTGGTTTCTTCGACAAGGGAAGCGAAAATCTTTCTGACACTAAGCTCTGTCCCGAGTGGGATTCTAACCTAGGCACTGTGGTCCGTTAACTGGCGCAATAAGCCACTAGGCTACAGAAGCCCAGATGAACATATGCATGTTAAGGTTTAAATTATGAGCAGTTTTTCTGGTCAATCAAACATTATATTCAGTTTTCTTTCAACTGGCGCTGACGAAGTTATACCCAGAAAGTTTTATATTTAATATCTAGATACAGTTTAACCTCTTTTCGTCGCCACCATTTGTTCAGTCATATTTTGACATTATGTCATGTGCTTCTTTTGAATGTATTATTTCATAAAAATTCAAAACCTTTGGTATATGAAATAATACATTCAAAATTAGCACATGACAATTATAATGGTGTTTGGTGATAAATTAATGGAGACTTAAAAAGAAAACGTAAACATAAAGGAAATGAATTTGGGATTTGAAAATGATGTGGTGATAAGTGAGGCGACAAAAAATAAATAAATAAAAATATCGAGATGTATTATAACGAGGTTTTACTGTACAATCAAATCAAGGGAGCTAACTAGAATTGGATAGAATTGTATTTAGCTAGTTTAAGTATCAATTCGATAAATCTAAATGAATTTGACTCTAATTTAGGCGAGACAAAAGATCGACCCTACCAAGATACAATTTTATGAGTTGTTTCCAAGGCAATATTTAGCTGTATAAAACCCTATGTAACATATCGTATTGCGCAATTTAGAAATTATTTTTACATTTATTGCTTAGGGTTGCTGTAAGGTTACACTTTTATTCAATTGTGCATGCATAACCAGCTGTATTGCAATATAATAATGCATTTTGAAACTAGTAATAAATCCAGGAGTTGTAATGGAGAGTTTCATAAATCAAGAAGAGTTGTAATTATTTGTAAACTTGTTCCTGCTATTTGCTACTCCCTATATGACACAAGAGAATGGCGACCACCTAGAGTATCTTTACAGTAAAATAAGTAAAATCTGTTGTAGTGAACGCCTCTATATAAAAACCACCTGTCTGTACAGTAAAAATTGTTTAAATGACCAGAACTATATAAAACATCTGATTGTTTTACAATAAAACCTGCTATAATGACACCTCTAGTATAAAGACCACATGTCTATACAATAAAATGACCTCTATATAAAGACCACCTGTCTGTACAATAAAACCTGCTGAAGTGACCACCCGTATATAAAGGCTACTTGCCTATACAGTAAAATCTGCTATATCGACCACACCTCTATATAAAGACCACCTGTTTATACAATAAAACTTGCTATAACGACAGCCTCTATTAAGGCTACTTGTCTATACAGTAAAACCTGCTATATCGACCATCCGTTTATAAAGTTCAATTGTCAATACAGTAAAACCTACTATAGTGGCCACCCCTTATATAAAGACCATTTGTTTGCACAGTAAAACCTGCTATATTGACCACCTCTATATAAAGACCACCTGTCTGTACAATAAAACCTGCTAAAGTGACCACCCGTATATAAAGGCTACTTGCCTATACAGTAAAATCTGCTATATCGACCACACCTCTATATAAAGACCACCTGTTTATACCATAAAACTTGCTATAACGACAGCCTCTATTAAGGCTACTTGTCTATACAGTAAAACCTGCTATATCGACCATCCGTATATAAAGTTCAATTGTCAATACAGTAAAACCTACTATAGTGGCCACCCCTTATATAAAGACCATTTGTTTGCACAGTAAAACCTGTTATATTGACCACCTCTATATAAAGATCATCTGTCTGTACAGCAAACCTACTATTACAACCATCTCTATCTAAAGACCATGCGCCTACAAAGTCAATATGTCTTAGGCCTCTTGTGTGTTGTTTATGTATGTATATAGGGTTTACTGTACAAAATATATTTCACATCAAAGCTTGGTTTTAATGCCCGAAACTTAAGGGTACAAACGATCTTAAGCAAAATGGATTGGCCCAAACCGGACAAGTATTTTTTTCACTACACGTGCACTTAATTCTTTAATATACATGTATAAATTCAGGAATATGAGACGCAAGTTATAATAAAATGTTTATTTTAGTATCGCGTGTCTCATATCACCGAATTTAATAATTTCAGTTCGCGTGGTTAATCAGATTTGTTTTTATGGTGGTACATTTAATTTTTAATTGTGTAAATCATACAAAAGATTTACACAAACTTCTTATTTTATAACTGATATATAACAACAGCACAAAACATCTCTCTCTCTGAAGATAAGGATACTAAAATCTTGTTTTTCAATCGTGTGAAGTTCAAAGAATTTTTTCTCTCCCCTTCTCTCTCTACTCTTTGAAATAGACAAATCTTTTTTCATCCCACTTCAAAGCATCTTTCTCTCCTTCATTACGTTGAAAACATCTCTCTCTTTCTCTCTCTCATTAAAATAAAATTTTATTTTTCCCAGTTCAAAGTACCTCTTTGTTTAAGATGAGAGCTAAGTTTTTTTTAATCACATTCCTCTCCTCTCCTCTGATATATATGAAAGGTAATCATAATCTTTTCACACACTAAGTAAGATAGTACAGTAAGACCGTGTATATAACATGTGCAGGGTTTAAAACAAGATAAAAATCTTGTCTCGCCATCAGAAAACGTAATAGAAATATTTTCAGTTAAAAGTTAGAGAAACTTTATGCTTCGATGTATTAATGTTTGAAACATATTTATACGTATATGAAAAATGAATTAGCGACTCAAAGCGGCACAGTGACTGCAAACTCCACCCCCTTTTATCACGTGACTACTTAGCTTAGAGTTAAACATAAAAAATATATTCACATCTGTATTAGATGTTTCTCGGAGTCAGACGTTTAAGTGTTACAAATTAAAAAAATATGACCATGGGTTTTTGATTTTCATAAAAAATTACACAGAAGAATTTTTCAAAGTTTGGATTATAGGATTTAGATCCTTTGGCATCTAAGCTTAAGGGTAAGTACTCATTTAAATTTAAAGTAAAATTTATTTTTAATTGCAGATTTTTTTTGTTTAAATTTTGGAATTTAATTTGCTATCATGCTGATTAACTGGATAGCTCATTGGTGTTCGTCAGATTCCGGATTGGCGATAGATACGTGTATAATTTAATAGCATAATGCTCTTATTCTGCGATAGATTTTTTTTAAAATTTGGAATTTAATTTAATAGTATGTTGATTAATTGAATCTAGCTCTGAAGTGTACTTTTGACTTCGGGCTATCGATAGATGCAGTTTTAATACAATGTTTTTGTTTTATCATGCAATAAAGAGTTATCAATGTAGCAGAATGCACATATGTTTTCTGCCACACATACACATAAGATAATCTGGAATGATATCACATGTATGTAATTATACAAAACAAGGAGGTAGATAAAAACTATCTTAAGACCACTAATTAACACTAATTAATAATATGTAATATCATTTTCTAAAAAAAATCTGTGTCTATAAATAGTTTCATTGTCAAATACATAACACTGCTTTATCACTGCTATAAACCACTTTTTGAATTTTTTAAAAAATGGTATATGACATATGAAACCAGTGTTCAAGTTAAGATTTTTGAGATGCTGTCATTTTCAAAAACTTTCCTCGAAAACATAATAACACCAATATTTCTGCATGAATGAAATGTTAAATATGGCCAACTTAATTATTAACGATATGGTCATTTGACAAAACAAGGAATCAGTGCCATGACCCCTTTCAGAATGAACACTGCTACACTAATTGTAGGATGCAAATCATTGTCGACATCGTCGTTTTGCCCCTCAATAATACTGTCATATACCATTTTTTGAATCTAATCATAAAATACAAAAAAAAAAAAAAAAAAAAAATGGTATATAACAATACCATTTATATTAATTACATGTACTGTTTTCTAAATAAGCAGTTCAAAATTAAAAAAGAAATATGCAAATTTAATTCAAATGATGACATTAAGAGTCAGTAAGTGGCTCCAGTTTCACAATCATTCCTTAACTAAGATTCTCCTTACATTCAATCTCTGTTGAATTTTTTTGACGAAAGTGATCTTCAAAATCGCACATGTCCATGTCACCACAGACACCCCTTCTGTGCGCATGCAGGCTCACATGTGCGGGGATACAGGATAGCGTTTCTTCCTTTGTGTCTGCGTGTGCGGGCGTGCATATACAAGGAGTAATATTATACAACGGTTTTCTTGCTACATGTCAAGTTTGGGTCTGAGAAATCCAGAAAATATCAGTAATTAACCAGCTGATCATAGTAGTTAGTGCTACTGTTTTAAAAGAGTTCAATTAAAACCTCTGGTATAATATGAGATGAAGTCTGTGTTATTAAGCAACACACACACACACACACACACACACACACACACACACACACACACACTATTTATCGTGTAATGTGAAATCATGTTCTTCCGTGGTATCCAATTTTCGTGTGCACTGTGAAATAATTTTTTTCATGGTGTCGAATTTTCGCGATTCCAAGAGGGAAATATGTTTTTGTGGGGTTGTCAATTCGTGGGTTTTAGTTTTCGTTCAAGTAGTGGTAGGTGATAAAATACAAGTTTTATATTTTAAATGGTGAGCAGGTTTTCAATAAAACGTCTTTAAAGACCAGTACCAAAATAACACAGTATATTTTATCAAATAAGAACTCGTTAAATTTTAAGGTCATTGCTAGCGGAAGTGTTATTGCATCTGCTTTAAGTAGGCAATGCAAGTGGGAACCATTTGTCATTAAATTGGTGCCCGTGTAAATAAAGCCGGTTTTTAAATAATCTAAATATATGTATGTGATCGTTTACTTTATGATTTGTACTTGTACTACTATTGTTTATGCAACTTGTTCATTGATTAATTTGATCAAATTAACCAATATAGAACTTTTAAAACCCGTTTTAATAATGTTTAAAATAGCATTCTAGTTTGCGTGTCTTAAATATTTAAAAATGGATATTTATAACAGGGTACCTTTTGTGATTGGCGTGTTTGTAAATAAATGCACGATAGTTTCTTGTTGGGTTCTGCAAAATACGATTACAATGGGGACCAATTTTACTTAGTGCACGTGTAAATAAAGCCGGAAGTTTAAGTCTAAACATGTGCGTGATGGTTTTGTGATAATTATGTTCTTGTTGGGTGCTACAAATGCGCTTTCAGCAAGCAATATAACTGGGAACCTTTCCTGACTGAATTGGTGCCCGTGTAAATAAGGCGGAAGTCTTGGGTTAAACATGTGCGTGATGATTTTCTGATATGTTCTTGTGGGGTACTGCAAATGTGCTTTTAGCAAGCCTTACAACTTGGAACCATTTGTCACTGAATTGGTGCCCGTGTAAATAAATGCGACAGTTTGAGTCTAAACATGTTCGTGATGGTTTTATTTTGTGATATGTTCTTGGTGCGTGCTGCAAATGTGCTTTAAACAAGCATTACAACTGGGAACCATTTCTCATTGCATTGGTGCCCGTGTAAATAAGGCAGGAGTTTTTGTCTAAACATGTTCGTGATGGTTTTGTGATATGTTCTTGTGGGGTGCTACAAATGTGCTTAAAGCAAGCCTTACAACTGGGAACTTTTTCTCACTGAATTGGTGCCCGTGTAAATAAGGCGGAAGTTTTAGTCTAAACATGTGCGTGATGGGTTTATTTTGTGATATGTTCTTTTGGGGTGCTGCAAATATGATTATAACTGAAAACCATTTGTCACTGAATTAATGCACGTGTAAAAAAAGCAAAAGTTTTAGTCTAACCATGTGCATGATGGTTATACGATGTTCTTTGTGGGGTTTGTGTTTACATGCTTAAAGTTTTATTTCTCACTAAATTATTGCCCGTGTAAACATGTTTTTGTGGGACGCTGCAAATAAGCAAGCATTACAACTGGGAACCATAATTATAGTCGGAAGTTTTAGACTAAATATGTGCGTGATGTTTTATTGTTTTTGTTGTTGTTAACTCTACTACGCAAATTGCTCTTTGGTCCATGTTGAAAAATTAACCGATATAAAACTTTTATAAAACCCGTTTTAAAATTAGCGTGCTTGAAAACTGTTCAGTGATCAATTTTATCAAATTAAAAATGTATGAAACTTTTTAAAACCCGTTTTAAGAACTTACATACATGTATTTTAATTAGAACTCTTGTTTAAAGTTTGAATAGTTATAGTTTTTCAATAATTCATTAATTTTTTAAAAAAGATAACTTGTGACCTTGTTAATTTCTGCCCACACAAAATCTAATTTTTCGGCATCGAGTAGGTACAATGTTTATGCAGAAAAAAATCCAAGCGCATTCGAACTTACGTGGTTTCGCCCACACATTAAGGTGACGTTCATTGTTATTTTAGTTCAGTTGCATTATTGTGATCCCTCTTTTTTAATTTTTAATTGGAACTTTAAATGCAAGATAAGAATAATGGCGATGAATAATACATAAACCCCACACCATAATGGTGGCTAACAAGGTATATAAATATATATATATATATATATATATATATATATATATATATATATATATATATATATATATATATAATTGAGAGAGAGAGAGAGAGAGAGGAGAGAGAGAGAGAGTACAGACCTGTCGCAATTTTAACATTCAGCAAAAACGAATAAGCATTAAATCGGCAGCTCATCTCTCACCCGAAAGCTTAATCTCGACTGAAGCTTTTCGGCAGGTCCATCTCTCGACAGTTTTATTCGACCACTAGCTATCCATATCCCAGTCACTCGGTATAGCCGACCCTCGACTACTATTCGTTAGACTAGTTTTTAACCTTCATCAGGTCCGTGCAGTATTTTGATTTAAAGTCAGTCAACGATTTACAAGGAGGGAGGGGTATTTTAAAATGAATTATGCCAAGTTCTAATGAATTGTGCCTAATTTCATTGTGGATTATATATTAATATACATGTATCACGAAAAGAAAAACCAACTTAAATACATAAAGGGCACATTAAAAGCTGCAATTGTAACCACTTCCATATAAAAACCACATATCAATTATAAGACCAAACAGTAAAAGCTGCAATTCCAATCGCTTCCATATAAAAGCCGACTTGCAATTGCGTCAGCTTCCATATGAAGGCTAACTGTCCATTTAAACATGTGAATGCGACAATCTCTAAATAAAGACCAAACGTCCATTAAGACCTGTTATAAGGGCCAATCAAGACCAACACAGTCAAAAAAAGATATGCTATAACGACCACCTTAATATAAAAACCAACCATCCATTTAGACTTGTCATAGTCACCTCTATATAAAGACCACGTGTCCATTAACACCTGTTTTAACGAACACCATATAGTGACTACATGTCCTTTAAGACAAGTGTTTAAAGGCCCATTTTAAAGCTATATTTTTACCAAAAATAACTTTTATAAGTATAAAGACTAACGATCGATAAATCCATATTTCATAGGTCCATAGAAGGTTGTTATATACAGGTTTTACTGCATTATAACAACCGATAGGTATATTAAAACATCATTTGTTTTACATCACGAGCAATTATTTTTTTGAACCGTTCTCTTTATTATTCATTTTCAGAACAATTCAGTGCTCTTGAGCACTAGCTGGGCGAAATGCAGAAACGGTTTGTCTAAAGAACGAAATGTAAATCATGTAAAAGTACACTCGAACTTATAGGTGTGAAACCGTTGAAAAAGCCATTTAAAAAGAACGAAATGTCAACATGTTAAAGTACATCCGGCCTTTCCTATGTTTGCCCACACATTACGGTGTCTATTAACATTTTTATTATATACTGATGCGTCAGATGATATCAGATTGTGCAGGGTTTTCTGAATTTTTAATTGCAGATTTATTGAATTTGAGAGAAAAGATAACATAAAAGATGAAACCTTGAATTTAATACCTCCGCTTTCTTCGAAAGGCCTGGTGATAAAATTTTTTAGTGATGTTAACAAAACCCAGCCAGTTATGTTAAATAAATGCTTCATTGTCTTTTTGGTCGAGTAGTTTTTTAGATACCAGTAACCTTTGTAATGGCATGTACGAATGGTTTGAAAAGGCATACAGAAAGAGCAACCCAATACCACTGTTGTTGCTATGCGAATACACAGTAACTCAGGAACACTCGGGATCTCAATGGCTTAGTGGTCTAAAACATATATAGGCATACGAATTGTAGCATCTACCTGTAGGTTCCAATTTCAGATTCTAGTGTGAGAAAGATTGCTGGTTCGCTTGCCGAATATATTTTTCACTGGTAGTTCGGTTTTCATTCCCTTCGTTCCAGAATTAATTACCTCGATATAAGCCAAATACTAGTAAGTTAACAGTGGCGTAAAACACCATTACTGCAAACCTCACCCTCTGGACCTATCGATAACTAAATTCCAAATTACTGCAATGGTCTTTTGGATTATGCATATGAGAAAAATTATATTGTTTATGGGACAAGATGTCAAAAATTCAATTTTTTATGATATTGAGGAAAAAAGAGAAATTGATTACTTCGATCAATGCATTTTGTATTATAACTGCCAATGGAAGATTTCGACATGAGGAACGTATTACAGCATGCTCTATAAATCACGAGATCTGGGAGTTCATTGGGTTTTTTTTTCGGCTTGCAATACTTCAAGAAAACATATGTTTAACACAAAAGGCTCCATAAATCTTAAACCGTCTTGGCTACAATCTTGAAAACTTGATACAACGACAAGAGTTTTTGTACTGTTTCAGTATTGTAAAAATGCCAGCGACACGATAAGGACGACATTGGGAACACGTCACCGCTTGATTTTTATTTATTAGCCTGCATTACTTTGAACATTTTTGTTGCTTGTCTCAGCCAAATACAAGTCATTTTTGTTTCTTGGTCCTGTAATTTATTACTGTTGTAATACGGTGTAACATTTCAATGAGAAATCTTGACAATTTATGACGGCGAAATATTTTCCAACATAAATTGACATTTGATGACAGTTTTGGTTGTTTTGGTAGTTGGTTGGAACAAGAGGTAATATTTTCTAGTCTTCCATAACACCGCTATATTTAAAAAATGACCCCATGAAATACCATGAGCAGAAATGCCATTTCTTATACTCACAATTCCTTCTTTTTATAACTGTTTTGTAACTTGGCGCTATTTCTTCAATATCTGCTCGTGTGAAATAGGGTTTTTAGCAATGCGAGATCAGCGTATCTCACATGACCTCCTGTGTGGGACATGATGTAATATTGCGAGAAAATCGATGCACATCAAGGGTCATGACCCGAATTGTCTTTCAAGGGAATTGCATGTTTCATCGAAGAGAGATACAGTCATATTGTAAATATTTACATTTGCAATATTTTTGCTTCAATAAAGTATTTGACATCGACTATACTTTGCAACTTCATAGAGACATTGCTCCGCGCGCTGAGGTGATGACGTCAGATGTTAAATGCTCTCGTTGACTGACAGGAGACGACTAATTTTTATGAGAAGGTGAACCAACAGCGCAATTCAAAATTGTGTTCAAATCAAAAGACGGCAATTCAATTTATTATTTTTATAAATACTAGTATTGTAAAAATAAGAAATGAGGTAATTTTCCAATGTCTAAATGAACTTGCAAAGTACAATAAGTATAATAGGCTGGCTCAAATTTTTGCCTTTTGCAAGGTCACCTCATTTCTGAAGTTGAATATCCTAGTTTCGATAAATTGCAGACGCGCACTTTTTCTGTGTGCGGAAATTCTTCCGGAAACTCCATTACTCACAACCGCATTACCGCAATTGTCTCCATGAGGTGTAGAACCATAGACCATAAGATAAATTCCGAGTTTTTTTCTTTCTTTCTTTGTATTCAGTAAAAATATTAAAAATACTCCAACTCTTAATTATAAGCAATTTATATGATTAGCACTTACGATAAGCTTATGATATAAAAATAAAAGTGCAATTCTGCAAAAATTTATCTAGGCAACCGAATTTCACCAGCAATGCATTTTATAAGTCGTACCAACTGTAAGATACTAACATATGTAGGACATCTAAGGACATTTAATTAATAAAATAAAAAATAGGTTGCTGTTACCTAATTAAATATTATACAACATCAAAACATTTTATGTCAGTTTGGAAATGACAAATACATAAAGTTGTCAGTCTCTGGTCTATAATTATCCCTGTAACTGGTAATAATTAACGGTATTGGGTTAGCGGCATTTATAACGCATTGCCCCCTTTCATATTTTAAACTTGAACAGTAAACTAAACATCGCAGTTAGACCAAGGAATATGAATTATTAGTTTATCTAGTCCTTGTACATTTGATCATTAACTCTCGAAGCTGCAATAGGGTTGTACACTGCTGTTAGGCCAAGGAATGTGAAATATTAGAATCTGATCCTTGTGATATACGTTGCTGAAACAAGTAAGGATTGGGACAGTAACATACGCCGCTGTAATAGAAGTGTATGCCGCTGTTAGGCCAAGACATATAAAACATTAGTATGTGATGTTTGTGCATTTGAACAGAAACCTACGCTGTGCGTCGTTGTTAGGCCAAGCCATATCAAAACTTACATTCTGGCCCCTGTACATTTGAACAGAACCTACGTTGCAAAAATAGGGCTGTATACCGCTGTTTGACCACGGCTTATAAACTCTATTAGTATCAGATTCTTGTACATATGGACAGTAACCAACGCCGCTGTAAAAGGACTGCGCGGCGCTGTTAGGCCAAGCATATCTAACCCTTGTACCTACGTTGCTGTTATATAGGGATGTACGCTGCTGTTAGGCCAAAGTAGTCAAATATTGGTACCTGGTCCTTGTACGTTTGAATAGTATAACCTACGAAACTGTAGGCCGCTGTTGAAAAAAAAACCAACCGTATCAAATATTAAATTCTGATCTATCTTCAATTCACCCCGGAGAAAGCACAAGACAAAAAAGAAAGGGGGAAGAATGCATTATTAACACTTGTGTAATTGCAATGCAATTTACCCTCATTTTTTGTAATATAAATAAAATATTTTCTTCCTTGGTGCGTCGTTTTGTCTATTTGTTTTGGTGTCAGAAAGAGATAGGTCTAAAATGAAAAATAAAAATTAACAACAATAGGTATATATTTACAGTAGTCGTTTCACTTTGTAATATAACCATGTAACTCGGGATAAAATACGTCCTCTTCATAAATCTGTAAAATGGGGACAGGTGTACACCCATGATCTTAACCTCACTGCTCATCAATTTAGTAAAAGATATTTTCTATTAAGATGTTATTACTAAAAGTAGCGATGTAGGTTTTTTAGTATACAGTACAGACCTGTAGAAAGTTTAATACTAAGCCGTCAAATCATGATCAGCAGGTCATTATGGTCATCGTTAGCTATATCCCGGCAGCTTTAAATAAGACTGCTATAAAGTTCTATGTATCGGCAGCTTTTCGGAAGACCACTAGCGATACATATCTCGGCCAATCAATAGCTGCGTTTTGACTCCTTGTTAGTTCAATGTAAAACTTTCGATGGGTCTGTACTTTAATATGGGTAATTGAAAGTCACGTGGGTCTATTTTTAGAGATGAAATTTCAGCGTCAATTTACTCATACTTAAAGGCGTTAATGTTGTGTAAAAGTTAAAAAGAAAATGATCATTATATATCGCATTTCTCCGTGATAATAAACACTTTATGAGACATTTAGCTATCATTATTAAGATTTATTGTGTGTATAGAAACATAAACATCCCCAGTCAATCTCCAAATCAAAATCCCACAAAGTAAAAACTTTCAAAACTGACAAAATAAGTAAAGCAGGGAATTATGGAAAATTGCAACAACCAACGCATTCACGAAAAAAAACCTACGGATTAAAGCGCCTCTCATCACCTAGGTTCCAATTCAATGCGGGACAGATTCTAGTGTAAACAGTTTTCCAGTTCATTTGACCGAATGTGGGTGTTTTTTCCAAGCACTCCAGTTTCCACGACCTTTTGTCCGAAATGGCCGTTTTAAGCGAAAACATCTTGCCCTGGTTGTAAAACTCATAATAATGGTTACAATTTCATGATAGTTGTTAGATATTAACAAAAATGTCACCAACAATAAATAAAGCACATAACTAGGTTTGGTAGCTTGGCTATATGCAATAAACTAACTTTGAGTTAAAACACAGTGAGTGCCAAAGACTGCAATTCTAACCTTTGCAAAAAATAAAACTAGATCACTTGCACTATAGTTTTTAGACAAATGCAACCACAGCCACTTTTATTAGTTAATTTTTTTGACATTATTATTTTTTTACGTAAAACTGCAAATGTGTATAAATAGTACAGATGTTCTTTTAGAAGTACGTATTTGATGACGACCACAGATTCGAACGCTTTTAGCTAAGTTAAGCGGATTTATATTGTGTATACAAGACAAAGTCTATTAAATGAAGTTTTATCGTATATACCACTTGAAATTGTAAACTTTTCACATATCAAACACTTCAAAATAGTTTACAAATTGTCATATTAACGCATAACGCAATCAATTTCAAAAGTTTTCACAGCGCACACTTTGAAATATTGCAACAACGGTTGTAGATCCGACATTAAACAATTTTTTATGAGCCGAACACATTTTTTCATTCCAGCTCACACAGACGCTTTGTGTTGAGACATATTTTCACAGATGTTTCTGCTTCAGAAAAACTTGACTTTATTTTTAAATCATGACCCAGTAAGAGGGTTTGCTTTAGTAATTTATTTTAAACTGCTACTCCAAAACGTGATTCTGCAATAAAGTAAGGAATTTATGCCATTTTTGCAGACTTTGAGTTATGCTGTTCGTGATAACTTTTCACAGTGATTGTTAGTTTTGACTTTTTTTTCGTTCTTTATTCTTGTGGGTAATTGGATATGGGTTACAGCCCTGTCGAAAATTTAACACTAAGTAAATGAGTTAGTGCCGAAAAGGCAGCTGATCTCGACTCCCTGTTAGCAATATCCCGGTAGCTGCTTTATTTCTCACGGCTGCTTTTCGGGAATTTTCGGTCACTTGCTTGCCGGGTTTCAACTTTCCTTCGTTAGCTCAGTGTTAAACTTTCGACATGTATGCGCTGTACGTGCGCGGAGAAATTCGACACAAATATTTTCTCTTTCTTTTGTAGATTTTATCTGATACTTCACACTAACCATTTTTTAATTTGTGTTTGGGGACAAAAGCTATATAGAGCAGTCCTTATCCCATGTTATAGTGTGGTGAAGAGGCTGCGACATCGTATTATAAATAAGTTATGACGCAGATCCATTCTTATAATCGGTGCTGGTTTATTTTTATACTTTAGAAACAAAAATGCATTTATGGACTAGTAAAATATTTCTTATTATGAATACCCGAAAATTTTAGGGGGGGGGGGGGTCTGGATCCGCGTCTGTATGACTAGGGGAGTGGTCCAGATGTATGAAGCTGAAAAATAATTATTAATTTAACCATAATTAGCAAAACACTTTCGCGATTTTCTAATTATGATTTAATTAATGATTAAATTTTGGGCAACTGGGTCATAATTTTTTATTTTTTAAGTTATCGTCTTTAAAGTATATATTGAAAAATTTAATCTACAAAACCTGTTATCTTAAAACACACAAAGTGGTCCACCTAGTTTTGAAAGTAATATTAGTGTGTCAAATTTTAACACAATTCATTCATAACTTTAGGAACATAATACCAGCATTTACCGCGCTATTAGAGTGATTTTCATGATAAACCGGTGTTAATTGAAAGTAACAGAAGCTGAAAATTAAACATCTCTATGAAATGTTAAATTTAGCAAGAATTATGACCTCTCTTGAAAATTCGAAACAGTGGCACTTGTTTAAAAACGAGTGTTTAAATCGCCTTTAAATAAGTTTAATCATAGCTATTTTTACCTACAGAGAAGAATTGCCTTTGATATTCTCTTTCATTTTACGATGAATAAAAGCACTTATTATCAATTTATGAAACAGTATCTCCATGGTTTCATTTTCTATACGGGGTCATCGGATATCACCTTATTTTAACATTAGTTAGCCCCTGTTATGTACGGAGCCCCTTTATTGCCACAGATTGATATATTTGGAAATTGTGCCCATACTTTTTAAAATTAAATTCACGACTTTGAATCGAACGAACTTTTTTGAAATCTAACGCGCGTCTGTGTCAATCGAACGCACTATTTAAGAAATTTTCAATATTTCAGAATATATTATTCTGTGGTACTAAAGGGGCTCCGTAATTCTGTATGTGCACGTTGTTTTACGAATCATTAGCATTTTCTCTATTGCACGTGCTGTTACAAATGTGAATTTTATCATCTATGAAGAAAAATGAGAAATTGTAAAAAAAAAAAAAAAAAAAAAAAAAAAATCTTAATCTGATCTGGTCATACAGGTGTTTGCATATGTTCTCTATATATGGCCTACCAGTAAATGTACTTTTCGCGTCATTTATCGTAAATTTGTCGCACTTATAGCTATAGAATCTTGCTTTCGAAATTCTATACCAGTCCTATACCGAACTTTACAGTACGGGTTCAAAATGCTCCGAAAGCAGGAGTTAAATATTTAAAAAAGAAAGAAAATTTGCAACTGAAAACTTGCACGCAACAACCAACATAATCAAGAAAAAATTACTGATTAGTTAGTAAAACAATACATTGAAAAGGAGAAGAAAATAGAAAAACCATATTGGAAAAACTGGTTATAAAATTCTCGACTTTGGACATCCACTTTAGTTTACAAATACACCGTGGCATGATTAAAGTACTGTTAAGGTACTTCAACCATCTCACCAAGATAATTTAGTTTTGCTCTGGTCTATTTTAGTTACTTATATTGTTGCAGTTAAAATCTTTGTTACATTTTGATAAATTTTATTGTCTATTTGTTATCTTATAACGTCTCAGAACTAGATGAAACAAGCAAAACATCTGTTTATATAGGAAAAACAATAAAAACGACTTCTTGTATGGAAGAAGATTTATTAAGTAAAAGTCGGCCGTTTATAGTGGGTTAAATCTGTGACTTCGCCTCCAATTTAGGTGAACTGGTTTAAATTTTAGTAATTAATCTTTGCGATTTTAGCCACTAGAAAAAAGACCAGATCACGTGTTACGTATAGAAAATAAAGAATGAATATATTTTTCTTTTATCCAGCAAAGAAATATTTCAGATACATACGTAATTGTCTATATCTTCCCCTGAAGTCAAAACGGTTTCGTTCACAGGTAATAAATAGGTAATGTGTATGAAAAATATATTAGTGTGAATGTACGCTTGTCCTGTAATTACTGAATCAGTGAACTTAAACGGAGTTTATTTTTAGTTTGTTTACAGTATTTAGCACTTGTTAATACTTTTTTTACTGATAAATAAAAACATTTCTCTTTCTTGTAGTTATTTTTTCTAATTAAGTATTCGCTAAGTAGATTGTTTCTTGGGTAATTAAAACGCTACGTAAGCTCAGTTGGTAGAGAGTTGCTCGCTCCTTATGTGAGAGTCTGACCAAGATTTAAAAAAGGTAATAACTGCTCTTTTTCCAAACCATTGGGATTTTGAAGGACCTTAAAAACCGAACCCCCGTGTCACTGAGGGCGTGACACGCTAAAACCATTCTTGCACATTGTCCTAAGCGCAACGCAAAGGTAAAAAATCCTATCACTTCACCTAAAGATTGCGACGCCTGAATATAAGTAAAATGTTCTTGACCCGGTCGTAAAAAACAAACCATTCAATCAATCAGCAGAAAACACTGAAACTGTAAACACCTACGCTTTGAACAAAATTACTATGGTAAAGGTTCTTTGATAAAAGAATTTGATTAAAGTTTGCGATAGTGTAATCCTACCTTAGACCCACCTTTAATTCTATAGTCCGTGGCAAATCCCTTTTGATAGAGTTACCTACTCTTAGTACCCTTGGGTCTGTAGTTACTTTGAAAGAATAAACATGTAGACTATTTCATCAGATATAATATTTGAAACATTGATATATAAACATTTTGACGTGTACATATATATGTTGTATTGTAAACAGCACATATACAGTACAGGGCTGTCGAAAGTTTAACACAAAGCTTACTAATAAGTGCTGAATCGAAGGCTCATCTCGGCCCCTATTTCGTTATGTCTATACCTCGACAGTTTTTAGGCAGCTACTACCTATATCTCGGCAGGTTTTTAGGCAGCTACTACCTATATCTCGGCAGGTTTTTAGGCAGCTACTACCTATATCTCGGCAGGTTTTTAGGCAGCTACTACCTATATCTCGGCAGGTTTTTAGGCAGCTACTACCTATATCTCGGCAGGTTTTAGGTCACTAGCTCTCTACATTTTGGCCACTCGGCAGTCAAACTTAAACTCCTTTTCGTTAGCTCAGTGTTAATCTTTCGACAGGTCTGTTCTGTGTAGGGATACACACATCTTTTTCATGGTCTGGGCAAAATTCGATGTTAAGGAGAACGTAATTATACATTGATCACGAACTACCTTTGAAGAACGTGCCGTCTCGGCACAAACTCCAGATTCCTGGGGTGTTCTTTAAAATGGCGTTGTGGTGGCTACTCATTTTCGACTTTCATGTGTCTTAACTCTATATCCTCAGAAGGGAGTTGCATGCGGTGTTTTCTATCTTAAAATAGCTAAAATCAGAACTGTACTAAAAAAAACTGTAATTAAAAGTTACATGATACGATCACATCAAAGTCTGGTAATAGCTAGAAAATTAATGTATTTGTTACACAGAAAACCATTTCTATCGGGATTAACGTACCGCCGTTTGATAAAAGTTAGCCATTTTATCAGATTAATAGCAGTTTGTTGAGTACTCGATAAAATAATATCAATATGAGTTTTATGTTGCGTGTAAATTTTGAAAATTTTGATTTCTTTAGGACAAGAAGTGTATTTTGTTGTTGTCAACATTTCACATTTCTTCAGTGTCATTCTTACCACACCATTTTAGAAAGCTGGCAACATAATGGCCACTCTACAGAGTCCTTGACAATAACAGATATATATATTTTAAGAAAAAAACTTAATAGAAGAACCTTGACATTTGACAAAAAATAATCTCCACAAAGGTATATAACAGTAAGAAAAGTGGTAATCATGTTGTCAATGGTTAAAATAATGTTGAAGAAATGATAGAGGACCTCGAATGGTTTTACAGTAGTATCACAATACTGTTTAAAAGTATGACATCTTGGTGTCTAAAATTTCCCTGGCCGTCCCATAGTTCCATATTATTCCTTACATTCTAAATTTTGATTTCACACGTAGCGGATGCAGCTAAATAGAAATGCGGTGCATGCATACCCTGGTCCAACCTCCTAATTGGTCAAAGTTCGGGTACTAAGCTTAATTTGCCAGTCTTTTAAGTTTTAAGTTGCTTTTTGGTATTGTGATTTGAACGTTTGGGATTGTGATTTGTACATGGATCGGTATGTTTGTGTTTGACTTTCCGGATTGTGATTTGAAAGTGGGCTGGTATGTTTGTGTTTGGCATTCGGGGTTGTGATTTGGACATGGGCTGGTATGTTTGTGTTTGACTTTCCGGATTGTGATTTGAAAGTGGGCTGGTATGTTTGTGTTTGACTTTCCGGATTGTGATTTGAAAGTGGGCTGGTATGTTTGTGTTTGACTTTCCGGATTGTGATTTGAAAGTGGGCTGGTATGTTTGTGTTTGGCATTCGGGGTTGTGATTTGAACATGGGGTGGTGTATTTGTGTTTGACTTTCGGTGTTGTGATTTGAACATGGGGTGGTGTATTTGTGTTTGACTTTCGGGGTTGTGATTTGAACATGGGCTGGTATGTTTGTGTTTGGCATTCGGGGTTGTGATTTGAACATGGGGTGGTGTATTTGTGTTTGACTTTCGGTGTTGTGATTTGAACATGGGGTGGTGTATTTGTGTTTGACTTTCGGTGTTGTGATTTGAACATGGGGTGGTGTATTTGTGTTTGGCATTCGGGGTTGTGATTTGTACATGGATCGGTATGTTTGTGTTTGACTTTCGGGGTTGTGATTTGAAAGTGGGCTGGTATGTTTGTGTTTGGCATTCGGGGTTGTGATTTGAACATGGGGTGGTGTATTTGTGTTTGACTTTCGGTGTTGTGATTTGAACATGGGGTGGTGTATTTGTGTTTGACTTTCGGTGTTGTGATTTGAACATGGGGTGGTGTATTTGTGTTTGACTTTCGGTGTTGTGATTTGAACATGGGGTGGTGTATTTGTGTTTGGCATTCGGGGTTGTGATTTGTACATGGATCGGTATGTTTGTGTTTGACTTTCCGGATTGTTATTTGAAAGTGGGCTAGTGTATTTGTGTTTGACTTTCCGGATTGTGATTTGAAAGTGGGCTAGTGTATTTGTGTTTGACTTTCCGGATTGTGATTTGAAAGTGGGCTAGTGTATTTGTGTTTGACTTTCCGGATTGTGATTTGAAAGTGGGCTAGTGTATTTGTGTTTGACTTTCCGGATTGTGATTTGAAAGTGGGCTAGTGTATTTGTGTTTGACTTTCCGGATTGTGATTTGAAAGTGGGCTAGTGTATTTGTGTTTGACTTTCCGGATTGTGATTTGAAAGTGGGCTAGTGTATTTGTGTTTGACTTTCCGGATTGTGATTTGAAAGTGGGCTAGTGTATTTGTGTTTGACTTTCCGGATTGTGATTTGAAAGTGGGCTAGTGTATTTGTGTTTGACTTTCCGGATTGTGATTTGAAAGTGGGCTAGTGTATTTGTGTTTGACTTTCCGGATTGTGATTTGAAAGTGGGCTAGTGTATTTGTGTTTGACTTTCCGGATTGTTATTTGAAAGTGGGCTAGTGTATTTGTGTTTGACTTTCCGGATTGTGATTTGAAAGTGGGCTAGTGTATTTGTGTTTGACTTTCCGGATTGTGATTTGAAAGTGGGCTAGTGTATTTGTGTTTGACTTTCGGGATTGTGATTTGAAAGTGGGCTAGTGTATTTGTGTTTGACTTTCGGGATTGTGATTTGAAAGTGGGCTAGTGTATTTGTGTTTCACTTTCGGGATTGTGATTTGAAAGTGGGCTAGTGTATTTGTGTTTGACTTTCGGGATTGTGATTTGAAAGTGGGCTAGTGTATTTGTGTTTGACTTTCCGGATTGTGATTTGAAAGTGGGCTAGTGTATTTGTGTTTGACTTTCGGGATTGTGATTTGTACATGGATCGGTATGTTTGTGTTTGACTTTCCGGATTGTTATTTGAAAGTGGGCTAGTGTTTTTGTGTTTGACTTTCGGGATTGTGATTTTAAAATGGGCTAGTGTATTTGTGTTTGACTTTCCGGATTGTTATTTGAAAGTGGGCTAGTGTATTTGTGTTTCACTTTCGGGATTGTGATTTGAAAGTGGGCTAGTGTATTTGTGTTTGACTTTCCGGATTGTTATTTGAAAGTGGGCTAGTATGTTTGTGTTTGACTTTCGGTATGTTTAACTTGTAGAATTGTGATTTGAACATGGACTGAGACTTTCGGGAATGTGATTTGAACGAGGGCCAGTATGCTTATGTTTAACTTTTAGGATTGTGATTTGAACATGGACCAGTATGTTTTAATTTATATTCCGTCAGTAGTCGTTAGTTTGATATATTAGGACGTATAACTTTGGTATCAGATTTACTAAGATCTAATCAGTATGATGCACCTTAAGAATTGCAACGTCAGCAAAAATATAAAGTACTAAGTACTATGATTCATAAAAAAACTTGTAAGTGGAAATAAATCTTAGTTATAGCAATTTGTGGTCTTACACATCTGTAAGTGCCCATCAAATAAGAAATAAAAAAGATTTTTTTTATTCAGTCAATCCTAGTTGTAATAAATTCTCAAAAACAAGGGCGTTGTATATGCTGAGGGATGGATTGAACAGTAATTTGATTGGAGACAGTGCTAGTTTTGCAGCATATTAGCTTCTTACACGTTAAGGGACTGGCTTAGTGTGGATAATGTGCAGTCATGAAACGGGTTAGAAAATACTGGGATGCATCGGGATAATTAATGTATATAGATACAGTTAAACATGTCTATAAAGTCCACCCAAGGGAACCAATAAAAGTGGCCTTTATGGGCAGGTAACCTTTATATACAGGTTGAAATAATATGAATCAATTGCAAGACCAATTGGGATACATTCCTACTGGCCTTTATAAGCAGGTGGCCTTTAAGGCAGGTTAAACTGTAATTCAAAACGACTTTTAGTGTGTTTACATCATTCGTCTATTGTGTTACACGAGTCTTCCAGTATGTTACATAATTTTATTCTTCAAAACAATTTCTAGTTGACTAACCCAATCGTGATTTTAAAACTTCAGATTGCCTTATTGTTTAATTACATATTATACATTTGCCAGTTTCTAGAATTACTACTACATGTATATAATTACCGCATGGGTTTGCATCCCACTCCTGGCAGAGAGATTTTCAGTTCCTTTACGGAAGCTCGGTAGTATCGGTACTCCAGTTTCTTCCGCCAACGCAGAACTTACGGTCTCGTTTGATATTTAAGTTTTATCTTGACTTGAGCGTAAAATTCTATTAAACCACTTCACTCAAACGACATGCATATCTATACACAGCATACATTTTGTGATATTTGAATCTTTACTGTAAGTTATATAAT